>CM075859.1:80173301-80278301 GCA_037975125.1 Latrodectus hesperus | reverse complement strand
GTTTTATCTATGGAAATTCCCCTCAGGAGGTTTACCTTCTTTAGGTAAACACGGGTGTCACAATCCCTAGGTACCCTAGTGATCTGTCCTCTTTCTTTTCTTCTCTCCTCTACTCTTCTGCTTTTTCTTCCTTTTCTCCCTCATTGTGGTTGCCTTGTAAGAGGTTGAGGGCTCTCCTTGAGTAGCTTTCGCCGCTTTGTTGCTATTAGCTACTCTTGAGGACTAAATCACCCATGTGTTTGCCGTGCGTGGATACCCGTGTCCCTGTTGATTGAGGCGTTTAGAGACCAACACATTACTTTGGCCTCTGCTTCAGGTAAGCGGGAGGGGTGTTGTAGTCCTCAGCATACCAATCGGCTTCCATGGATCAAGCGATCATATATCTGCTGTGTGACTCGTTGAGGGTGGAGGCCACGTCAGAGATATATTGAAAGCGTATAAGGTCTGGCTTGCACTGATGCAATTATACTGCATCCCCTTGTTGGGCTCGATGGTGGGTGGTGCTGTCAGGTCCCGAATTTTCCACTATTAATATGGAAACAAAAATTTTCTCTTCTCTCCCACGGGAGCACACATTGAATATAATAAAAGCAAGATTCTACATTTTAAAACGGAAAGAGGGTACTTTTGATAATGTATCCCCTTTCCTAATCCAAAAAGGTATATCAGGCAATATCGGAGAAGTAAAGAGCATTCGAAAACTTCGTTCTAGTGATCTAATGGTAGAAGTTGCTTCAGATGCACAAGCAACTCTCATAAGCAGCATGAAAATGCTTGCTAACCTTGAGGTGTCCGTCCAACCTCATATTAATCTTAACTTTTCACGTGGTGTGGTATCCGCCAAGTATCTGCTAAATACCCCTGCGGACGAGATCTTAGATAATCTCAAAGATCAAAAGGTCTGTGCTATAAAGCGCATCACTATCAGACGGGATGGGCAGATTATAAATACTAAACATCTCGTACTGACATTTGCGACGCCAGACCTACAGCAGCATATTAAAGCTGCGTATATGCATTTATCCGTCAGGCCATTTATACCAAATCCTTTGTGTTGTTTCCAATGCCAGAGATTTGGTCACTCCAAAGCGACTTGCAGAGGCAAACTGGCTTGTACTCGCTGCGCAGCAGTCGGCAACGACAGTTCGTCATGTGCTGCAAAGGAGAGGTGTGTAAACTGTAAAGGTGACCACCCCTCCTACTCTAGAAGTTGTCCTATCTGGATACTGGAAAAGAAGATCAGCACCACTAAAGTTAAGAATAATTGTTCATATCCTGGGGTGAGATGTTCTGATACAGCACGTACACCTCAAGCAGGAGTCAGCTATGCATCTGTTGCCACCAAGGTCACCAGAACAACTAGTGCGTAAACTGATGCTCTTTCACTTCCAATAGTCAAATTACCCCCTACGTCTGAGAAAAGGTCAAAATCAACCTCCACAACCATTCCCTGTAGAAAAACTCTGATGGCTAAATCTAAAGACCTAAAGGCCTTAAAACTAAAATCTGCTAAAGAGGGCAATATTAGGCCCTCCATATCCACCCGTAAAGCCTTAACCCTGGAGGCTGATGCTGTGTATCTACATCCTTCCGACAAAGATCTGTCACTCGAGGAGATGTTGTATGACATGCCTTCCAGCTCTGGGAGAGGAGTTTTTCAAACTGAATAATAACTTCCTTTGTTTCTTGGAACTGCCATGGTTTGTGTTCTCATCATGATGACATCAAGTCTATAATTTCAGCCTACAACCCTGCATTTGTTGCACTTCAGGAAACATTCCTGAAGTCCAACAATAACTTCTCCATGCGTGGGTTTAAAAGCTTTGGAAAAGACTGATGACGATGGTGCAGTGTCTGGAGGTGTTTACATATCAACATCCAACAACTATCCCAGCACTGCCCAACCTTTAAATACTACACTACAGGCTGTAGCCGTGCTAATTCACTCATCATGCTTGTTGACAGTCTGTAGTTTGTATTTGCCACTACACGATGCATCCGCCAAGAGGAACTCGATGCATTAATAGATCAGCTGCCAACACCTTTTCTGCTGTTTGGTGACTTTAAAGGCCATAATTCTATGTGGGTAAGTGATGATACAAATTCTCGCGGTCGGCAGATAGAGCGGCTTATTTCAGATAATAGTCTCTGTCTGCTTAATACCGACGAGAAGACCTACTTTCACATGCCCACAAGAACATTTCATTCTCTCGATCTAGCCATTAGTTCTCCCTCACTTCTGCCATTGTTAAATTTAAACATAGGAAATGATCTGCATAACAGCGATTATTTTCCTCTTGTCATCTCTCAGACTGGAGGGCCGTAAGTCCGGTCTAATTAGCCCTCGTATGCAAAAAATGACCATTGAGCGACAAACAAACCAAACCTCAGACTGGAGGTAGTAGTGTGAGACAACGCTTACCTACTTAATTGTTCAGTCGGGCAGATTGGACATTATTTACACAATTGGCAGTTGTTGATGATATAATGGTTTTGATCGAAGATATTGATATTGCCGTTAGTGAAGTCACTGGAACAATTAAGAATGCAGCTGATGCATCAATACCTAAGAGTTCCTCTATATCACACAGGCATTGCTAACCTTGGTGGAACAAACAATGCCAAGAAACATATAAAAAACAGAGGAAGTTATGGGGGATATTTATGAGGTACCTCACAATGGAGAATCTTATCGCATTTAAGAGAGCTAAAGCATTAGTCAGGAGGAATCCTGGTCCTGCTATGTATCTTCAATAACATCTTCAACTTCCAGTAAGCAGTTGTGGAGAAAGGTGAAAGCAGCTATTGGAATTTATAGAGAATTTTCTATTCCTATTTTAAAATCCAGAGCTGCTATATACTCTTCTCCTACGGATATTGCTAACGTCTCAAGCTCGGACTCATAATAGTCCTTCGTTTTTGAGGACTAAGAGTCTTGCTGAGCGAGTACCAATTCGCTTCAACCATCGACAAGTCTTACCGTACAACTGTGAATTTGGAATGTTTGAATTGAAGAAAACTTTACAGCAGGCCAATAACACCAGTCCAGGACCTGATGGAATTAGTTATCTCATGCTTTAACATTTGAGTCCAGACTTCCTGTTGAACTTACTTTACCTGTTCAATAGGATCTGGACGTAAAATGAATTTCCATATTTATGGCAAGAAGCAACAGTGATTCCTGTGCTAAAAGCTGGTAAGGATCCTTCAGATCCTTAAAATTATCGAGCAATTGCTCTGACGAGTTGCTTATGTAAGACTCTCGAACGTATGGTCAACGCTCGTCTCGTATGTCTTAGAAAAAAATAAATGTATGCATATTAATCAGAGTGGCTTCCGTAAAGGGAGATCCACTCTTGATAATATCACATAATTGGAGACCCAAATCCGCAATGCTTTTGTGTGGAGGAACCATCTGGTCTCCATTTTCTTTGATATCAAGAACGCATACGACTGTACATGGCAATATGGAATTCTCCTACATTATATGATTTTGGCTTTCGGGGTTATCTTCTGATATTCTTGCTGAATTTTTTATGCTTCCGTGTTTTTAATGTACGTATTGGAAACTATACATCCAATACTTTTACACAATCTGAGGGTGTTCCTGAGGGCTCTATTTTAAGCGTCACACTCTTTAGTCTTTTCATCAGCTTCCATCATCAGTACATGGTACTTTGTTTGTGGATGACCTGCAAATATCATGCAAGGGGTCTAATAGGCGATTAATTGAGAGATGTTGGCAAACAGCAGTTAACAAACTTGCTGCATGGTGTGCTGAGAATGGCCATACCTTATCACCAAGCAAGAGTAAATGTGTCCACTTCTGCAGAAAGACTAGCTGCATAATGATCCAATTATTTATATCAACAACACTCCAATACAAGTAGTCAATGAAATAAAATTCTTGGGTATTATCTTTGACCGAAAATTAAACTTTCTTCAGCATATTTTACATTTGCAGAAGAAGTGTGAGCGATCACTTAATTTTCTCAAGGTATTATCAAATACATCTTGGGGTGCAGATCGCACATCACTACTTCGAATTTATCAGTCATTGATTCTATCCCGCATTGACTGTGGATGTGCTGTTTATGGATCAGCTAGATCTTCTGTTTTACAAAGACTGGACACAGTTCACACTCTGCTTTGAGGATATGTTCTGGGGCATTCCGCACATCCCCCGTCCAGAGTCTATACGTAGTATGCCATCAATTACCGTTAGACCTGAGACGTATGCAGCAGTCTCTCAGTTATTATGCTAAGATCATATCGACCCCATATCATCCGTTACGTTCCATGGTTCCTAATGCCTCTCTTAAAAGACTGTTTGATGCTCGACCAATGAGCATCCCACCTTTTCTCACACGAGCCAAATCACATCTGTGGCTCACAGACCTATGTGATGTTCGGATAGAGTCTATAGACCAATATCTCTATCCACCTTGGTATGAACCAACAAATACTTTTATAAATACTTTTGCTCAATTTAGAAAATCAGACACAACACCTATTGTTTTTCAACAGCTATACTATTCTCATCACTGTCAGAACCAATCTTACTAACCTGCATTCACGGATGGATCTGAAACCTCAGGACATGTCGGCTGTAGAATTTTTATCAATAACACGACTTTTAGCTACTGCCTACATTCGTCCTGCTCCATCTTTACTGCTGAAGCTACAGCTATTTATTATGCGCTTCAGCACATGAATACAGATGATTATCTTCAATACTGTGTCTAAACTGACAGCATGAGTATTTTAGAGGCTTTGAGAAACAATAGCGTTACATGTCATCCAGTTGTGTCTAGAATTTTCAAAGTATTAGATTCCCTTGCTGGCAAGGGAAAAGAAATTGTATTTTGTTGGATACCAAGCCACATAGGTCTTTATGGAAACGAGAGAGCGGATGCAGCTGCAAAGGCTGCTGAAGATCCAACCATCGGTTCTGCTCTCAGATGTGAGAAAGGGTACAAAAAGATTTGTATATGGTCTTTGACAGGAATCGTGGAACTTGCAGGTCGGAAACAAACTCCATAGCATTTTCTCATCCCTTACCTCATTATCAATTTTACCGTAACGAAGTGCTGATGTCCGTTTGACTCGCCTTCGTATCGGACACACACGTTGCACACACAGGCATTTATTTCTAAGTGAGTTGTGTCCATGGTGTGAAACGTGTGATGAACCCTACACAGTATATCATATTTTAATCTCATGTCAAGATTTTAACCATTTACGTTTACACTATTTTAAAACTGATATTTTAACTTTATTGGATATATTGGGAAATCCACCCCATAGAAACCTATTTGCATTTTTGAGAGCTATAGGTTTCTTAAATTTTATCTAAATATATATTGTGAATTTTAAAATATATATATATTTATTTATTATTTTTTTCGTTTTTATATTTCATAAAAAGATTTTAAAATTATATTTACACTGATTTTTGTTTTTTAAAATTTTAATGTTGTTTGGGTTTTTAGGAAAAAAAAAGGAATAAATAAAATAAATCAACAATAATCTTAGACTTGGCGCAGCTTGTCCTCTTTGGACCTTGCACCAGAAAACCCAACCAACCAACTATCTATGGAAATTGTTGACATGTATGAGAAATTTTTCCCTAATAAATGTTTCAATTTATTACGAAAAGAGAACTGTTTAAAAAATGTTATTCATGAAATCTTTTCAATTTAATATTTTTTCTTGTTAACGGAGCCTTTCCCAGAAGCACAGCACTTTAATTTCAAAACATGGAATAGTATTTTGATTTTGTATAATGTCTAGTTGAAACATTTTTTTTCATGATATTTCTAATTTTCCATAATACATTGACAAAAAAATTCAAATGCTATAGCTTACCTAGTTTTTGACATAAGTAATAATGTGGAGTAAAAACTGTATTGTTTTATGAATTGAGTTACAGCATTATCAAATGCCTTTAAGTTTTGAACATGATCTAATAAATTTATGGGCACCTATTTTTAATGAAAATGCTTATATCTATAAAACTGAAGAATGATATCTGAAAAATTAAAATAGAGGCTTTGAATTACAGTTTTGTTGAGATAACAGGGAATGCACACATAAAATTATGAAAATTATTTGTATTTACATTAAATTCTTGATCTTTTCAAATTAGCAGTTTCAAATTAGTTGCTTCTCAAACACCAGCTGGAAATCTTTTAAGAATGATGTCAGATTTACATCAGAATTAGTTTATAGCTTCTTTCACTTGGAATTCATAATTCCTTTCAATACTGCAACAAATGATGCCCCTTTGAAGATCTTGTAATACTTTACAATTTTTTTCAAACCTTGCCACAAAGACCAATCATTAGAGTTTGTACAATTTCTGAAAACTACTGGAATTTTTTAGGTCCTCTAAACTTTTGGAAATTTATTGTTGATTCCTGAAAATTTGTCAATAATTCATGGAAAAATTTAAATTTAAATTTTAGTTTTTTTTTCGTTAGAAAAAAAAGCTTAAAATCAACAATTATTTTGCTTTTTAAAATACATAGTTTTCATGTTAGTTTTCACAGCATAAAATATATAAAACTGAGTGACTGATAAGCAATGAAATTTGTAAATTGTATTATGTAAATATTTTGTACAATTCAATATACTAATCAGGAGCAATATATCTGACATTTAATTAAAGGAATTATACTTTTGAGAAGATCAATAAGTAAGGCATATTATCTTAACCATTGTTTGTGAACATTAAAAATTTGTTATAGTTCAAGGATATCAAATTAATACAACAATTCAAGTTCGCACGCAGAGTTGTTTCTTCAACTACGAAATATCCTCAACTGAATTTAGCTCAATCTCTCTCTACTAACAAAACTTTATAAATTGAGTTGTTCAAATGAAACTAAACTAACTACAGTACCAGAGCATAAACTTTTAGAGTGTTTCCTCTTTCTATGTTCTAACTTATGGGGAGGATAGAATAATTTTTTCTCATTTTGTGCATCCTTATGTATAGGAAACACAGAAGTGGAATTTTCCTTTTTAGTTGCTGCTTGGGTTTTCTGTTTTAATAAATAAATAAAAATACAGATTTTTTTTAAAATCAAAGATTGGCACAGCTTGTTCTTTTTGGACCTTGCACCAGAAAAACCCAACCAACCATCAATCTTTCTAGTTGAAGCTTTTTCTAGTCATTGCCTTTTCTAATAATATTGTTAAAGCGTTTCTAAAAACACAGCAGGTAGTATTAGACGATTCAGTTTTCCTATGACAAAAATATAGTTGAAATTTTAAAATAATACTTGTTTTTTTGTTTGTTGAAAAGTTGTTATAAGTATATTGTAATGTTCACAATAAAGCACTGCTGTATAAATCTAAGTATTCCACCTTGACCCTTACTCCTGGAATTTTTACTTTGATGCATTTAAATTTTGTTAGAAAATAACATAATTTTCTTTCAGTTTTTTTATTATTTTGAAATTAATGAGATTGTTCAAAAACCTAAATTGAGTATTATCTCTCTTAATTCTATTCTAGATTGTGATACGATCGCTATTATATTGTATTCTTAAATATTGAATAAAATGCAGATTTAGCTCAGCACTATAGTTTCATGATGATACAATCAATTAGCACCAAATGTAATATTTTAGATTTATGTGGGTGTAAAAAATTAATTACCAATAAGATTGTCATGTTGTCAATCAGGGTGGCGATTTTAATTTATTCTTTTTCTATTTATATGCATTTTTCTATCTTTTATATTGCATAAAATTCTCTGAATATTAATATCTAAACAAAAATTTAGAGTAAAATGTACTTTTCATATCCTCATTGGTGAAAATTGTATGTGATATCAGTGAAAAGGGCTGAATTTGTTTGCTTATCAATGGAATAAAGTCTGAAGTAAATTATTTAATATACCTGCTTGAAAATGTTTTTTCAATGACCCTGGAAAAGCCAGACAAAGATTGGCTGTTTAGTGGTTCAGAAAAAAAAGAATTTCATAATTTTGTAGAAAAGTTTCAATTATTACAGCCAACAGTAAATTTCTAGATTGTATTCATTAGAAACTTGATCGCTTAAAAAATAAAATAGATCCTTTTTATTTTAACTTTTTCTCAAATAGACAAAAATATTTTCATTTATGGAAAGTAGTTAATTTTCTTTTACTATTTACTGATTGTGAAGCATCTGTTGAACATGATTTTTCAGGGAACGAAAATTTGATGATAGAAAATTAAAATCATTTAAGTAAAACTCTGCTAATTGCATCATTGATGATGAATGTCTGCAAAAGAGACGTCATTACTATATTAACTAGCAAAGACCTATTTAGTTTTGCTGCTAGTGCCAGCCAAAAATTTAAATTATATCTAGTTGAATTGAAATAGAAGCAGCCAATAATAGAAGGTAAATAAAAGCACTTCTTGAAAAAAAATTAATGATCTGAAAATCAAACTGAAGCATTTGGATGATGACATATATGAGCTTGAAAAATCTACAATAGGAATTGCTAAGGAAGCTAAATGAACTGGTAAATTAACATTAACGGCAAAATTAAACATGTGTCGCTGTGGTGCTTCCTAATGTTTACTCAGTATTAATAATGAATTTAAAGCATTAGAAATAATTATCATTTTGTTATAGCAATATTTTGTATGTGTAAGTAACCAAGAGATGTGAAAATCTATTGAGGTATTGAAGAAATAGAAAAGTTTAAAATGTGGATTTGAAAATATATAGTTTTAGAAGAGTTTAAAGTAAACAGAAGATAAATATATAGAATTGCTTTTGTTTAATAATAATTGGAAAAAATATCACATCCTGGAAACTTTGTTTGATAGTTATAACTATTTTGTTTTGAATAAGTATATTTATTTGAAAAGAGATTTTTATATGCATCTTGAAATACTCAATAAATTATTAAATAGGATTCTATTGAAGATGTTTAAAAACTATAAAAATACCCATAATTTTGTAATGTTAAGAATATTGATTTTTTAAATAAATTTTTTTCTGTTATGGCTGTAAATTCATTGAAGACTTGAATTAATACTTAATATACTTCTAACTTAAGCCAAAATATCCTCATTAATTTTTGCAATAATTTATTTCTATTATCTACAAATGATTTAAAAATGTGCTATTAACATAATTATATGATTTTTGGTTAAGAATTATTTTTAAAATAAAATTTAACATAAATGTCGATACCTCCTGGTAATTTTTGATTTGACTCCAGGAACATTCCTTAAAACTCTTGAAATTTGATTCCTAGAAATCTGAACAAACCATATGTTATTTTAAATTGAGTGTAAATTTTGATATTGCTGAAATGTAGTAGTGTGAAATGTAATGTCTCCAATCCTCAATAAATTTGAAATATGTACATCTTCAGATGTAGAATCTCAATTGCATGGTTTTAGAACTGTGTATATGTATATCACATGATGTATGTTGCTGTAAAGAATTACATGTTTTCAATGTATGTTAAGTTTTGTTATTAACCGCTTCCCTTACGCATTTTTTTGAAAAAAATTGCAAAAAATCATCACATTTTTTTATTTTATTTTTAAATACATGGAAACAGAACAAAACAAAATAGGTTGGTTTTAAGTTGAATTTTTTATATTTTACAGGTGTAAAAGCATTTAGTTTTAATATTAGTTCACTATCCCGAGTTATCTCGGGCAAATGGACAAAAGTTAAATATTAGTCTTTGTATGATAGTTTTTGAAACAAGGGACAACACAAAGTGATACCTGACATTCTGTACATTGGTATCTGGTCTCTTTTCTTACTGGCTTACCTCTGCAATCTCTTTTTCGGGAGCACAAAGTACACTGTCTCGTTGGATTTGATTTTTTTTCAGTAGCAGGAATAACATCAGGAAAATGCCTTGAGGTTAACCTGAGTGGTGAAGGGCTAATGTTGGGTCTTCCTGATGTGGCAGAAAACTCGTCACGATGATTTTCTGAAATTAGTTTTTCAATCAGTTCCATTCTAAATTGTTTAGGTGATCGGGAACCTCCTGCTTTACAGTACAAGATGTAGGAATTCCACAAGGCCAAATCCAATAAATGGAAGAAAATCTTCTTATAATACTTTTTCCCTCTTTTTCTGGGTGTAGAATAAGCAGCTAAATGCTGGTCGACTTTATCTACACCCCCCATTTTGTCATTGTAGTCAACTACACATTTAGGCCTGGACTTTGTCTCTCCCTGTTTATTTGTCACATCCTGCATTTCGATTGTATGTATTGTGGAAATTAGACTAACATCCTTTTTATCTTTCCATTTCATTACAGTTACTTTCCCTCTTTGATACCCAATAATTTCTCCTTTTTTCAATTTTTTTGTCTTTAGATCTCAAGGTAACTCTTTTCTATTCAATCGGAGTGTTCCACACACATCAGTCTTCCTTTTGACTAATGTATCAGCCAAACACGGTGAGTTATAAAAATTGTCCATGGTAAGGCAATATCCTTTGTCCAGCAGTGGTTTTATAAGAGTCGTCACAACTCGGGCTGACATAGGAAGATCATCGAATGAATTATCGAAATTAGTTCCCTTCCCACTGTATATAATAGCATTCCATACGTACCCACTCTTAGATTCGCGTAGTAAGAAACTCTTGATTCCAAATCGCGCTCTTTTCAAAGGGATGTACTGCACCCACCCGAGTCTTCCTTTATAAAGAAGTAAACTTTCATCTATTGTTATATCTTGTTCAGGTATAATCACACTCTGAAACTTCTCAAGTAAATGTTGCAGAATTGGCCATATCTTATTTAGTTTTGGACAAGGATGTGTATTTGCATCATATGCGTCATTGTTGCTGAAGTGCAAGTTTTGCTTTATCTGACAAAATCGTCTATATGACATTGTTTTTGCAAAAAATGGAGTATTCAACAACTGATTTTTACTCCAATAATCTTGCAGATCTGGTTTTTTTATAACACCTTGGAGAATAGTTATTCCCAAAAAAACTCTTATTTCATTTTGAGAAGTAGAAAACCATGGTTTTGAATGCAATCTACGAGCACGCTCTTCCGCATATCGATTTGTTTCGGTATTAATTATGTCGATCAATTCATTATCAAAATATTTATAGAAAAATTCCAAAACATTACTGATATCAATATTGAAATTCATACCTGCGTTGGCAGTAAAAGAAAAACTAGCAGGTGCAGGTGGCAACTTCGTTTTTTGAATTGTACGCCATTGACGAGCTGCCAGCAAATCGTCAGAATCCGAGTCACTTGAACTGTCGTCTTCAATGAGGCTACTTACAGAAGAATCACTTCCACTATTTTCAATGTCCACCTCTTCATAATCACTATCTGATAAATCATCGCTTTCGCTATCTTTCATCATCGCCATTATTTTACTTTTTTCAACACAACTATCTTTCTTAGTACACAAGCCGTCGTATACTATACAATAGGAAAACACGTGACCAATCCCACCAAAAGAACTGCGAAATCAACGAAACTTGGCAAACTGCCAGTTAAAGACAAATATTTCCTTCCATTTCCTCCAGGCCGAATAAAACCGTGATAAAACAAATCGTACTGACAAATTCTGTTTCACCCGAGTTTTCTCGGGATAATAATTAACTGCAATATATACGAACCCGAATTAACTCAGGATAATCAGGCAAGCGGTTAAATATGAGTTTCTGGTAATATCAGATGTTCCTTTTATTGCTTGTCCTTTCAAGATAATGGTATTGAATTGTTGACAGTGTTGTGCTTATTTATTACTTTCCTGGCAGAATTATTCTCTTGTGTTGATGAACATTGGGACATTCAGATATTGCGAATGCAGGCTTTACTTTTTTTTAACTATTGGTTTCACTTTAGGTTATTGCCATTTACACTCACTTCCAAAAATAAAGTACAGAGAGGAAAATGTTAGTTTCTGGAATGAAATCAGAATTGAAAAGGATGCAAATCGCTGCAGAGGTAGATGGAAGTATGCAAATATGTTAGGTAACAGCCAATTACGCTTTCATGTCAAGAAATATGCAAAAAGGGCTGTCCTATAAGTTATCAGCTTTAGGAAGAGTTACAGAAGGTGATTGTAAGTGCTAATAGAAGGTGTATAAAACTTTCATACAATTTGTTTTCAAGACATACATGTTTCCATGACTTCCAGAAGACAAATAGAAGATACTGAGCGCTTGTGTGCTGTGGGGCATAGTTGATCTTAGATGTTGCTTTTTTATTCGGCGTTCATCATTCTGTAATTTCACGTTTATGGAAACAATTCCAAATCACACAGACAGTTGTCCGAAGGCCCGTAGCTGGTCCGCCAAGGGTTACAAACCCCGTGAAGATCCATATTTTGTGATTTTAGCCAAGTGGAATCACAGCAATCTTCACACGTGTGACATCTGTGGTTATAGTGTATATTAGTAAGGTGATATCTGCAACTACTGTCTATCCATCCAATCGAGAGGGTGACGATTAAAGTGGTGTCTGAAACATGTCTTGGACTGTGTCTGACTGGGGGAAGGTCATGTTTACTGATTAGTCAAGATTTGCTCTGGAGCCAGGTGACAAGCGTATAAGGATATGGCGTGAACAAGGAACACACAATCAGCATCAAAACATCATCAAACATCACGCATTCCGAGATGGAAGTGTTATGGTGTGGGCAGGGATTTCATTACGATACAGCACCGATCTGCACATCTTTAAATGGGGTTCTGTGACAGCTGTGCGGTATCGAGATGAAGTCCTAGAACCCATTGTGAGATTGTATGCTGCAGCAATTGGCCCTACTTTTGTCTTAATGGACGATAACGAACATACCCATAGAACTGACATTGTCAATGACTACATGGAGAGTGCAGGGATTGTACGTATGGCATGGCCAGCATATTCGGCTGACCTCAATCTCATTGAAAATTTTTGGGATGCTCTCGGCCGTGCTATATCTTCATGTTTCCCACCTCCAGCCACTCTTATTGAGCTGGAAACTGCTCTACAAGAAGAACTTATTGCTTAATTCTGCAGTGGTTGACCACCTATATGAAAGCATGGTCACAAGGTGTATACTTTGTATGCAGATGAGGGGGGGATCACATACCTTATTAATGTCCTTTTTTTCATTTTATGCTTTTTATTTTCACTTTATACATAATTCTGTTTAAATCTCCAGTATGTCATTATCTGATAAATTACAAAAATTTAATATTGTTTTCATTTCTGTGTATTATTATTGATTTCATTTTATGCATATATATATGCTACTTTCTTGCTGAATTTTGTGTCAATCAAAGCAGTATTTGTTGATTTTTTTCTTGCATTTTCTTCTTCTTCTTCTTCGAGTTGGGTTTGTATGTCATTGAGCACCTCTGCTTTTATCAGCATTTTGTACTGTTAACTCCAAACCCAATGTTTCTTAGTTCCATTTGCTCGGATCACCCACTTTATTAATAAAGTCTGATAACCCTTTAATGGAATCTAGGTGTAACTCTCTAGTATGGATGATGCCTAAAGAGGTTAATCTAGGGAGGGCAAGAGCCTCGCATTCATAAATGATATGCTTGGCCGTTTCCTCTTGCATATGACATTTCCTGCAGATAGGATCTTGCTGAAACAGTCCCATTTTATGGAGATGTTTTCTGAAATAGTAGTGCCCAGTTATGAAGCCTACGATTAAACGTATCTTCTGCCTAGAGCATCTAAGAATTTCATAGGAAATCCTCGCTGATGACCTACAGATCATACCTTTAGCGTGGGTTTGACCAGGAGATTTGAGCCAAGCTTCATGCATCTTCCGTTTTTCCCATCTGCGAACATTGGTTTTTGCGGTCTTCAAATTGATCCCACAAAAAGGTTCTGGACCAATGGGAACAAAAGACGATCCTTGTTTAGCAAGCTCATCAGCCCTTTCATTGCCTTCGATACCTTTATGCCCTGGCACCCATACAAGGATCACCCTGTTTCTAGTTGCCAGTTCTGTAAAAAGGTTTCTTCACTCCAGAATCATTTTAGATTTGATTTCGAAGGAATTAAGCGCTTTTAAAGCGGCTTGACTGTCACTGAAAATGAGAATCCGCTTATCGTAATAGCCCTTCTTCATATTCAGTTGCAGACAGTGGATAATGGCCAAAACTTCTGCCTGGACGACTGAAGCGTATCGCCCAAGGCTTACAGACAAGCTGATTCTTGGTGACACGCCACAAACTCCCAGACCTGAGAGGCTGTTCTTCAGTGATCCATCTGTGTACCAGATTAGATCTCCTGTTTTAGTTTCAAACATGTTGTTATCCCATTCCTCTCTAGTTGGAAAAACTACATCAAATGTCTTGTCAAACATGTATGTTTTTTCCATGATGTCAGATGGCATCAGAAGAGTAGGGTCTTGAAATTTCCTGGTGATGCCCTTGTGCCCTTTGGCAACAGGCTGGTCATACCAGTCGTTTTGCAGCTTCATTCTATATGCATTCATTCTTGCAACGCTGCATATGAAGATGTCCAAGGGAGTCAGATCCAACACAACCTCCAATGCTCTGGTTGGCGTGGTGGAGATTGCTCCTGTGATGCAGAGACAGGCTAGTCTTTGTAGACTCCTCAATCTGTCAATCACAGTCTTCTGTTCCACCTTATGCCACCAGATCACACAGGCATATGTGAAAACGGGCCTGACAAAAGCTGTGTACATCCATAAAATCAGTTTTGGATGTAAACCCCAGTTCTTAACAAGCATTCGCCTGCAAATCACAATGCTTTTCTTTGCTAGGTTGATCCTATCATCAATGTGCTTATTCCAGGTGAGTTTCTGGTCTAAATAGATGCCCAGATACTTCACCTCTGAAGCCACATTGATTTCAACATCAAAAAGTGTTGGTATGAAAAAACCTTTCCGTTTCTTTTTGCGTGTAAAAGGTACAAGGTAGGTTTTCTGAGGATTAACCATCAGGTCCCTATCCATGCACCATTGACCTACATAACTTAGAGCATCCTGCATGAGATGACAAGTTATGTCAAAATCTTTACCAAGGATAAGGATGATAATGTCATCAGCATATCCCTGCGTATAATAGCCCTTATCATTTAGATGTTTTATAAGGCTATTTACAACTAGGTTCCAAAGTAATGGTGACAGAACACCTCCTTGAGGACAACCTCTAGTAGTCTTTTTTTCAAATGATTCACCGAAGATGTTCATTTGTATATATCTATTCGAAATTAAGGCCTCAATCCAAGTACACAGGGTCTGATTAATCCCTGCCCCTCTAAGTGCATTGAGGATGGATGGATGGGAAGTATTATCAAAAGCACCCTGGATGTCGAGGAAAGTTGCCAAGGCAATATCCTTTTGATCCAGAGTGGCTTCAATCTTGGAAACTAGCTGATGTAGAGCAGTCTCTGTAGATTTGCCGGGTTGATAGGCAAATTGAAGAGCATGCCAGGGACTATTTCTACCCAAGTAATCTCTAATATGCCGATCAATGATTTTCTCCATAATTTTAAGAAAGAATGAAGAAAGACTGATTGGTCTGTATGACTTGGCCTGGTCATAAGTGTCCTTGCCAGGTTTTGGAATGAAGACAAGCCTAGTCTTTTGCCATGTCTTTGGTATATATCCCAGGGCCAAACTGGTTCTATACATTCTAGTTAGCATTGGTATGACAACCTTCTCTGCCTTCTGGATCATGATGGGCATAACTCCATCAGGCCCAGGGCATTTTAGAGGTTTAAAGGCAAAAATTGCCCATTTAACAATGTTGTAGTTTATGATATTTTTAGCGATGGTCCATTGATTGCTATTGACTCTTTGCAAAGAGCCAATGCAATGTTCCCCTTCGTTGCTATAAATATCTCTAGCTCCCGGGAAGTGAGTCCTGGTCATAATTTCCATAACCCCTTTTCCGGAAGAAGCAAAATTACCCTCCTCGTCTTTTAGGGTACCAACCAAAATAGGTTCATCCCTTTTAAGGAGTTTCTGGAGTCTAGCTCCTTCAGAAATAGAATCTATCTCGTCACAGAACTTTCTCCAGGAGTTAATCTTGCTTTTTCTAACAAGTTTGTTATAAATAGTGAGGGCCTTTTTATAGTTCTCCCATTCACCATTTTTCTTAGCTTTGTTAAAAAGTTTTCTAACATTTGCTCTTTCGGTAGCTAGAGAGTCATTCCACCAAGGGCATTGGAGTTTAGCTCTTCTAGTGCGAATGGGGCATTTGTTATGATAAGAATCTAGAATACTTCTCTGTAGGAGATCTGCTGTAACTTCTAGATCGTAGTTGTCTCTAATAGGTCTGTTACCGAGCTCAATCAACCCAGTCAGTTCTTCTTGGAATTTCTTCCAGTCTTCTTGCATTTTACATCTTCATGCTTAACTTTTAGAAGGGAGTAACTTTATCGAATATGATCTTGATTGCTTACTTCATTAATCATGAGATTTATTATTACTCCCATCACAATTTTTGACAAATTACTATTGCACTGTTGATTATATCTATAAAGTATTATTTAAATCAATACCATGCATCACACTTGTCACTCTCTTTTTTGAATATCTAACATAGAATGTCACAAGCTGGCAATCCCAATTGTTAGTGCTCCGGATTTTGGTACAATGGTTTGTGAGTTCAATTCCCACTTTAAATGTGGATATTTGTAGTAGTGTGGAATCAACTTTAAACTCTGTCCTAATTTAATTACCTCTCATGTGCTAAAACTGATTATTGAGTACTAAATGAAACCATCTCGAAATGCACCTGAGTGATCTTTTTCAATTTTACCCAAGCTTTAGGTATATTCATATAGGATTCTAGTACAATAACATTTCTCTCACAATTTTTTATGTCAGTACTTATACGTCGATATCTTGCCTTATAAATGCCACAACGGCTATACCATGATGAAAATAACGGTTCTCGTCCGATCACCGAAGTCAAGCATCATTAGGCGCGGTCAGTACTTGGGAGGGTGACCACCTGGGAACGCCGCTTGCCGTTGGCATCCTTTTTTTTCTTTTTTTAAATATTTATATTGATATCACTCAGCACACAAATTTACAACTGTTTTAAAAAATGAAGTTAATCTTTTTATTTAATATAAAATTCTGTAGTTATGGATTATTTTTTATTCTTAGTACTTATATATTTTTGCAATACAATATCACAAACTACAACTTTATAAAACAATAAAATGATACATTAAAAAACAAAATTTTGGTAAAATCCTGTCTCATTTACTCTCTATAAGATTCATTAGTTACTTTATAAAGTTAATTTTTGATTTTATTTGAAATTTGCTAATAGTTTTTCAATGAAAAACAATAAGTATCTATGTACAATAATTTCTTAGTTTTTAGATAGATTTATTCAGTAAATATTTATTTCTATAATTTTTTCTTAAAGGTGGAATTTTATTCTGTTGTGAAGCTTGTCCAAATGCCTATCATAGTTATTGCCTAAAATTTGATGCATCGGATGATAAGCTTCTATGTGAAGAATGTACAAATAAGAAACATTATTATAACAATATGATCGTTTGGTGCCAACTGGAAAAGAACAATGCGTTAACTTATGATGAGTAAGGATAATTTCATTAAGTTACATTAATTTTAGAAAAATAAGAAAATGTCTCAATTTCTGGGGAAAAATCTAAAAGAAATAAAAACCTATTTTTCATTTAACCTGTACACTGTGAGGCATGGTAATTACACACATTTTTAGCTTTTATTTAAATGAAAACCTACTAATTTTTTCACTTAGAAAGACTGGCAAAGATGCCAGATTTCCTGAAGGTACCATCCCATCTTCTTAACTAGTATCCCATGTAAAATAATGGAAAAAATGATTTTAAATAGATTTTTTATCTTGTTCAAATGACTTGCTCTGAAATGAGCAGTATGGTTTTAGGAAGGGACATAGAACAATTGACCAAATTTTATATTTCTACCAAAATATGGGAAATGCTCACAATATGAGACCCACCAATTACACTGTGACGGCATTCTTGGATCTTTCTAGGCTTTTGACAAGGTATATCACAATAGGCTTTAAATTAAACTTTTTGATGATTTTGGTATTGGGGGTAAAGTTTTCCCTTGGATCTCTGCTTGTTTGAAGGTCAGAACTATTAGAGTTAAATAAAACCCTTTCAAGGATTTTCAGACTTGGCCAGGGTGTCCTACAGGGATTTGTTTTGATCTCAATGTTCTTCTATGACTTCTTTTGAGACCAATGTTCTTCTATTTTCTCAGGAAAGAGCAATTTCTAGAAGATGTAAAGTTGGTATTTTTGCTGATGACTTTCTCTGGCACTCTGGTCCAGATATTAAGACTATTGAAGGCTATATTAACCTCACACTTGAAGATGTCTGATTTTGCTTGAGATCACAAATTGACCTTTAGCACTGTTAAATCTGTAGTTAGTTTATATACAAGTAATAGACATATTTACAGTTATCAACCTACTATATTCTTAAATGACCATAAATTCCCTTATTGGAAAAATGCAAAGTACTTGGGTTTCATTCTGGATCAAGAGATTCTTGGCAATGGACACGTTGATAGGTTCTAAATGAGATGTAGAAACAGGCTTAACGTTCTGAAATATATTTCTAGGTAGGACTTGGGAGTGGATGCCAATACTTTGAAGCAAATGTATGCTTCACTTATAAGACCATTTTAGGATATGGGGAGCCAATTTATTCATGTGCTTTTGAGTCAAATCTAAATAAATTAGAAAGAATTCAAATTATTGCTGCAAAAATCATTGCTGGATTGAGGCGTGGTTGCCCAAACAATTCTTGCTCTTTTTGAGTATGACTTACAATTTAGGAGGAAATCTAGTCTTAAGAAATATTACAAAGAGCTTTTTAGTTACAGAGACCAGAATAGAATATCTTCTTATTTCATGAATTGGAGCAATAATCACAGACTAAAAAGTTAGTTATCTTTGGCACTACAAATGATTTTATGTATCCTCCTTGCCACATTGAACTTCATTTCTTGAGATGAAGTTTCTGATACTGATTTTGATTGTATCCATTCCCACACAGAGCTGCTGTAATCTGCCAAGAAAAGCATCAACAATCCAGAATTCATAAGACAAATGGCTATAGAAACTATTAACCAAATTCCAATTGATGCTATGCAAATCTATACTGACGGTAGCAAAAGTGAGGGCCACTCTGGTAGTGGTGTATTTATCACAACTCCTATTCTACTCAGAATCTCAAGTTCAGAAATTCTGATATCTGCTCTGTATTCAGATTGGAACATATAGTGATTGATAATGGACTGAGTTTTATTGAGAATATTTCTTAGCCTGATTTTGAGCATGTATGGATTCTGACTGATAGCAGGTCTTTAATCCAACACCTAAGCAATTGGATGAAGGTTGGTGACAGAGCTGGAAATTCAATATTGAATATGATCTGTTGATTCCTAAAGAATTTTGTGATTAATTTTCATTTTCGGTGGATCCCATCACATAATGTCATCAAAGGAAATAAGATTGCCAATTTGCTGGCTAAGGCTACCTGTTTAGAACCTTCACATCCTGGTTTGCCATCCACCTTTAATGAGGTTTTTACTGAGGGTAAAAATATACGCTTATGGATGTCCGGAGGGCTCCACTCACTCATAATTGGTATCCTAGAAAACACCCTGCTGGTGTCTTGCTTTTTGAGGGAACTAGAGGCCAACAGACATGCATTTCACGCTTTAACTGTGGTCACTTAAGGGGCCTCAAATGTGTGCAGGGTCAAAAGACTTTTAATCTGTGTACAAAATGTAAAGCTGAACAGGCATCCCCTGAGCATATTTTGAGATGTGCTTGAATTTTTACTTGAAAGAGACTTCTTCACTATGTTTATAAGCTAAGTATTAGAACTGTTTTCTGAAAGTAATCATTATCAAGGTCAAAATTATTAAGTAATTTAATAGTTCAAATATATCTAAGTATTGCAAATCAGAATTTTTTTATGAATTTGCCATTTGTTTTTTTTCCATGAGAAAATATATATTTCATAAATATTACAAATATTGATATACCAGGTATATGCAAATGAAATAAAACTATTGTTTTAAAAAAAACACAATAAATTTGCAAAAACTTAATATTTCTTTATTTGAAATAATATCCACTGCTAGCTACACATTTTCCCCATCTTTAGGACAATTTGTGAATACCACGCCAAAAAAATGATCGGTCTTTTGAGGACAGCTAGTCATCAAACCAAGATTTGATGTTTTCGTAAGAAGTGAATCACTAGTCAGCCAATGGGTGTTCAAATGATGCAAATAGGTGGTAATCAGAAGGAGCCAAGCCTGGAGAATAAGCTGCATGCACTAAGGCCTCCCAACTGAGCGTCTTAACGATGTCCTTAGTTGGCTTAGCACAGTGGCTAGGTGCATTGTCATCAAGGAAAATCACTTTGTGCTGCTGTTTCTTGTCTTGATCACATTTTTTGAGTTCTGCATTTTTTGAGAGTTCAAACCAAGTAATTGTTGCTTGTAGCGATCAGTATTAACGGTTTCACAGGGTATGAAAAGCTCATGATAGATTGGCCCCTCCTGAAAATACATAGTCTCAGAAAATACATAGCATTGCCTTTAGACTTAAGCGATTTGGCCTTGCAGTCGATTTGGATGACTGTCTGTAGTCAACATATGCTCGATTATGCTTGGGATTCTCAAAATAAATCCATTTTTCATCGCAAGCGACAATACGATGGAGATATGAATTAAGTTTTTAGCGGGCAAGCAACATTTCGCATATGATTTTTCGGTTTTCCTGCTGACGGTCTGTTATCTCGTGTGGTACCCATCTACTGACCTTGATTATTTTGCCTATTGCTTTGAGACGATGGGAAACAGTGCTCTGGTCGACATTCAATTGTTCTGCAAGATGTTCTTGCCTTTGGCCATCATTTTCATCGAGTAATGCTTGCAATTCATCATCTTCAAATTTTTTTGCTGATCTGCCACGCTTCTTGTTTCTCACATTGAAATCATTTCAAAACTTTTCAAACCACCTGTAGTACTGCGCACTGCTCAGAGCATTGCCACCGTATGCCTCTACAATCATTTGATGTGATTCAGCAGCATTTTTCTTCAGATGGTAACAAAAAATTAATGCTATTCGCAAATTGTGCTTAAAAGGCATAAAATTTGACATTTTCAGCTCAGTAAAAGAAGCATAATGCATGCTGAAACTTGTCCAAATGTAAACTAAATGCGAGTATCAAAGGTCAAACTATAAAAAAAATCACTTGTCATGGTTTCGTAATGTTTGCATACATGCGTGGCGACATCTGTTAGCAATCGTCTTAGTTCATATGCATACACCTGGTATCTTGCATTGACCAAATATGCTTTTCTTTACATATTTTTCTTTTTCCTGTATTTAGCTTTTTGCACATCACATTGAGCTTTGCTGTTTATGAATTATGTTAATAACTGTTATATAAATGTTTTTAGTAATAATCAGTGCCTTATAAAATTTTCTCAAGTATATTACTTAAGTTTTTCCTACATGAAGTAGATTGATGTAAACACCATTTAGTTTGGTATTTTGATATGTTGCTTATCTAGGTTATGATTTGATAGATTGAATAGATATGATGCAAAAATAAGCTTTGTGCATTAATATTTCAGTTCATAAAATCAAATTTCTCACATTTATTCGAAACACTAGGAAATTTTCATTGATGTAATTGATAAATCTCCTTGGTATGTCATTTTTTAAAAGTTACGCTCACCAACATCTTATCGGACATTAGATGTCTTTCAGTCTAGTATACTTTAAAATTACAATTTCTCTCCATAAAATCCATTTGGAGAGGAAATCTCATCCATCTAGAGAGGGAAGAATCCATAGTCATCTTGAGAGTGGACGTGAAGGGAGTGGCAAGTAAAAAGATGTTCCCCTGTCATTTGTGTAGTAGCGTAAAAGGACATAACCAAACCCTTAGGAAACAAATGTTTATATTTTTATTGTCACTAAATTTTAGAGTTTTCCTTCTTTTCCTTTTAACTATTCCTTTTAAACTATTATGTTAAAAAAATAAAGGAAAGGATGTAATAAAAGATGGCACAATGAGACAAGTGTAATAAAAGAATAAATTTTCCCTTTTGGAATGGATGGGTGGTCTTGAGAAAATTTCAACAACGTTTGTGTTTTATGATATCTTGTATATGTAAATCTGACTAGTCGGGATTTAGGGGGAGAGATTTCGGACTTATCCCATAGAAGTATAAGAAGTACTATAAAACTTTAGAAAACCAATGGTGTAAAGAGGAGGAGCCAAGATGAGAATTATGAAGAATTGAAAATTGCATTTAAAAATGGAGAAGACTGATGGAGAAAAAAGGAGTCCACGATTGAGGATTGGCGATTGGATCCTTAGTGAAATCATGTTGGTGATTTTAATTAAACCATGTTGGTGAATTGTATACAATATAAAGAAAATATATTCGTTTTCTATTTTCTTTATATTGTATACAGTTCACTGACTATTAACATTTAAATATAAAATTTTTGAGTTAATATATATTTTCCATATTTTCCTTTGTATAAATTGGGTATGATTTCAGTGATTCAAGATGAATTTGTTTTTCAATAAAATGAAGGCTGAAATAAATTATTTAAATTGCTTCATGGAAAGTGTTCTTTCAATGATCAGTGGACTCTGGGAAGCCATACAAAGATTGGCCTTTGCTGGAAAAAGAAAGAATTTCGTAATTTTGTAGAAGAGTTAAAATCATTACAATCAACTAAGATTTCAACATTGTATTTATGAAAAATTCGATCCTATTAAAGATAGAATAAATATTTTTTATTTTAACTTATTCTCAAATAGAAAAAATTGTTACTTATGAAAAGTAGTTAATTTGCTTTTACTTCTTTGATGGTTAAACATCTGTTGAATGTAGGTTTTCTGAGAGAAAAAGTTTCTGTTCTGTAGAAAATTTAAATAATCAATTAATTTGCTAAATGCATCAGTGATGATTATGTCTGAAACATAAAAGGTATTAACAGTTTAATAATTAGCAGACATATTTAGTTTTTCTCCTGGTGCTAGGCAAAAGGATAAATTTAAATGAATAAAAAGAGAATGATAATAAAGAGAATGAAAAAGCAGACAAAAACAGATGGAAAGCACTTTTTGAAAAAAATTGATGAACAGAAAATCAAAATGAAGTGTTTATGAGAAATCTGATTGCTCATTACCATGAAAGCTGCAATGTCTTGGAATCCATTGCAGAATAACATCGCTTCCAGTGATTTGAAATGAGTCAGTAACCAGTGAACTATCAAACTCAATCTCAGATGGAAGTGAACTGCAGTCACTAATTAATTGTATAGCTGCTTGAGAGTCAATAAAAAGAAAAATGTTTTGTTGAGAAATCTCATTGTCAGCTTTAAGGTCATAAAATGAATATGGGTAAGAAAGTTACCTAAAGAGGTTACCTCTTTGACATTTAGCACTTTTTAAATGCTGTGGGGGTACTCTTACATAGCCTACAGTAACAAAAGGCTTCATATTCCTGAATATTCTTAAAATTACTAGACAGGTTTTTTGTTTGTTATACTGTGTCAGTTTGATTTCTGATGCAAAATATGTGTTTATCATAACATTTTGAAACAAAAACACTGGGGAAGAACAGACTGTTCAAGAACTGCTTTAGCACCACTTACTACAGTTTCTCTTATTTTTCCCTGATAATTTCCTTCCAGAGTTTACTCATGAATGATCCTTGTTTCAGCAAAATAATTCGGCAATTACCTATTTTGTAATGTATATCCAAAACCCTACTTGAACATCTTAACCCTAATATTTAAAGAATTTTTAACCTTGGTAATTTAAAAATTACATACCAAGTACATTAGATTTCTCTGGCATGAGAAAAAATGAAAGTTTACATGAATAATATCAAGTTATTATAATAAATTCTGTCTTTCTCATTCTACCTTTGGCAGATTGAGAATTTCAAATGTTAATATATGATGGTTCCAAAGATGTATTAAATCTTACTTTTCTGTAAGATTTAAACAAAAATCTTCTGTATTTCCTGTAATTTTGCATGGTCCACAGAAGACTTATCACAAAAGAGTGACAATCTAATTATATTCTCTTACTAGTGTTTGCAAGAGTGAATGATCTTTTGTGCCCATAATGCTGGTCTGTTGTCCTAGAGTTTCATTGTCTTTTGAATTTGTGGTTAATGAAACTTCATTGCATTAAAATGGACTGAGTTCATATTGAGCAAATATCTTTTCTTCATATGACTTTAAAACTTTTGCCCCTTTTGAATTTCTCATACCTACATCAAGCTGGCAAATGAATGGGGAGCTGAAACGTCAGTATATAATAGTTCCAAAGATACATTGAATCTTACTTTTCTCAAGGATTTAAAACATCTGTATTAAATAATTGTACAGGATTCACAGAAGATGTATTGCTTATTATTCTGTTTCAGAGTGTTTTTTCATTTAATTGAAAACAAAAGTCCTCCATATTTAAGATTTTTACTGTAGCCTTTTCATCCTGCAATCCAAATAAATAAAATTTTCAATCAGTCAGCAAGGATACTTCACATACTCTGGTCAAAAATGTTGAATGTAGAAGCTGAAAAATGCAATTTTTTCATTGAAACTAGGATCCATTTACTTCAGTCTGTTAGACTTGATTATCTTGTTGAAAACATAAAGATATTTTCCTTTTGTGATATTTTAATGTCACACAGTTCTAAGAATGTGATCATATAGCATGATTTATTATGTAGGAGGAAGTTAGTACTTTTGTTTGCTAAATTAGTTAGTTGACATATACGTGGCCATAGTGAAAAAAAAATAAATGAAAATAAAATAAATTTTAAATTTTTACTGATTTTGGTACATAATTTAATTATTTTTAGTCTTTAATTATATTTATTTGGTGTTCTAAAAAGTAATAATGAATCTTAAATGATCTCTGGTTACTCTAAGAAGGACAAATTTCTTGTACTTGCTAGCAGTCAAAAAGCAAAAAGTTCAAAGCACGAAAATTTGAAATGGAACTCCCATTTTCCTGTTCAACATTCACTGTAATGGAACCTGGGATATAAAACTGTCAGGAATATTATCTTTCTACTCTGTATATTAACCTATTTTTACTTTATTCTAATAATTTACTAGCCTTACTCAAAAATTTTAATGTTTGACAGATTCATCAGGTATGTGTTTTGATCACATTCTTTGGAAAGTGTTTCATCACTGTGATTATTGAACTTGGTGCTGCGCTTCAGCTTACTGCAGATATGTCAGATAGATTGGACACTTTAAATGTTATTGGATTTCCACCCTTATAGCACATGATTATGAGCCTCTGCATAAAAAAGTTAACTGGGGAACAAAGCATATTGATTGCTCAGATATTTTACAATAGTTCTTATCTAACAGGCTATCTGCTTTGTAATATCATAACTTCAATCTCCCATTGTACAACAATGGCTGAGGTCAAACTTAGTATTTTCCTTGACGACTATATAAAATTTATCCGTGCATTGTGTATTTCAACAATAATTCACAAAAGTTATGATTTGTGAATTTATTGACATTAATATTTCTTAAATCTGATGTTCCAAAGTAATCTTCAGATCTTTCCTGTATTGAAGAATCAGTTAAATTTTGATAATTAAGGCTTCTTTTTATGCTTTCTTTAACTGGAAAATTTCTCAATATGCGTTAGAAAATGTAATCTGGTGTCCATTTTGTTTATATTTCTGGTAAATTAAATTTTCCCTCTAAACATTTTTGTGATGAAGTTTTTTTGCATTATTTATAAAGAATAAATCTGTGTAGAATATGTAAACAAATTGCCTTTATTATTATTAAATATTTTTGTTTCATATATATTCTATTTTTAGGTGGTGGCCTTCAATAATAATAAATCCTTCAGATATCCCTTTACATTCAAACGATGGGAATCACGATCCTGGAGAATTTCCTGTATTTATTTTTGGATCTCATTATTATTCATGGACTCATCGATGTAGAGTAGTTCCATATGAAGAAAAGCATGTAGAACTTAAATCGCAATTCTCTACCAAACTGTTTAAACAAGGTATTTTTTAATTTTTATTGTTATAATATGCTTTAAAATAGTGATGTTTGTTTTATATAATTTTATAAGAACTTTCAAATCTTTGAATAATCATAGAAATTTTTTTTTTACAAATTATGAAATTATATTTTATTGTGTACATCTTTCTCATGGACATGCTGATGGCTTTTTTTTTATTTCTTCAGGAAAATGGTTTTGCACATTGTAATTTATTTCTCAACAAAGTTTTGATAAAATATAAATTTTAACTAATATTTTTTAAAAATTTTGTTTGTGTTACAGGAATTCTTTTAAATTTGTTTATATATATTGACATTTATATATATATATATATATATATATATATATATATATATATATATATATATATATATATATATATATATATTTATATTTATATATATATTATATATATAGTTTATATATATATTTATTACAATTATAGGTAATATAAATGTTATAGTATCTCCTCATAGTGGGTTAAATTCTACACGGGGAGTAATTTCAGCAGATGATCTATTTAATGTTTCAGAGGAGGAAATTTTGGAAAATCTCGTTGACCAAAAAGTACAACATGTGCAGCGCATTACAATCAGGAGAGAGGGCAAAATTATAAGAACTGAGCACCTTATACTCACGTTTGCTACTCCTATACTACCTCAATCTATTAAAGCTGGCTACCTAAATTGTAGTGTTCGCCCCTACATTCCAAATCCATTAGGTTGCTTTAAATGTCAGCGATTCGGTCATGCAAATACTACTTGTAGGGGACATTTGACTTATGCTCGATGTGTATCTGTTGGACATGACAGTAGTCAGTGTCAATTACAAAAAAATGTGTCAACTGCAGTGGTGAACATTCCTCGTACTCCCGGTTATGCTTAACCTGAATATTAGAAAAGGAAATTATTACTGTGAAAATAAAACAAAACCTATCTTACCCTGAAGCCAGGCATACAGTATCATCTCGTATCCCTAACCAAGGTATTAGCTATTCACAAGCAATTAAAAAAGTCATAAAATCTTGTAGTACCCAAACAGATTTCTTAAATTTTCCAAACTTATCCTCAAATATTTCTAATATAAATGTCCCACCTATTCCTAAATGAATTTCTCCACTGTATTTCGCAAAATCTACGTCTCAAATATCCCTAAAATTAAAGAATGCAAAAGAAGGGCTCCATAAATCATATTTAAAGAGTAAAAGAAGCTCAACTGCCTCTAAGACAGGTATAAAGAACGTAGACCTATCCGATGATGAAACACTCCTAAGTGGAGATTCATCTGAATCCCAGGTGGCTTGCTCCAATGCTGGAGCATTCAGCGTAGCTTAATGGGAACCTTCGTTTCTTGGAATTGTTGAGGTTTTCGCACTCAAATAGAAGATATAAAAACAATTATAAACCTGCATATTCCAGTTTGTTTTGCCATCCAAGAAACATTCTTGAAACCTCAGAACAGTTTAAAAATGCGTGGATATAATTGTGTGAGGAAAGATGTTAATCATGATTCAGTTTCTGGAGGTGTATGCATTCTTGTGTCTTGTAATATTCCTACCACTATACAATCCCGTAACATTTCATTACAGGCTGTCGCAGTACGCATACACTCAACATCCCTCATTACTATTTGTAGCCTTTACTTACCTCCCCATGCGATCATCTATGAAAGCGATTTAAACAATTTGCTGGATCAACTGCCTACACCCTTTATTTTACTTGGTGACTTCAATGGTCATAACACCTTATGGGGTTTTGATAATATGAATCCTCGTGGCAAGACAATTTAAAAATTCATTTCTAATAACAATATCTGCCTTTTAAATTCCACAGAAATAACATATTTCCATCAACCATCAAGAGCTTTTCATTCATTAGATTTAGCTATTTGCTCTCCATCAATTCTACCTTCATTAAATCTTAATGTTGATAAGGATTTATATAACAGGGATCATTTTCCTTTAATTATAAATCAAACTGGTATAAGCAGGCTACAAGTCTTCCACTCCTCTTATTCTTATCATCGTGCAGACTGGTCTCTCTAGATTCAATTAGCTAAGATTACTGACAGCATGGTTAGAAGTGATAACATCAATGATACTGTACAAAAATTAACTGATACACTTCTGGATGCTGCCAAAAACACAGTTCCCTAGCGCTCCCCAATCCCATGCAAATATCATAAACCATGGTGGAACCCTTAGTGCCAAGTGTCATACAAAAAACAAAAAAAGTTGTGGACTGTTTTTCGCAGATGCCCTACTATAGTAAACCTCATGTCTTTCAAAAAAGCTAAAGCTTTTGCTCGTCGAGTACGGAGAAATAGTCAAAAAGAATCTTGGATAAGATGTTTCCTCCATCACATCATCAACTTCTAGCAAAGAGTTATAGAAGAAAGTTAAGGCTTCCAGTGGTTTATATCCGGACTTCTCTATCCCAATACTACGCACAGGAGCTGACACAATTTCTTCTCAATATGATATTGCCAATATTTTAGGTGAAACTTATGCAAGGGTATCTAGTCCAGCCTCTTATGATCCTAAATTTCTCAGAACCAAAGAGCAAGCTGAAAAGAAACCTATAAAGTTTCATGATAAAGCCATACATCCATATAATTGCAATTTCTCTTTGCTGGATCTGCAGAGAGTCCTGTCCCAAACTAAAAATACTAGTCCAGGAGACCAGATGGTGTCTCATATAAGATGCTTTGTCATCTTAATCATGAATCTTTAATAAACATTCTTTTTCTATTCAATAGAATATGGAATGAACATGTCTATCCCAGTCTTTGGAGCAAAGCAATTATTATTCCAATTCTTAAACCTGGGAAAGATCCAACTAATCCTTAACACTATCATCCAATTGTTCTCACAAGTTGCCTTGCTAAAACTTTGGAGCATATGGTCAATGCCCGTTTTGTTTATGTACGTGAAGACTATCAGTACATATCTCTTTATCAAAGTGGATTCTGGAAAGGTCAATCTACTCTGGATAATATTGCATACCTAGAAGCACAAATTAGGAATGCTTTTGTACGGAGACATCATTTGGTGTCTATAATTTTTGACATAGAAAAAGTTTATGATAAGAGATGGCATTATGGAATTCTTGGAACTTTGTATAATTTTAATTTCAGAGAAAATTTACCCATTTTTATTCAGAAATTTTTAAGTTCTCGCATTTTTAATGTCTGTATAGGATCTGTTTTTATCTATTCCATTTATCCAATGTGAGGGGGTTCCTCAGGGAAGTGTCTTAAGTGTTACTGTTTTTAATATTTGCATCAGCAACATTCTTCATGTATTGCAACCATCTATCCATGGAATATTATATGTTGATGAACTCCAAATTTCTTGCCAAGGTTCCAATATGCGACTGATTGAACGGCAATTACAAACCGCTGTCAATAATATAGTTGCTTGATGTAATGAAAATGGGCATTCTTTGTCCCCTTGTAAAAGCAATTGTAATCCATTTTTGTAGAAAAACTGGGCCTCATCCTGATCCCGAAATTAAGATATCAGGCACAACTATTCCCATAGTTAATCAGATATCATTTCTTGGGCTTATATTTGATAAAAAGTTAACCTTCCTACCACATATCTTAGATTTCCGCAAAAGATGCCAAAAATCAAATATTCTGAAAGTTCTCTCTAATACTTCTTGGGGTGCAGATCATATAGCATTACTCCGAGTGTATCAGTCAGTTATTCTATCTCGAATTGACTATGGTAGCGTAGTTTATGGATCAGCCAGATCATCAGTTTTGCGCAAATTAGACCATGTTCATCACTCAGCTTTACGAATCTGTTCTGGAGCATTCCGGACTTCTCCTTTCCCGAGCCTTTATGTAGTATGCAACCAGTGTATCTCTAGATCTGAGACGTAAGCAACTCTCTCTACATTATTATTTTAAAATGCTATCAGTATCACAACACCCTTTGAAATCGATGATTATTTGTCCCTCTTTAAGAAGGCTATATAATGCACAACCACATAACATATTACCATTTTATGAGCGTACAAATTCATTCCTGTCTTCATCTGAGTTCCTTGATTTACATATTCAAATCACATTTGCTCTAAGATTTCCTCTTTGGAATATTCCTGTTGTCAATATAATCAAACCCTTTACTGGATACAATAAATCAGCTACATCTTCCCTTATTTTGCAACAAATGTTTTCACACATTCATTCTCATTATTCCTCCCACATGTCTGTATATGCAGATGGCTCAAAATCAACTGGTCATGTTGGTTGTGATATTGTTGTTGGAAATACAGTTTACAGCTATAAACTGCATGCCTCATATTCTGTGTATACTGTCGAAACTGTTGCTATTAAACATGCTCTAGAAATAATACTATCCAGCTCTCATCGAAAATACTGTATCTATACAGATAGCATGAGTGTGATCATGCAATTAGATAACTTTAATGATAAATGTTATCCAATTATTGTGGAAATATTGGATATTTTAAATATATTGAAGAATAAACGATTTGACATCTTGTTTTGTTGGGTTCCAAGTCATGTTGGCATTACTGGGAATGAACTTGCAGATAATGCTGCTAAAAAGGCCTCTGACATTTTGCATAAAGCATTAACATTTTTGACATTAAACAAATTATCAAAGATTTCATTTCCTCTCTCTGGCAAAAAACATGGGATTCGCAGAAGAACAATAAATAATATAGTATATCCTCCCACATTCTTCCATTCCCAGTTGCTCCCATGTAAAGAATTGATGTAAAACTCACACGGCTTAGTATTGGACATACTAGATTTACACACAAGCACTTATTCTTGTCTCGGAGTGCTCCAATTTGTGACATGTGTAATGTACCATATACAGTACATCACATTTTGATTATCTGTCCTAATTTCAATGATTTATGCATAGTGTTTTTTAAAGCCACAAATTTAATTTTATCAGACTTGATTGGGTTTAAACCACATAGAAATTGGTTTCCATTTTTACGTGCAAAAGGTTTCTTGAATTCTATTTAAGATTTTTATCCAAAATAGTCTTTTACATATGCTTTTCTTGAATTTTTAATACATTCCGTTGTATACATCTGACTAGTATTTTAATGCAGAATTTTTACCTACAGTTTTAAATATTGTATGGTGCAGAAATGTCCAATATTGGACCTTGCATCAGTAAACCTCACAAAATCAATCAAATCAAATCATGATGAAATGTTTCATATAAACTATGCATTTTTTATATTAAAATAAATATAAAGTTTTATTTTATAAACATTTCCTTGGTTCAATTCATTAAGAGGCCGATTTAAATATATCTTTAATAGAATTAATACAGTTTATTTAGGAAATGGCTTAATACTGTTTTCAAGTTCTTTTGTTCCATTTGATCCATTCTATTACTTTACATGATAAGAAAACTTTAATAAATTTTTTCACATAAATGGTGACCTATTATTCTTATTAGATCATAGTCTAATTTTTAGAATGTTTAAAATTTTGATTATTATTTTAACTACTATTATGTATTAAATACAAAAAATAAGTATTAAAAAGTCATATGAAAATATAGTCAAAAGAAGTTCTCTAACTTTGATTAAAAATAAAAGATAAGAACTTTTTGAAAGTAGAAATGTATAAATTAAATTCTGTAATACATTTACAATTTTTTTTTTTTTTTTTTTTTTTTTTGCTATAGTGTATTTTAAATTTGAAAATGTCTTGATTTTATTTTATGTAAGATTTCATAAATACAATACATAATTACAAATATTTATATGTATATACATGCACTCTTGACAAAAAATTTTCAAGGCCAATGAACATGAATTGCGATTGCAGGCTGCACTTTTGCCAAGCTACTTGTGATATCCAGTAATAGAGCATAAATCCAGTTATAGAGGCATAAATTTTATCTTTTTTTGTCTCCCCAGTTGTGATTATTTAGAAAATAATGAACTATATCATCATGACATTTTCAAAAACCTTATAGACAACTGAATGAATTTAAACATAGTCACATTATCAAAATGCATGAAGCTGGGTAGTCATACTAAGCAATGAGTCATCACATGCAATATACAGACACAGCTATTTCACAGTTGCTGCAAAGAATTTATTGATGAAAGGAAAGCTCTGATGTCAGAGGTGCACAAATGTGAGACGATCAGATGTTTGACAGGCCAGAATAGTACCAATGGTATCATGTTTACTATTCACCATACTACAGCCTCTTCCATACTCAATGTTACCTTCCATGGTGTATTTCACAGTGCTTATCTAAAGTGGGGTTACTCTCAGAGTGCCTTTCAAGATGCCTGCCTTTGACCCATGAACATTGGTGGAATAGCCTGAAGTGTTAGTGCTGATAATCATGATTACCACTAGAATGGTATCGCATAATATTCAGAAATGAATCTTGCTTTTACTTGAGTAAGCTTTCATTGCTTTGACTTGAAACAGATGGTATTGTTCATGCCCGGAAAGACTAGTACTAGTGGTCTCAATCATCCTTTATAAAGGCATGCAGCCATACTCCCTCGTGTGATGGTATTATGTGTTGTCTCATAAGACAGTTGGTCATCTCTTTTCATTCTGGATATATTTTTAACAGCTCAATGATGTTGGTCTCGGTGGTCTGGTTTGTTAGGGTATCGTTCTCATTATTGGAAAAGAGCAAGTTCAAATCCCGGCTAACCGAAGATCTGGCGTGTTTGCTAAATGTGACTGGGTCATGTTAAAACTGGGCTCTGTTGCATTGTCCGTGTTAAAGGTCATGACAGCATATAATGATCATGGTAGAGTAACATCTGAGGCAGAGCTGTGTAAATGAAAAGTGAATTCACTGTGGAAGATAGGCAGAAGTTAAGAAAGATTTTGACTGCAGGAAGAATCTGGTTTCGACTTACATACTTTGAAAGGAATTAATAGTACAAACAAAATATTTGGAACTTAACTGCAATTACAAAATTGTCTTGTAACACTTGTAAGTCAAAAATGACAAGTGCAGTGGTAGAAGGATTATAAAATTTATACTGAATCATTGGTGTCATGTTTCCTGATGAAGCTAGTTTCTTTGTATTTCCTTCCACGGGATAGGTTTATGTACAACAAACCTTCGCAGAAGCCTACACCCAGAGTGATTCCTTTCTAGAGTGAAGAATGGAGATTGTTCTGTAATGGTTTGTGACCTCAATTTGTGTCTCGGCACATTTGAAACCTTATGGAACAGATTACTATTATTGACTATGTCAAAATTTTGGCAAATCAACTTCATTCAGTTGCATTGACATTGTTTCTGCTTGTGGATTTCACCTGTCAAAATGTTAATTTCTTAATCTTTTATAGTCTTTTGGGCACATGAGGATTGTGGTATATATTTCTTGGTCAATCAATTATCAGGCTTAAACATAATGGTCCTTATTGTCTGCCATACAGAACTTGTACTGCAAACATGTAAATTTCTAGGATTCAAGTAATTCTAACTTAAGGTTACTTTCATTCTATGTTAGAACTGTACAGGCTCTATAGACAACTGCAGATTACACAAATCATCCGTAATAACCGATTAAGATGTCTTGGCCATATTTGGAGAAGCCTAGGTGATAATCCCACAAAGATCTTAACATTAAAAAACTAGGCTAAAGGAAGACCATCTACTAGATGGTTGGATGAACTGAAAGACCTAAATATTTTAAAAATCAAGAATTGGAGAGGAGTCACTAATGATAGAACAGGCTGGAGGGAGCTTGTGTTTGAGGCTGTCAAGGTCTGTTGAGTGCTGTTTGAAGAAAAACTTGATATCTGAATCGTCATGTCAGTAGTCTTGCAATTGACAAGAGGATGGGCCTCTATTGCTTGTGTGCTTATATGCTTCCCTTTTCATCATGGTATATAAGCTTGAAATATTTGAGATGTTCCTCAGTTTTCTGATATGTCAATTACTGTTTTCCACTCTTTTCAATGGTGAAATCATGTATTTGTAGTCTGCAATGGAAGTATATATGATGACATTTGGCTGTTCTCTGAACATCAGTTTTCCTTGAGGGTGATGGAGTAGGATTGATTGATTTAGTACTGCAGCATATGTACATTGATGTCTACCTGTATCTTTTGGATTGTCTTTAGATGGTGACATTCCTAGCCTGGTTATGGGTGGCAATGATGGTCTGTTTCTTTTATTATGTATTTCAGATATTGAATTGCTTGGTTGAGACTTGTTGATAACTGGCTTGATATTTAATTGGAAACCTCTAGTTCCCCAATTATTTGTGAAACTAGTGTTACTAAAATGGAGGATTTTTCTAGGCTGAGCACTGAAACAACATTTGGTAGCTGCTCAAATTGCTTTTTTTGGATTATCTTTTGTCTCAATGTCTTATATACAGAGTTATACTAAGTGTGTTTTTAGTCCTTTTAGAATTATTGCTTGAATTTTATTTTTGTTAATATAAGAATCTTTTTCTTGTTAATTTTATTTTTTATTTTTAGCTCTTCAAGAAGCTGCTAATGGCCACCACACATATCAAATTTTGTGTTTAAGTGTATGTGGAGAAAAACCAGAAAAATATAAGCATATTAAGGTCTGTTGTATATTCAATTTCTGTACTTTTAAAATAATTTTTTTTTCCAATAGAATTAATTTATATTTGTGTTCTCATTACTTATTTCTTTGAAAAAATTAATGAATATTTTTTCTTGAGTATTTCTAAAAGGCAGTATTGATATTTCAGAAATATGACAGTCAAATTCAATTTTGTATTTAGATGTTTGTTACTTCTTTATTCAAAGTTAAAAGTAACTTATTCTAGAATAGATTTGAATTGTGAAAAACCAGTTTGCTAAGATATGCAAACTATGAAATTTTTTTTATTCTTTTTAAAAGGTCTTTTTTATTAAAATATTAGGTTTTTGCATACAATTTAAATGGGTGAGGTTAATTTTATTTAGAAATTGAATATCAAAAGAAAAAAAAAATTGAGTGTCTTAGCGAGAGTTTTACTGAAGTTGTGTTGTTAAGGTAAAATATAACCGTACTTTGTATATTATGGTGAGGGTTCTTATTTAATACAAATTTAAAGATGTTGTCTGTAAAGGGGTGTGAGCAATGACGTTACCTAGTTGGGCGGGTATAATAATGTACGCAAATGTGGAAAACTAACAAATTTTATGAATCCAAAAACAAATTAATGCAATAATATTTAAAATCGCTTACTATAATGATACGTGTATTAAATATTTTTCTCTTTAATAAAAAAATTAAATATTTTTGTTTCATAAATTATTAATGATAGAATGATAGCAAAATTTATTTTTCTTTTAAATTGCATAAAATTTGCATGGAATAAATTCTGTAATCAAAATAGATCATTTATCTAATTACTTTTAAAATAAAATTTCGTATCTTCCATCAATTTACATTATCTAAAATCATTTTATTAATTTGTTTTTATTTTATCAATTTAACGTGCAATTTATTTGCAGTTTCATATATTTCAATAATTTATAAAATTTCAGTTGATAAAAAAATTTAAATTCAGTTCTTAATTTCAAACCATTAAAATGTTTGGAATTAACACTATGTAATAAAATAAAACTTTTAACTGGAATTAATGTTTAAAGATTTGTTCTCATCTGAAGCATGGAAAATAATTTTTTATTTTTTGATAATCACCCTTTATTGATTAGAAATAAGCACAATGTTTTAATTTATTACACCATCTATTACAAAAATGATTATGTATTATTAATACTCATTCTATAAAACAGTAGTTTCATGTATATTTGTTTTTAATATTGTATCTTTTACGCATGAGTTTTTGCAAGAGTAAGGTAGATTTTAAATTCTAAATTTGATCCATTATTTAAAAATTGTTGATGTCCTTAAACTGATAAAAAAATTATTGCTATTTTAAATGAATATAATCAGATCTGAGAGTCATAGTTAATTATTAAATTTTCTTGTTTATGGTACTTATTTCTTTATAGAGTATTTATTATAAGATTGATTATAATTTTCTTAAATCTGAAAATTAAAATTTACTTTTGAATAAGCAATATTTTTGCCTTATTTTAAATTTTTCTTTCAAAAGAAAAAGATTTATTTTAGGAAATATACATTAAAAAAGAAATTCTCAGTATTAAAAATATATAATATAAACTATTAAAAAGCTGCGTGTTATAAATGTTTAATTTATGTACCTACAACTGTTAACCGAAAAAAATTTTTCAATTATTTTCAAAGACTATATAAAATATGATCCAAATCTGAATCACAAATACTGAATAAATTAAAATTATTTTTTTGTTTTTGTAGACATATCATTTAAAATTTAATAAGCATTCTATATTTCCTAAAATTATAGCTGATTTTTTCATATTACATTACAATAATGAATTTTCCCAAATTTTCGGGGCTAAGCATAGTATTCAATAGTTCACACACATATACATAAAATCTCTATCATATTTCTTTTTTTTCTTTATTTATATCACTTTAAAAATTACTCAAATAGATTATTTAACTAACTTAAAAATCAATTTTCAAGATTCATTAATGTTGTAATTTTCACTACTTATCCTATAACAGAATTTCAATATATATATCATTAAATGAGTTTCAACAACAAGTGTAGAAATTATATATATATATATATATATATATATATATATATATATATATATATATATATATATATATATATATATATATATGAGATTGGATCAAATGATTTTAATCATAGTTCTAAAGCAGTTAAACACATCACTTTCTTAAACAAAAATCAGAAAAACGTTTAAATAACAAATAGTTAATTCATTGTTTAATTGATAATTAGTTTTAATCCTTGGTGTTACTTTTCAAAATCAACTGTATATTTCTAAAATAGTCAAATAATTTTCAAAATCATTAGAAGAAATGATTTAGATGCTTTAATACATACAAACTGAAGAATTTTGACAAAATTGTATATCTTTAATAATTAGAAAAAAATTATAGAACAAGTTACTTAATTGCCTAACAATAGATTTTAGGGCAAATAGTAAGCTACTGACTTCAATTTAAATTTTAGGGAAAAATGTTGATCGAATTTTTTTATTAAATTCCTAATACTGAATGATATCTGTTTCTAATTTTGTAAAAAATATCGTTCCTTACTGGAATCTTTGTTATTATTATGTATGTAGTGTCGGTTCTGCAGAAGGAAGTACAACTCGAACAAATACAAACATGTATTTAAAAATGGAAGTTAGTAATCAATAGTATAGTATATTAAAATTATTATTAATAAAAATTTGATTATGGCCCTACACGGCCAACAGAAGAAGCACCCAAGGAGAGCCACCTAAACCTCCTCTTTCACTGGTCAAAGGCAATCTCTTCCGCTGGAGCAGACTCCATCCTTTCCTCTCCCAATGACTACAGTCCCATCATTTGAAGAGAATTTGGAGTATTCTAACACTATACCCTTCCCGCAAGTTTTGGGTTTATGTTCCACATAAACACATAACTGAATTAAATATGTTAGGATACAAAAGAATAACACAGACTTAATAATAGTTTTGCAAACAATTAAATAAGTAATAAACATAAAATAAATATGAACTTGGAATTAGGAAATAATTATAGGTGTATAGAAAAAAATTATTTGCAAATGAATTACTTAAAATTCACAAGTATGCACAGAATAATCAATTTAATTATATGTATATATAAAAAGGTATAAAACCATAATAAAATAAATCTATCCACTAAATATATAAATTGAAATTAATGTCAGCAAACAATATACTAGTAAAATTAATGTAAACAAACAATATACCAATACAATTAATGTAAAGTAACAATATGCCAATACAATTGATGTAAACAAACAATATACCAAATACAAAGGTACACATAAAATAAAATATTTTCATTGAAATATACTTACATATAGAGAGTTTTTATGCTAAGTACTAAATTCAGTTTTTATCTGGAAAAAGTCTAGATAAAGCATCTGCATGAGTCATATTAGCTCCTGCACAATGTTTGATAGTTATATCTCTGAAGAGCAAACACCCACCTCTGAAGACGAGATGATTAAGGTGTACATTTGGTCAAGTATGGTAAGGGATTGTGGTCAGTATAAGACTCAATTTCTCTGAACCAAAAATTATTGATTGAAACCTTTTTAACGACCACATCATTGCATAAGTCTCAAGTTCAATTGTAGACCAGGATTGTTGAATTTTAATCAATTTTTGACTAACATATGAAACTGGATAAATCACTGGTGCACTGAGGCAGGCAAACACCAACTCCTACCTGAGAAGCATCAAAGTAAATTATGAAAGGCTTATCAAGTGATGGAGTGTGAAGTAAAGGTGCCTTAACTAGGGCTTGTTTTAGAAGTAAAAACACAGTGTCGGGCACTTCAGTCCAAGGAATATTGTCAGGCACACGTTTCTTAGCAATCTCAGTTAATGGATATACTAATTCAGAATACACTTCTAAGATCATTTTTGGTTGTTGGATTTTTAAGTTGCTGTTTAACTTGCACTTTTTCCGGATCAGGTTGATGTTCTCCAGAGCCAAAAATATGTCATAACCTGATATGAGGCTTAGCTAAATCACACTTGTTTATATTGACAGTAAAGTTGAGCTTCTTTAATTTTCTTAAAATAATATTTAGATGCAATAAATGTTCTTCTAAATTATTCGAAAATATAGCTATATCGTCAGTGTAAGCATGTGAAAATTTCTTAACGGAAGATAGTGCTTTATTCATCACCCTTTGAAATGTAGCAGCAGTATTTTTCAATCCAAACTGCATGACTTTGAAACGATATTGAGATTTATGGGTTTTGAATGAGGTGAAATCACGACTAGCTTCTTCTACTGGAATAGCCCAATAACTACTCAGTAGATCCAATGTGGAAATAATATTAGCCTTTCCAATACAATGAATTAATTGCATTGAATCTTCCATAGGAAAACCATCAATTTTTGCCACAGCATTTAGAGATCTGTAGTCGATACGCATCCTAATTCCTCTATCCTTTTTGTTTAATTATACCACCAGATGTGCTATTTCAGCCAAGCTCTCCTCTATGATATCTACTTCCAATAGTTCATCAATCTGTTTATCCATTTGGGATTTAAGAGCCTCTGGAATTCTGTAAACTTTAGGTTTTTTATATTTTTCCCCTTCTAATATGATCTTATGTTCATCAACTTTGGCTATTTTTACATTTCCGGTAAATAAAGTCTTAAAATTACATAATAAACTCAAAATATTTTCCCTGTCATCTCTAGATAAATGTTGCATGCGTACATTTGACAAAGGATCTGTTAGTGCCAGATACATGTGCATTTACAGCACCAACGAAATTTAAACCAATTTCCATCATGATTACTGCAAAATGATTATTTAACACTGTTCTTCTGAATAATGTAATTAAAATCTAAGACAAGAATCTCAGGATACAAGGTTACAGCTTTTTCTATATTACACACAATTTTTACATTCGAATGACGCACAACAACTATCTTGTTGCCAATTATTCAAAGGAAATACATTTTCAGCAACAGTTAACATAGCTTGTTTTTTCATATTACATACATAAACAAATAATTTAATAAATTACACATTAATTTTATCTTTAAAATTTACATGAAGATTTGTTATTTATTTTAATTAATATTTTAACATTTTGTTTAATTTACTTTATTGCAAAATAATATTTTGCTAATGATATGATATCCTTTCAAAAGAAAACTTGGCTTGTAGAGCCATTTAATGATCAATTTACGATCTAGAAACTGTGTACTTACATTACTCCCTCACCAGTAACTAAGTTACGATACAAAGAACCATGGTAAAATATGTAATCTTTGAAATAAAACTTAGATTTTATTTTTACAACTTATACTCTACATATTTAACTTTTGTAACATGTTACAAATTATAACTTGTGTAATATACAATAATTATTGCATATTACACATAAACAAATTACAATACATGTATAGTTACAATTATTGATATTTTTAAGCGAAACAAAAACAGAACTTTCCAAGGCTACATCAGCATTAAGATTTTTGCTAAGCTACTTTGTACATTTGCAAGTATTTTACTTTACAATATGCACAAGAGCAATTAAAAAATAAAAGCATACTAAGCTACAATTAAGAAATAAATTATAATATATTTACATAGTAGAAAATGTAGAAATGGAAATAAATCAAAATATATAAACATAGTAATATCAAGTGGTAATAATAATGTGTAATAAGCCAGAAAGTTTATTATACTATTAATCTTAAAATCTGACAGGTAATTTGATCTTTCGCCCACAGCGTGTGTTAGTAGATGTATTATTTTTATCAGTTCTGTCCTGTGAATCTCCTGCCCGTAAATTTTTAGTAAGTGGACTGTCATCCAACACCAATGGCAGTAAGTCACTGTCAGTTAACATATATGCTGGTTTAAGTCTATCAATTGAAATGTTGACATATTTATTTTTTATAGACAAGGAAAAATATTTATCTTTTCTTCCCAATACTAAAAAGGGTCCCTCGTAAGCAGGTTCTATAGGTTTTTTTACTCTGTCAATGCGCACAAAAACATGAGCACAAGATTTTAAATCCCTTTGAACAAACACTTTCTGGTTAGATCTCTGCGGCGATCGTAGCGGTTTTAATTTATCCATGACCTCTTGGAGTTAGCTGACAAATGTTCCAGGTTCCATTCTTGAACTAGGTGGATCAAAAAATTCACCAGGTACTTTAATGTGTGTGCCATACACCATCTGTGCAATTGAATAATTTGAATCAAGTTGAAGAGCTGATCTGAGACCCAAGAGCAGTGTGGGCAAAATTTCAGTCCATTTGACACTATTATGTGCTTTAATGGCTGTTTTAAATATGCCATTCAGTCTTTCGATTTTTCCATTGCACTGACCATGATATGGAGTGGAATGTCGCACTTTAGCACCATATATTAACGCAAGATTTTTGAACAATTCAGATTTGAACTGCATTCCTTGGTCAGCAATGATACTGCCAGGTACCCCAAATCGACATACCCAGTGATTATAGAAAGCCTTGCTTACAGTTTCTGCAGTAATGTCCTGTAAAGGAATGACTTCCATCCAGCATGTAAATCTGTCTATACATGTCAAGCAATACATTTGGCCCTCAGATGGAGGCAAGGGGCCAATAAGGTCAATATGCACTATGTTGAACCGAGAATCTGGCTCTTGATATTGAGAAACTTTTGATTTTGTGTGCCTGGTTGTCTTCACTTTTTGGCAACTGATGTATCCTCTAGCCCACTCAAACTTCCTTATTGATTCCAGGCCAAACAAACCTAGCAGTTATCTGCTTAACAGTTGATCTGATGCCAGGATGTGACAGGTTGTGAATCTGATTAAAAACTTTTTTCCTGAAGTTGAGAGGAATATATGGTTGAATTTTGCTTTGAGATATATCACACCACAATGTTTTTCCAGATTCAGTGGTGTACGGTTTGAACTTGAGTGATGTGTCACTTGAGCATAACTCTTTAAACTCTGGATCAGTGCTTTGCTCTTAGGCTATTACCTCATAATCAATCACAGATACTTCTTCAATCCTTGATAGAGCATTGGCTACAACATCATCGGCTCCACTGATGTGTTCTATGTCAGTCGTGAATTGTAAAATATACTGTAGCTGACGTAATTGGCGTGGAGATGCCTTCTCATTTATTTGCTTAAAAGGAAATTTTAGTGGTTTGTGGTCTGTGAGGATGCCAAATTCTCTCCCTTCTAACATATGCTTAAAGTGTTTTATTGACAGATATATACCTAATAGTTCTTGATCATAGGTACTATAAGATCTTTGAGCGGCATTCAATTTCTTTGAATAAAAAGCTATTGGCTTCCAACTGCCTTCTTCTAATTGTTGCAATACAGATCCTATAGCCAAATCAGAGGCATCTGTACACAATGATAATGGTAGTCCAGGTTTTGGAAAACATAATAAAGCAGCATTTGCCAAATCTGTTTTACTCTTTTCAAATTGTTGTACAGCTTCATCAGTCTAGGGAAATTGTCGTCAATCTTTTTTACTTGCCATCCTTTAACAGCTCATGTAGTAGCGCTTGAGTTTGCGCAGCATTTTTAAGATATCTTCGATAAAAATTTAACAGCCCAAGGAATGTGCGAAGCTCATGCAAGGTTGCTGGCAACTTATAATCTAAAATTACTTGGACCTTTGCCGGAAGAGGACGAGATCCTTTAGAAGTAATGAGGTGTCCCAAGAATTCAATTTGGTCAACCGCCATTACTGATTTTGCTATATTTATAAGTAATCCATATTTACTAAGTCTTTCAAACTCAAGATTCAAGTGCTCTTTATGTTGTTCTTCTGAAGATGATGCAACAAGTATGTCATCTATATATGGAAATAAAAAATCTAATCCATGAACAACCTCATTAATAAATCGTTGGAATGTGGCGGGAGCATTACGAAGACCAAAACTCATTACATTGAACTCGAACAAGCCAAATGGTGTGATAATGGCTATTTTCTGTTTATCTTCCTCAGCAATTGGTATTTGGTAGTATGCTTTCGTAAGATCAAGTTTTGAGAAAATTACCTGACTTTTAAAATTAGTTGAAAATCTTCGAATCGAGGGATGGGATATCTATCTGGTATCGTTCGTTCATTTAATCTCCTATAATCACCACGTGCACGGACGGTACTATCTTTTTTGCTACAAGGTGCAAAGGACTTGCCCACTGGGATTTAGATGGACGAATAATGTTATGATCCAACATATATTGAAATTCTTGTTTAGCTAATGACAATTTTTCTGAGTTTAATTGCCGTGCTCGTGAATGCACTGGTTGTCCTTTGGTGGTAATATAATGCTTGACATCGTGTTTGGTATAGGTGTTTAAGACATGAAGTTTAGTAATGTCTAGGTACGATCTAAGTAGTTCACTAAATTGTGATGTATTATTCAATGTACTGATGCACAATGCATCAGTAACAGTGATAATTTCACTTCTTATGGACAGTTTTGTGACATCAATTAATTTTTTGTTATGAATATCAATTAATAACTGAAAATGATTTAGAAAATCGGCACCTATAATGCCTTTGCTCACCTTTGCAACAACAAATGGCCACTGGAAAGCACGCCTGAGACCAAAATCTAAAGTCATGGTTTTCACACCATATGTTGGTATTTCTGTTCCATTTGCTGCATAGAAAACATACGAACTGGGAGTAGATGTTTTTGCAGTTGCCGGAATTAATGAGAGATCTGCACCACTGTCAACAAGGAAACACAGTCCAGTCGTTCTATCTTTAACAAATAAACGAAATTTGCGGCGAACTTCTTGGGAAGCAGCAGGCTTGCCGCAAAATCTACTGCTTCTCTATGTTTTCCGCATCCTTCCAGCTGCATGGTTGTTGGCACTTATCTGAGAAACATTTCCTTCCAAATTTAAAATGAAAGAAGCAGTATTTACCTTTGGGGTTAAACCGCCTTCGTGATTTACTTCGGCTTCTATTTTTATAGTGCCCAGGACTCTGAGCTCGTGAGCTTGATATCCTTGTACTCATACTTGCTATTTGCTGTTCAAGAGCACATATCTTTTTTAGCAACTCATCTACAGGAGGATTTGCTTGACTTGCACTAGCTAATTCCACCCGTGGATTCAGTTCCAGAATTTTGTCTGCCATTGTGGCTAATTTTTCTAACTTTTCATCGCTCACAATCAACACATGCTTAATACAATCTGGAATTTTTCTAGCCAAAATGTTCGAAGGACTTTGTCGGAAATTTCATTTGATTCACCTAAAGCCCGCATTTTTCTTAGAAGCTGGGTTGGTTTCATGTTTCCTAACTCCAGTCCAGTGAGTAATTTTTTCATTTTTAGGCTTTCACTTTCTTTAAATGTTTGCAACAGTCTGTTTTTTGCAGTTGAATATTTATTTGTGCTAGTGTCCTTAATGATGTCCCAGATATTTTCCATGTATCTAGGTTCTAACTGTGCAACTAAATAGTTAAATTTTGTTTCCTCACTTGTGATTCCACTGATAGTGAATTGTGCTTCTACTTGATAAAACCACGTTTCAGGCTGGTTTATTCAGAATGGTGGAATCTTAACACTGACTTTGTCAGCTTCAAATGTGTTTTTGTCTTCTCTATCAGTCATTATGACATTATTATTTACTCCACAGAAATAATGCAGAAAGAACAGGATTTAATAACGAAAGGTCCTGGTCACCAGTTGTTAGTGCAGATACATGTGCATGTACAGCACCAACGAAATTTAAACCAAATTTCATCATGATTACTGCAAAATGATTATTTAGCACTGTTCTTCTGAATAATGCAATTAAAATTTAAGACAAGAATCTCAGGATACAAGGTTACAGCACAGTTTTTATTTTTTCTATATTACACACAATTTTTACATTCAAATGACTCACAACAACTATCTTGTTGCCAATTATTCAAAGAAAATACATTTTCAGCAACAGTTAACATAACTTGTTTTTTCATATTGCATGCATAAATAAATAATTTAATAAATTACACATTAATTTTATCTTTAAAATTTATATGAAGATTTATTACTTATTTTAATTAATATTTTAACATTTTGTCTAATTTACTTTATTGCAAAATAATATTTTGCTAATGATATGATATCCTTTCAAAAGAAAATTTGGCTTGTAGAGCCATCTAGTGGTCAATTTACGATCTAGAAACTGTGTACTTACAGATCTTTGGTATGTAATTTACTAGTAAGTCTTTAAGAAGCATGAATTTCACCAAATTCTTCATCATCTTCAAAGAAAATTCCCACAGCATTGACTCTTGGATAATATTTTCTGATCTTATTTACATGGCAATGTCTAATATTTCCATATGAGAGTTTAACTTTATAGAAATTATGTGGGCAGTGTTCAACAACTTCACCAAGACTTGTCCATCTGGCATACAATTTGTTAGAAGAGTCTGGAATCAATAAATAAACCTGATCACCCACCTTAAATTCATTAGGAACAGTCTGGCTTGTTGTTTCCCAGCAGCTATCAATAAGGCTTGTTTGGCAGCTTTTTCAAAATTTATCTTCTGATTTTGTAAACAATAAACAGATTTACTCATATTTAATGGAATAGGGATTTTACCCATCTAACTAGATTTCAAAACACTTAAAGGTCTTGCTTCTCTACCATACAAAAGCTTGAAGGGAGAAACACCAGTAGTGTAATTCGGCACTTCTATGTAAGCGAAGAGTAAATAAGGGATATATTTATCCAAATTGCTGGGATCTGATCCTATAATGTGATGAAGAGTGTTCTCTAGAACTTTATTGTGTCTTTCAATTAATCGATTACTGGCAGCATACGCTGCCACCGAAAATCTGGAAGAACATTCTAAGCGATTAATAAATTCTAGTGTTAATTTAGAAATAAAATAGTCCCTTGATCACTGGCAATGATACTTGAAATAGCAGTCCTCATAAAAATTTCCAATAGTGCATCACAGGTTGCTTTTGCTGTTAGAGAACATAAAGGAATAGCCTCTGGCCACCTCGAATGCTGATCCATCAGTACTCAAACATATTTGTGTTTATGTGCCGACAAAGGCTCCATCAGCCTGATAATATCCACGTTCACAGCTTCAAACGGCAGGTCTGGTCTAAGCACTGGAGACTTAAGAATTTTATCAGAAGACTTCTCAGGAGACTATAATTGGCATTCTTTACATGATTTGCAGAAATTTAAAATATCATTTGACATATTCGGCCAGTAAAAGCTATATCTAATTCTCTCTTTTGTTTTCTTTAATCTCGTATGACTTCCGAAAACAGAGGTATGAGCCAAATCCATAACTTTTTGACGGCGACATTTCGGTAAAATTTACTAATTTTAATTACAAGCATCAATTAAAATTTCTTAATTTTAGTGTCTTTTCAATGACCTATGGAAAAGCCATACAATATATATATATATATATATATATATATATATATATATATATATATATATATATATATATATATATATAATGTATTATTTCCTAAATTTGTATGTATAAATACCCAAGAAATGCGAAAATCTATTAAATGATAAAAGAAAAGCCTAGAATAAATTGAATAGTTTTAAAAGAGTTTGAAAGTAAAGAGAAGGAAAACCTGGCATTGCTTTTATTAAGGAATATTTGAAAAAATCATCCTGGAAACTTTATCTAATAGTTTTATATGTGTTTTAAGTAAGTGTATTTATATTTGAAAAGAGATTGTTCTATATATCTTGAAATACTCAATAAATGAATGTGTACATCTATGTTAAAAATTAAAACTCTCTAAGATTTTCCTTTATTTTATGTAATTTATAATCCAATAATGTAAAGAATATTGATTATTTAAAAAAAGATTTTTGGTGTTATAGTAAATTCATTGAGAACTTTAGAAGTAATCATTTAATATAATTCTAACTTAAGTAAAAAGATTCCCATTAATTTTTGCTATTTTTTGTTTTTGTTATTTACAAATATAACTGAAAAATGTTGCATGTACATGCTTATATATATATGTTTGGTTAAGAGCAATTTTTAAAATAAGATAAAATAATTATTTAACACAAATTTCGATATTTTATGGAACCTTTTGAAACTCCTGAACTTTGATTTTTTAAAGTCTTTATAAACCCTGGAAATATTAACGTTGAATTTTTAATTTTTTTATTTTGTTAAATTACTTTGATACTCTTCAGCAGTAATTGTGCCTTCAGCAGCCAATTGCAAAAGTCTAGCCTGCTGTAATTATATCTTAGATTAAATTTTAAAATGTTTTGTGGAATGGTTCTTATATGTTAAGTGACTTCATGGTTTATTAGAAGATAATGTTAATTAAAATTTGTCATAAGAATTTTGAAAATTATTGCCCAGTGTTGATTTATTTCGAATTGTAATTGTTTTATACTTTTCAATTTTCTTTTATTTTGAAATTAAATGCAATGGATTAACTTATGCTCATCTAGGTTGATCATGAAGTAAAATCTTTATAGATACTGGTTTCTGGCCTATAGCTATTATTGAGGAAATACATAAACCAAGAAATAAAAAGTGCACTTAGTTTTACAAAAATAGAGATTCATTAATTAAATAATGTTTTTTTGATTTTATCTCATAATTATTTATTATATTGAAAAGTTAATTGCTTTGAATACATTTTGACCGGTGTACTTTAAATGTGTTTTAATTTCCCAAATTTTTTGGAGAATTTATTTATTTATAGATTTATTATTAATAATGTTTTTATATTCCAATTCTTGTTTTCAGGTGAATCGTTATACTTCTTTTCAGAATCTCAACTCTAAAAGAATGCACATGACATGTTCATGTAAAATTGAAGAACTAAATCCATGTGGCAGTAACACATGCTTGAATCGTTCTTTGTTTGTTGAATGTGAAAAAAAGTATTGCAGTGCTGGTGACAAGTGTCAGAATCAGCGCTTCCAAAAACGCACATACAAATCTACAAAATTAATTTCGACCAAATGTCGGGGTTGGGGATTAGCAGCTGCTGAAAACATCAAAAGTGTGAGTACCATTTAGTATCCAATTCAGTGATTCAGTTACAATTATTGTAACTTTAAAAATACAGAACTTTCCTGGAAAAAGTTAAAAATAATTTGTTGAATTTTTTTTTATCCTTGTTATGATTTTTACTTAGCAATTTTTTAGAGAGAGGCTTCCTTATAAAAATTTTTTAGCTTTATTAAATTTTCAAATTTCTTTCCTCTTAATATTTTTCAACTCCTTTTTTTTGAATTTTAGTTGAATGAACAAAAGTTCCTAAATATAGAAATTTAAAGAATTTTTATTTTAAAATTAAAAACAAGATAAAAGTTAAGTCAAAAAATAAGCACCATTGAATTCTTTCATATGATTAATAAACTTCTAAAATTTGAGATTAATTTCATTGTAACCTTAATATCATTTATTTATCAAGCTTGGTATTCTATCTTAAATTGTGTTATATTTTTAGGGTGACTTTGTGACTGAATATGTTGGGGAAGTTATTTCTCATGAAGTGTATATTAAAAGATTAAATAAACTTCAAGAAATGAAGAATTCTAAATACTATTTTTTGTATTTGGATTCTCATCGTATCATTGATGCTGGGCCAATGGGAAATAATGCTCGATTCATAAATCATTCTTGTGACCCTAATTGTGAAATGAGTAAATGGTCTGTCAACGGTAATCTAAGAGTTGGTATTTTCGCTATCAAAGATATTCAATCTGGTAAGATTTATTTGTTTTCTAGTTTTTTTAATTATGAATTCTGATATTCAATTGGGTATAGTAATTTATTTAATTTTTAAAGTATTAAATTTATTTTCAAAATTTTTTGGTTTTTTTTTCATTGATTTGATTGAATTGGGAAAATCATGGGAACTTCTGCTTCAGTATTAAAGGGATGGAGAGCTTACTTTTTAAAATCATAAATCTCTTCATGTTAAAATACAAAAAATATTTCTCTGCTGTAATATTCTTAACAAAAGAAAATTCTAAAGATTTTCCAGAAGAACCATCCAAAGCTCTTAATATAAAAGTTCACCTATTTTCCTTTTTCGCATTCAAATTTTATACATAAACACACTCTTAATTTATAAAAAATAAAAGGAAAATATTTTTAAAACAAAAATGTCATTAAATATTTCTAAAAGTATGCTTTGCATTTTTCTAAGACAGGGGTGCACAACCTTTTCAGAATGAGGGGCCAAAATATGAAAAAAGATGAAGTCGAGGGCCAAAGCAGCATGTAAATGTTAAAACATGTTATAAACGTAAAAACACTTTTTTGTGGCAATATGCCTGTGAATTACAATTATTAATTTACTTCTTTTACTCGTGCAAACATTATACAATGAAGGAATAAAACACAAACATTATAGATATGCTTAAAATACTTTATTTCTAGAAAAAAAACTTGAAATTCAATAACAGGAGAAAACTTTTTGGTATTTATACAAAAAACACAATTTAAATTTTGAAAAAATTTAGTAAAATTTAATGTGATGGCTGTGACTGAATATTTGAAGTTATTGATATTATGTTGGGCTTAAGATTCGTTGTGGCAATACATAAAACAGAAGAAAGGTTCTCATCTGCCATTCTATTTCTTATTTTTGATTTGTTTAAATTCATTAAAGAAAAAGTTTGCTCACAAATGTAAGTAAGTTGCATATGCAGCTGCATTTTGAACTCCTATACGAACATTCCTACTCTCGGGTAGCCATGAAGAGAACAAACTGAATATCCGCGTTATAAAAAAATGAACTTAATGAACAGATGTAAAATATTTATTCTGATATAAAATTGTTTTCCTATCAGATTTTTTCTTTTGTTTATTTGAAAGAGTCTCATTCCTTTTTAAATTAGTCTTATTTTATTAACATTCGCGGGCCAACTTTAAAGGCGACGTTGCCCAATTTTCACCCGCGGGCCATAGGTTGTGCATCCCTGTTCTAAGAGAATGATTATTTGTTCCTATTATACGGAATATAATTTCTTAATCCTGAGGTGTCGCGATGCACAATCATGAAATGCTGTGAAAAGGCCTCCAATCTAATCCACAATTGTTGAAAAAAGAAAAATTGTCCTGGTAATTCACCGAAAACTAGTTTGCTTCCCAAGAATTTTACAAGGCTAAAGAATTTTCTCTTCTTGATGTTCTTTGTATCTGTACTCTCATCTTGACATGTTTTATAGTAAGAAATAGTAAACGGAAATGCTAACATTCCTGTGATCCTTTTTGTCGTTAGCTCTGATCATCTGATTATTCTGCCAGGTATTTCTATGGCCAGCTATCATGCTAATGATTAATTGTGAATCGCTTCTAAGAAAGCTAGATCTCTCAACTTCAATAATAAAATCAACATGACCAGGCGTGTCTATTATATTAATTATGTTCATTCCAAAAACATGTTGTTGCAGCAGAATTAATTGTAATACCATGCTCCTTTTCCTTACCCCTCAGGGGGTTTACCTTCTGTGTTACAATCCCGAGGTACCCCAGTGATCTGTTCTCTTCTGTATTTTCTTCTCTCTTCTACTATTCTGCTTTTCCTTCCTTTTCTCCCTCATTGTGGTTGCCTCATAAGGGGTTGAGGGCTCCCCTTGACTAGCTTTTGCTATTAGCTACTCTTGAGGACTAAATCACCCACTTGTTTGCTGTGCGTGGAGACCCGTGTCCCTGGAAAGGTGGGTCCTGTTATTGAGGCCCCTAGAGACCAACACATTACTGGATGACTCGTTAAGGGTGGAGACACTCTCAGGGATATACTGTGAGCATATATGTTACCCTAGTACAAACTTAAATTTATATATTCAGTGCTTTTAAGTTTTACAGTACTGTTCTACTTAATTTTTCTTATCACCATATTTATCATTAATTTAAAATACTTGTGCGTTATTTTCAACTTTATTTTTTCTGCTATGCCTTACCGGCATACTCCTATACCATTTATTTACTAACACACTTAACATTTTGCTTTGCCTATCTGGGATTTCTCTATTCATGATTGAATTATTAACTTACTGTATATGGATGTGCCAGTTCGTCAAAGGGGTGTATCCCAGGTGTTTTAAAAGCACTGGATTCAGAAAATGAAACGCTGGTGTTCGATAGTTTTGGTTGAAAACTGTTATGTTCATCGGTATTATAATTTTACTTATTTTTTGTTAGTAATGAACATGAATTATTTAATTAGAATATCTTTATCTGTTCTCAAATTTTAAACTTAATTTTTGTTATGTAATTATTTTTTATGTTTAGTATCAATAAATTAAACTTACTATTTTTAAGCAAGCCTAATTATTGGCATGTTATTAGTTTCTTATTTATTAAAGATTCTATTAATTGAACGAAATACTTTATAGGTATTTAAACCAGTAGTTAGCGTTTCTTTAACTGCATTGAAATTTAATATTTGCAGCTCTGCTTATTGTGGTAATTATTTTGCAATTAGCCATATGGTGGGTATTGGTAAAATGACATCTGCCCACAGAGACTTAAAAAGTGGTACAGACTGACAGAAACGCATTAATTGTACTTTGTCCTGCTTTTTGTGATGGGTTTTGAAATTCCCAATTCAAATGTCAACACAACATATCTCTGACTAGCGATGTCGTCTCAAGCGGGAGGTGGGAAACTGTTACTCTAGTACAAACTTAAATTTATATATTCAGTGCTTTTAAGATTCAGTAGTGCAATTCTATTTAATTTTTCTTATCACCATATTTATCATTCATTTAAAATACTTGTGCGTTATTTTCAACTTTATTATTTTCTCTTATGCCTTACCTGCATACTACTAAACCATTTATTACTAACACACTTAAAATTTTACTTTGCTGATCTGGCATTTCTTCATACATAATCGAATTATTAACTTACTGTATACCCATGCCAGTTCCTCAAAGGGGGGTATCCCAGGTGTTTTAAAAGCAGCAGATTCAGAAAATCAAACTAGTGTCTGATAGTTTTGGTTAAAAACTGTTGTCATTAGAATTATAATTTACTTATTTTTGTTAGTAATGATAATGAATTATTTAATTGCAATATCTTTATTTTATCTGTTCACAAATTTTAAACTTAATATATGTTATGTAATTATTTTATGTTTAGTATCAATAATTTAAATTTAACTATTTTTATGCAAGCCTAATTATTGGCATGTTATTAGTTTCCTATTTATTAAAGGTTCTATTAATAGAATGAAATACTTTATAGGTATTTAAACTAATAGCTAGCATTTTTTAACTGTATTAAAATTTAATATTTGCAGCTCTGCTTATCATAGTAATTTTTGTGACAATTAGCCTAATGGTGGCTATTGGTAAAATGACACCTGCCCACAGCAAAGCCAAAATTTACAAAATTTCCAATATTCACTTGAAGGATTCTTTTTGCTAAATCATGAAGCAAAAAAAAAAAAAAAATAAATAAATAAAATAATAAATAAATAAAATTAAATTAAAAATTGCAAAAGATGGTGTAAAAGAACCTCCTTTATCCACCCATAATGCTTTTTCTTATCTGGAGTCTGACGCAGTCTCTCTGCACCCTTCAGATGGTGACACAACGTTCGAAGACCTGCTAGATGACTTGACTTCCAGCTCTATAAAAGTAGCTTTTCTATTTGAATAATGACTTCATTTGTTTCTTGCAACTGCCATGGTTTGCATTCCCATCATCATGACATCAAGTCTATAATTTCAGCCTATAATCCCACATGTGTTGCACTTCAGGAAACATTCCTGAAGTTTAACAATAAATTATGCATGCAAGGGTTTAAAAGCTTTTGAAAGGACTGTGGTGACGATGATGCAGTGTCTGGAGGTGTTTGTATATCAGCATCTAATACTTTTCTCAGCACTGCCCATCCATTGAATACTACTCTACAGGCTGTAAGAATAAATACACACTTATTAACAGTCTTTAGTTTATATTTACCAGCACGTGATGTCATCTGCAAAAAGGAACTTGATCCATTAATAGATCAGCTACCAACACCATTTCTGTTAGGTGACTTTAACAGCCATAGTTCTTTGTGGGGAAATGATAATACTATTTCTTGCGGTTGTCAGATAGAGCGGTTTATTTTAGAAAACAGTCTCTGTCTGCTTAATGCCAATGAGGAGACAAATTTCCATGTACCCACAAGAACATTTCACTCTCTCGATCTGGTCATTTGTTCACCATCTCTTCTGCCATTGTTAAACTTAATTGTAGGAAGTGATTTGCACAACAGCGATCATTTTCCTCTAGTCATTTTCCAGACTGGAAGTTCCAATGTTGGACAACCTCTACCTACTTAGTTGGGCAGATTGGACGTTATTTACACAATTGGCAGTTGTTGATAATGAAATGGTTGCGATTGATGATATTGATGATGCCGTATTTAAAGTCACCAGAACAATTATTAATGCAGCTGATGCATCAATACCTAAGAGTTCCCCTATACCACACAGGCATTGCAAACTTTTGTTGAATGATGAATGTCAAAAAAATCTATAAGAAACAGAAGAAGTTATGGGGGTTATTTAGAAGATACAACACAATGGAGAATCTAATCGTCTTTAAGAGATCAAAAGCATTAGCTCGCAGAACTCTTTGTCGAAGTCAGGATGAAACCTGGTCTCGCTATGTCTTTTCAATTACTTCTTCCACATCCAGTTAGCAGTTGTGGAGAAAAGTGAAAACTGCTAATGGAATATAGAGAGAATTTTCTATTCATATTTTGAAATCTGGAGCTGCTGTATACTCTTCTTGCAAAGACATTGCTAACGTCCTTGTTGAAACATTTTCCTGCGTCTCAAGCAATGACTCTTATAGTCCTTCATTCTTAAGGACACAGAATCGTGCTGAACGAACACGAATTCGCTTCAACCATGGACAAGCTTTGCCTTACAACTGTGAATTTCGGATGTTGGAATTGTAGAGAGCATTACTGCAGACCAATAATACCAGTCCATTAACTGATGGAATCGGCTATCAAATGCTTCGAAATTTATGTCCAGAATCCCTTTTGAACTTGCAGTTTTTGTTTAATAGGATCTGGACTAGACTCATATTGGAACGAAGCAATAGTGATTCCAATTGTTAAGGCTGATAAAGATCCTTCAAATCCTTCACATTATTCACCAATAGTTCTGATGAGTTGCTTGTGTAAGACTCTCGAATGTATGGTAAACGCCCGTCTGGTATATGTATTAGAAAAAAATCAATGCATTCCTATTAATCAGAGTGGCTTCTGTAAAGAGAGATCCATTCTTGATAATATTAATAATTTAGAAATGTAGATCCGCAATGCCTTTGTGCGGAGGAACCATTTCTCTATTTTCTTTGACATAGAGAAGGCATATGACCGTACATGGCGATATGGAATTTTGTGTTCGTTATATGATTTTGGCTTTCGGGGTTATCTTCCGAAAAAATTTTTACACCTGAAAAAATTTTTACGCTCCTGCGTTTTTAAAGTTTGTATAGGAATATTTTATTCTGATTATTTTAATCAAGTTAAGGGGGTATCTCAATGTTTTATTTTGAGTGTCACCCTTTTCATCCTTCATCTTAGTAGCATTTTTCATAAGCTATCACCTTCTCTTCATGGTACATTGTATGTTGATGACTTGCAGGTATCTTGTGAGGGGTCAAATATGTGTTTAATTGAGAGACAATTGCAAACAGCTTATAATAAACTTGATGCATGGTGTGCTGAGAATGGCCATACAATTTCTCCTAGCAAGAGTAGATGTGTCCACTTCAGCAGGAAAACTAGTACACATAGTGATCCGATGATTTCGATTGACAACACAACTATATCCGTAGCCAGCGACCCCTCAGGGGATTTACCTTCTTTAGGTAAACATGGGTGTCACAATTCCGAGGTACCCCAGTGATCTGTCCTCTTGCATTTCTTCTCTCCTCTATTTTTCTGCTTTTCTTCCTCTTCTCCCTCAGTGTGGTTGCCTCGCAAGAGGTTGAGGGCTGCCCTTGAGTAACTTTCACCATTCTGCTGCTATTAGCTGCTCTTGGGGACTAAATCACCCATGTGTTTGTTGTGCGTGGAGACCCGTAAGGTTACCAAAGACCAACACATTACTTTGGCTTCTGCTTCAGGTAAATGGGTGGTGTGTTGTGGCCTCATCACATCAATCAGCTTAAATGGATCAAGTGATCAGTATATTTACTGGGTGACTCGTTAAGAGTGGAGACCTTCAGGGATGTACCGTGAGTGTATAGGGACTGACTAGCATTGTTGCAGTTGATTTACCGCGTCCCCTTGTAGGGCTCCATGGTGGCTGATGCCGTCTAATCCCCAACTTTTGTGATATACTATATAGATAAAACTATAAATTCTTCTCTCCCATGGGAGCAACAGTTGTATATGATTAATGCAAAGCATTTTAATGTTAAAAGAACTGAAGGCGGTTCTTTTCAATTTGTCGCGCTTTTTCTCATTGAGCTAGATGGTGATGGTATTTCAATCAAAACGAAACATCTGATTTTGACATTTTCAACTCTAGACTTGCCAGAACACATAAAAGTTGCATGTATGAGATGCTTTGTAAGACCTTATGTACCAAATCTGCTGCACTGCTTTCAATGCCAACGTTTTGGCCATTCAAAAATAGCTTGCAGAGGTAAACTTACGTGCTCTTATAGTTCTGACATTGGCCACAATAGTGGTACCAGTAATGCTAAAAAGAGGGTTGTGTCAACTGCAAAGGCGATCATCCTGCTTATTCACAATCTTGTCCAGCATAGCAGTTGGAAAAAGAAATTACTACCTTTAAAATAAAAAATAATGTGTCATATCCAGAGGCTCAACGAATTGTCGCCTCACATACTGTTAATCTGTACCACTTTTTAAGTCTCTGTGGGCAGATGTCATTTTACCAATACCCACCATTAGGCTAATAGCCAAAATAATTACCACGATAAGTAGAGCAGCAAATATTAAATTTTAATGCAGTTAAAGAAATGCTATCTATTTGTTTAAATTCCTATAGAGTATTTCGTTCTATTAATAGAACCTTTAATAAATAAGAAACTAATAACATGCCAATAATTAGGCTTGAAGAAAAATAGTAAGTTTAATTTATTGATACTAATCATAAAATAATTATGTAACATACTAACTTTAAAATTTGAGAACAGGTAAAATAAAGATATTCCAATTAAATAATTCATTATCATTGCTAACAAAAATAAGTAAATTATAATACCAATGATAACAGTTTTAAACCAAAACTATCAGACACCAAAGTTTGATTTTCTGAATCTGGTGCTTTTAAAGCACCTAGGAGTCGCCCCTTTGACGAACTGGCATGGGTATACAGTAAGTTAATAATTCGATTATGAAAATAAAAATACCAGATTCACGTAACCTGTCTTATCACTGTTTGTAGCCTGTATTTACCGTCACAAGACGTCATAAATTATGAGAAACGAGATGATTTAATTGATCAACTCCCAGCTCCATTTTAGCTCCTCGGTGATTTTAATGGCCATAAACTCTGTGGGGTAGTGAAGATTCGAATTCTCGTGATCGTCAGATAGAGCAGCTGATATTTGACAATTGTCTGTCTGTTGAATTCCGACGAGAAAACTTATATTTCCATAAACCAACATGGACATTTCACTCTCTTGACTTAGCTATTTGATCTCCATCACTCCTGCCATTGCTGAATCTTGCTGTTGGAAATGACCTCTACAATAGTGGTCATTTCCCTCTAATCGTGTCTCAGGCTAGAAGTAATATTGTGCGTCACAACCCACCTAATTATGTGTACAGTCGAGCTGATTGGGCTCTTTTCACACAATTGGCTGTGATTAGTGAAGCAAGAGTTAAGACACATGTGATAGATGATACAATTAAATATGTCACTGACACAATAATCCGAGTTGCGTATGTAGCTATCCCTAAAAATTCCATCATTCCACATAAACTCAGGAAACTTTGGCGGAATGAAGAGTGCCAACTCTCCTATAAGAAGGAAGCAATGGAATATATTCCAAGGATACCCTACTACGGAGACTCTTGTTGCTTTTAAAAAAACAAAAGCTCAAGCTCGAAGAGTTAGACGTCAGAGTCAAAGAGAATCTTGGATTCGCTATGTGTTGTCAATCAATTCATCGACAACAAGCAAACAATTGTGGAGGAAAGTTAAAGCAGCCAATGGTATTTATCAGGATTATTCCATTCCTGTATTAAAAACTGGGGCTGCAACATACACCTCAGCGGCAGATATTGCTAATGTCATTGGTGAGAAACTTTTGCTTGTGTTTCCAGCTCTAATTCATATAGTCCTACTTTTCTAAGGATTAAAAGAATTGCTGAGCGGACACCTCTAAGTTTTCATGATCGACATAATATACCCTATAATTGCGCTTTTCGATTGTCGGAATTGAAGACAGCTATGTCTCAGGCCAATAACACCAGTCCAGGGCTTGATGGAATTTCCTATCAAATGCTCCATCATTTAGACAATGATTCGCTATTGAACATCTTGAAATTGTTTAATAGAATCTGGACGGAACATGTCATTCCAACTTCTTGGAGGGAAGCGATAGTGATTCTGATTTTGAAGCCTGGCAAAGATTCATCTGACCGTCTGAGTTATCGTACAATAGCTCTTACGAGTTGCTGGTGCAAAACTTTTGAGCGTATGATCAATGCTAGACTCACTTACATCTTAGGAAAGAATAATTGCATACCTCTTCACCAAAGCAGATTTCGAAGAGGACGATCCACTATTGATAAGTAGATCTAGAATCCAAAATTCGAAATGCTTTCGTGAAGAGAAACCACCTTGTTGCACTCTTCTTCGATATTGAGAAAGCATATGATCGTATGTGGTGTTATGGCGTTCTCTGTAATTTGCATAATCTTGGCTTTAAGAGTAATCTTCCAATATTTATGCAGAATTTCCTAACCACTAGGCTTTTTAAAGTACGTGTTGGAACTAGTTTCCAATACTTTTACCCAAGTTGAGGGTGTCCCTCTAGGTAGTGTTTTAAGCGTAACCCTTTTTAACATTTTCATCAGTAACATACTTCATCAGTTACCATCTTCTGTACATAGTAATTTATATGTTGATGACTTACAAATTTATATCAGGGTTCAAACATGAATATAATTGAGAGACAATTGCAAACAGCTGTAAACAATCTAACTACTTGGTGTGAACGAAATGGTCTTAGTATATCTCCTAGTAAGAGTTGTTGTGTCCATTTCTGTAGGAAAACTAATTTCAATCCTGATCCTGGGCTTCACATAAGCAATAGACCTATTCCTGTTGTCACTGAGATAAAATTCCTCGGGGTAACTTTCGATACGAAGTTAACTTTCCTTCCACATACTTTATATCTGCGGAAGAATTGTGAGCAATCGCTCAATATCCCCAAGGTGTTGTCGAAGACATTTTGGGGTGCAGATCGCACTTCACTGCTCCGAATTTATCAATCAGTCATTTTATCTCGTACTGACTATGGTTGTGTTGCTTATCGATCGGATAGATCTTCCATTTTACGCAGATTGGACACCGTTTACCACTTTGCTATAAGGATTTGCTGTGGAGCATTTTGTACATTACCTGTACAGAGTCTATATGTATCTGCCAACTTTGACTTGTGGGGGATACCACTGTCTCTTAATTATTATTCTAAAATCATGTCCACTCCTCATCATCCCTTATGTTCCATGATTCCAAGTGCTGCTCTTAAGTGATTATGTAATGCTAGACCATCAAGCATTCAACGTTTTTTCTCGTATTAAATATAGTATTTTGCTTTCTGACCTATGTGTTGTCCGAAGTGAGTCTACCGACTTCTTCCTACATCCTCCTTGGTATGATCCACGCATTATTGTGTTGAATCCCTTTGGGAAAAATAAAAAATCAGACACAAATACTGCTATTTTTTAACAGCTTTATTCATTTCATCGCTGTCAGTATACTATCTACACTCCAGTATTCACGGATGGATCCAAATCTGCCGGATCGGTTGGCTGTGGAGTTTATCTTGATGATACCTCCTACAGTTATAGCCTTCACAAATCCTGCTCCATCTTCACAGCTGAGGCTACTGCTATATACCAAGCACTTTAACTGGTGAAAACTAAAAGTGAACATAAATTCTGTGTGTATACTGACAGTAAGAGTGTATTAGAAGCTTTGAAATATAATAACTTTAATTGCCATCCAGTTATGTCTAAGATATTCAAATTGTTTGATTCTGTTACTAGTAAGGAATGATACTGTTTTGTTGGATACCAAGCCACATGGGAATAGATGGCAATGAGAAGGCTGATGCAGCTGCTGAGTCTGCATCTACTTCCATTTTGCCTTCAATACCATCAATGGACATGTTTTAAATCTGCGGAAGTGTCAGCGATCGCTTAAAATCCTCACGAAGCTTTCAAACACATCTTGAGGTGCTGATCACACATCACTGCTTCGAATATATCAGTCACTAATTTTATCACGCATGGACTACAGGTGTTGTTTATGGATCCGCTAGACATTCAGCTTTATGCAGATTGGACACTGTTCATCACTCTGCTCTGAGGATATGTTCAGGCGCATTCCGCACATCACTCATTCAGAGTCTATATGCAATTTGCGAACAACTGCCTTTAGACCTGAGACGAATGCAACTATTTCAATTATTATGGTAAGATCATGTCTGACCCTCATCCATTACCTTCATTTATTCCCACAACTGCTCTTAAAAGACTCTACAATGCTCGTCCAAGGAGCATTCCACCTCATCAAAACTCATGTGTTCTTAAATTCAACTTAAAATCTCATGTGTTATTGTCTGATCTGCATAATGTTCAAATAACTTCTACAAATCGTACTTCACATCCACCCTGGTATAAGCCACAATGTAAAATAATCAATCCATTTGCACAGTTCAAGAAATCAGACATCTCCTGTTGTTTTCCATCAGCTCTATTCTTCTCATTGCTGTCAGTTTGGTTCTTACCAGCCTGTATTTACAGATGGTTCAAAATCTACTGGACAGGTTGGTTGTGGAGTTATTGTTGATAATATTTCTCTTAGTTACAGTCGTATATGTCCTGCTCCATCTTCACTGCTGAAGCAACTGCTGTATTGTGTGCACTTCAATATGTGGGTAGTAATGGATCACATAAATTTTGTATATACACTGTCAAAGCCTGAATGTTTTAGAAGCTGTAGAAAATGTAAATGTCAACTATCATCCTGTTGTGTCGCTGATTTTTTGCACATTAGACTCTTTGAAGTACAAGGGGTTAGCCATTTTTTGTTGTATCCCAGGACATGTAGGTCTTGATGGTAACGTGATGGCTGATACAGCTGCTAAGTCTGAATCTACTCCACTTTAGCCTTCCTTTCCATTTTGTGATGTGAAAAAAGGTGTGAAAAGTTTTATTTATAAACTTTGGCAGGAATCATGGAGGATGCTAGTCAACAACAAACTAAATACCATAGCTTAATCTCTCATTTCATTTCTAGTTTTACCTTTACGAAGTGCGGATGTTAAATTAACCTGCCTTCATATTGGATACACACATATCACTCATAAGCATTTATTCTTAAATGAATTAAAACCTTGGTGTGAAACATGTGATGAACTATACTCTGTGTTTCATATTTTAATTTCATGTCCTGATTTTAACCATCGTTTTAAATTCTTTAAGATTGATTTTTTAACGATGCAAGATTTGCTGGGCTATCCTCCGCATCAAAATATTTTTACATTTTTAAGAAGCTTTGGTTTTATAGATTATACATAATTTTAAATCAAAGAATTTTAATTAACAACTTATAATATTTTACTGATTTAATTAAGTTTTTGTTTTAGCTGTATTCGATATATTTTAATTTGTTGCATGTTGGGTGTTTGTCTATTTATATACAGGGTGGCGCGCGGCAGACGAATGGATTTGAAAAGGCCATTGCTCGCTTCCTAACCATTGGCGCTGCTCAAAGGTGTGGTTCGAAAGAGCAAGATCGGAAATTTGTCTCCATATCAATGTCAGTTCACAAGATGGAATGGTCTGTTGCGCAGCGTATGTTTTGCATGAAAGTATATTTTTCAAACGGCCGTTCGATTGTCCACGTACAGTGTGCTTTCCGCTTGGAATTCCACATCGTCCCTCGCGGTCGAGTTCCCAATCGGAACAGAATTCTTGCGTGGGTGAAAGTCTTTAGGGACACAGGAGATATGTCCTCGATAAGAAGAGGCCCTAGGAGAACTGTCTCAACCCCGGAAAACATCGAGAGAGTTCGAGCTGCGGTTGAGCAGTTTTCTAGGCGTTCCCTTCAAAGAATCGTCAAAGGACACCTCCATTTACACCCCTATAAGATGGTTGTTGCTCAAGAGTTAAAACCACTGGATTATGAAGAACGTCAACGCAGTAGCGAAAACATGCTTGCTGTGTTGCCTCCAGACTCTGTTGTTTTCTTCTCTGAGGAGGCACATTTTCACCTCAGCTGTTGTGCAAATAAACAGAACATGCGTTACTGGAGTTGAACAAACCCTATGGAGCTCCACCAGAGGCCCCTACACTCTGACAGAGTCACAGTTTGGTATGCTTTGTCGAGGGTGGGGATCATCGGGCCCTACTTCTTTGAAGAAAATGATCAAGCGGCAACTGTAACTTCTGTACGTTACCTCAATATGATCCAGACGTTTTTCTTGCCTGAATTGGAGCAGATGAACCTGGATGACATCTGGTTTCAGCAGGATGGGGCCACGGCCCATACGGCAAGAGTTTATATGGATGTTTTGCCTCATCTCCAAGTGAGGCAATTTGCACTGGCCAGCACGGTCTCTAAATTTGGCCCCCTGTGATTTTTTCTTGTGGGGCTACCTAAAATCCCTCATCTACAACGACCGTCCTAGGACCCTGGAAGCCCTTAAAGGCAACATTCAAGCCAGCATCCAACAGATTCCTGTAGAAATGATGGAAAGAGTTTATGAAAATTTCAGGAAAAGGCTTAGGCAATGTGTGGGGTGTGAGGGCCGCCATTTGGGCGATATTTTATTCAAAACTGTCTAAACTCTAATTTCCCTTGTCAGTGTATAAGAATAAAATTAAAAATATTGTTGTTCTTTAATATTTTGTGTTTTATTGACTTTTGATATTCATCCGTCTGCCGTGCGCCACCCTGTATATCTTATTACTTATGAATTTTAGAAGTTGATTGGGTATAAAAAAATTAGAAAATATTATACAAAAAATGTATCTGACGAAGCTTGTCCTTATTTGTACCTTGTGCCATAAAACCCAATCAACCAACCTTTTCCTTAATAAGTTGTTAATTTGTGTTAGATAGAATTATTAATTTTCTTACATTGCTTAATTTCTTTGTTAATAATTTTTAATGTATCAAAATTTAAAAAAAAAGTAATTTTAATTTCATTTAGGATGTCTAAAACAATTTTACAATTTAGTAATATTCTACTTTAATTTAAATGGGGCAACTTTTTTGTTTGATATGATATGTACAGCTCTATTATCAAGAATTAGACGATTATTATTCCAAATTTCATTCTCTTTGGATAAGTTAATCACAAGTTGTGTTGTAATTTCTTTTTTATTACTAAATGCTAGGAAAGCTTTACTTTCCTCTTGGAAAGAAATATTTCTATTTGCCAAGATTTTCCAAGAATAACGATGTTTTCCTTGATTAGTTTACAGTTGATGTAATTTTCCAAACAGCTTTGTTTTTCGATCAGTTTGTGTAATTTTTGAACAAAAATGAATTTCAACATCAAAAATGAAAAACAAAAATGAATCAAAGAGTAACACAGCAATTGTGTTACTCTTTGATTCAAGTGTGACTTTTTAGCAGCTTTACTGCTTTAAATTAATTTTTGGATTGCTTAAAACAAACTTAACATTTATAAGTGACTGCTGTTTTTTCTAATTCCTTGTTTAGTGAAATTTTCTACAAGAGAAAATTTTGGACAAATTTTTTGTTTAATTTGTTATTGAAGGGAAGATTTCTATTTACATTTTGAGTACTATCCTCATTTTATTACTTACAACAAGTTTTTCACCTGTCTTCATGTTCCTTTGGGAGAAACAAAAGCTATTAATGTTTGTTAATTTATCACCTGCTGATGAAAAATATTTAATTTTCTGGTTGCAGTTTTTTGTTTCCATCTGTTATAACTAACTTATTGAACTGACATCAACTCTTGAGATTGTTTAAATTTGGAATTTGAGAAGAGGAAATTACTGCTTATTACAACTCTTGTGGAAAGAATATGTGAGCGAAACAATTATTTCCTTTTAAAACTTTTTTCAGTAATAGTCGCTTTGTATGAATAATGTCAATAAAATTTTGATGTGGTCTTAGTTGTGTATCCTTATCCATGTAATATATTTTAAAATGGAGTAAATAACATTAATCAGTGACATGCTAAAATTTTTAGTTTTTCCATTTTTAAAGAATACAATTTATTTTAACGATTTAATTTTTTATAGTACTGTTAAATTATGTATTTATAAAAGCCTTACTGCCTTAAAATGTACAGTAATGAATTATTTCAGTCATTTTTTTTCACTTATAAAACTATTTTAAAAGTAAATGAATCCTTATGATCAAATTTTACATGGAATAACTGGTTGGTTCTGTATTTATAATCTTAATAATTGCAGTTAACATATAGTTAGCCACTTTACTGTTATTTTTAAAATTATGATTCATTAGTATTTAAAGTTTAATTCTCTTATAATTAACATTATATCAAGAATTAAATTTTACTTTAAAATTTACGCAAACTTTAAATATCTTATTATTTTGAAACTTTTAAAATTTTCCTATTTTTTTTATCCATTTTTAGGAGAAGAACTGACATTTAATTATCAGTCTAATAAAAATAATATTCAAGATATTCAGCAAAAGTGTTATTGTAACTCTCAACTATGTTGTGGATCTATTGGAGGAATATCAAAGGCAAGTACTGAATAATATTTAAGTGAAATATGTTGCAATTATGTGTGTATGTAAGTGATAAACCTTGGTATTATTAACTTAATTCATAAGTTTTTTAAATATTTTTAACTCAAAAACAGTTGCTAAATTACATGTTAAAATTAATGTTTGGAGACAGGTTTCATACAACTGGTAACTGACTATAAACTCCTTAAATGATAAAAAATCTTAAGGGGGCCATTGAATTTCCTGTAATTTTAACTTGAATCCTTGAAAACCGTGAATTACTCCTGTAATTTTTACTTACCTTGATGTAATTTTTTTTAAAGAAAAAATTTTTTGAGTTTTGTTCTAATTTTTTTACTTTTCAATAAAATTTTCTAAAAACCTTATACAGTATTTGTACTTAATGTTATCACTAGATAGCTGCATGATCAATATTAGTTTGTTGTATTTTTAATTGTTGACTATTGTTTTCTTATCTATTGACTGTTGTATTTTTAACTGTTAAAGCATCTTGTTCAGCCACAATAATTTCATGATAATCTGGTTTCGTAGCAGTATTATTTTTCTGTGAATTGAAGTAATAACCCAAACAAGATGGTCATAGTGAAGTTCTCACTCCTTCTAAATCTGAAATGGTAATCCGTTGTGAAATAATTTTTTCTTGTGAAGGTCTTGGAGGAATGAATGCAATAACAAAATGTCAGATGCAAATTTTAATTTATTTTCTAAGCATCACATAACAGACATATAATGAATCAAATATGGTTTGTGAAGCCCATAAATATATTCAAAAGGGAATGGCATCTCAAATATTTAAAATAATTACATTTGAATTACATTAGAAGTCCAAGCAAATAATTAATCATTAGTTTTGAGACTAATGTTTGTAATAACATAGCACTTATTTATAAAAGGGCTTGAGAAATCTAACTAGTTGGTGATTTAGACAAAAAGAGACTGGCCTCTACAATCATAATAATGCTATATCTAAGTAGACTTCGTGAGCCTATAAAGCAGTCATTTTCGTTACAAGGCAAGGTCTCTCTGTCCTGCACCCCTGTCAAAATTCAACTCAAACTAAATTTAAAAAAACTCCTTTGCTGTCGTAAAGGGTGGTGGGATAGAGCAAGTAATGCCTGGGGGATGTTGTCTCAAGAAGCTATCCAACTTTCACACGTCCCCCCAAAGGAAGCACATCTGTCGCCAAGATGTAAACACATCTGTGTGTTCTTTCAAAATTTTGAGCAGTTGTTCTCTCTGTAAATTTCCCTTCGTCCTGTACAGTTCGCTTTTTATATCTGTGACAGACTTATTTAGTCAGTTGGTGCATAATATAGGTCCCCAAAGCCTTTATCTGCTTAATTATTAAGCCAACATGGTTTTTTCTGGCAACATATGGTCGAAGTTTGTTTACATGTATTTCTCTGCAATTTCCTTCTTCTAGTTCAACTTTAGCTGAATTCGGACGAGTCAATTCGCTTATCATAACTGGATCTATCCATGTATTTAGTAGTTTATGGTGCAATGACAGTAAAAGGAGCAGTACTTTGTCTCCAACCTTAAAAGATTTCTCTCTCTAGCTCTTAAATTATAATGAAAATTATACCCCTCTTGTGATTTCTCGGAATTTTCAGCACCTATATCATGACCTTTCCTCAATTTTTCCATCAAATCTTTCGAGTTATCTTCAGCGAGAAGCAGTTAAGGGAATCTGCTGCTCTCCTGACCATGTTTCTTTTAGAAGCAACAATGGTCCAGGTGGGAGGCATCCATACACAAACTGGAAAGGTGAAATTCCATTAATTGAGTGTGGGACTTCTTTGTAACCAAATAACAGGTATGGAAGATGTAAATCTCAGTTCAATACATTTTCTAGGATTTTTTATTTAACATATCTTTAAGAGTCTTTTTCCATTGCTCCACGGCACCTATACTCTCAGGATGACCTGCAGTGGAAAATCTTGGAGACACTCTTAAAGTATTCAAAAAAAAAAAAAAACACTGTCAGTATGGCTGTAAAATTTGTTCCTTGATCAGAACATTTCATCTTGGGGAATCCAGTTAGTGTAAAAATTCTGCAAGTAGTCAAGTAGGACACTGCAAGTAGTCTTTACATTAATATTTTTAGCAGGAATGGCTTCTGTCCATCTAGTGCATAAATCTATAGCACAAATAATATATCTGTGTCCTCAATGGGATGGAGGCTCCAATGGACCGATACAGTCTATGCTCCAAACCTCAAAAGGAGTTTTGGGTCTCAATATAGGCTGAATTGGATTTCTGTCCCTGTATGTAATACCTTTTCAGAGCTGACAAACTTTGCAACTCTGACAAAAAAGCTTTACATCTTGCTTAGTCATAGGCCAGAAAGAGGAATTATGGTGTAAGTTAGTTGATATTCAACTTTTTCCAGAAGGCATTTTTTTAATAAATAACATTGCAGATAACATAACTTACATAGAAACAAAGAAATTTAAGAAGACTGAAACAGTGTGTTCCCTTAGCATGAAATTTAGAGAGGAAGTTTTCTGTGTTGAGTTCAGATCTCACTGAGAGAATGTATAAACAGCGCCTACAAAGTTTGTTGATTGGTTGGGTACATTTCATGAAGTTATTACTATTGGCCCAGAAATTTGATTGACAAGTTTTTAGTTTCACTTTGCAATTTTCAGTTTTACTTCGCGAATTCAAGTGTTTTGTTAAAGGTCAAGAGTTTCTCAGAAAAGATGTAATGAGTTCACCTCAATTTCTTAGATAAGTTGCAATGAGTCACCACAAAGTATTCTTCAGTGAGGGAACCGAACAATACAGAATATGTGTTAAGAAGATCAATGAGAGTAAATTGAGAAATTATAATTTGAGAAAAGCAAAATGTGTATATAATTTTTTTATAAAATGTAGAGACATCATCATAAGTAAAATTTTCACATTGCCATAATTATAATAAGTTTGAGGATTACATATGATGAGAATAATATAGTGAAAACATATATATACAAAATACAATACTTGATACAAATATCATTGGTCATTATGCCATTAAATGTATATCAAAATTGTGCATGATGAATAATATGTTGTGAAAATTATTAAATATGAAATATACAATACTTAATATATCATTGATCATTATTCAATGAAATATAATATTTCGTAATTATGCATGATGAATAATGTATTTGAATTTAAATGTATAATACAGTATTTAATATGATATAATTCACACTATGTGTGTAATAAATTAATATATGATTATATTAATTAATGCATTTAAGAATATGCAAGTATATCAGGAAAATGCACTCCTCTACCACTTTTAGTTGTGATAGGTTGCTTGATATTCTTACTTGCTGTAGGAGGAAATAGTGATATTCTTACTTGCTGTATTATTCACATTTGAATCACTGTCATCTTGTTCGGATTCCTTTAAAATATGTTCTGGTTTTACTCAATCTAAGGAAACTTGTTGAATGATCTTTCAGCTGTATGGTGATTGTTTTTGATGATCATATTAAAGTACTTTTGTGTGGTCCGGTGTATGGCTGGCTTAAAGTAGGCTGTTGATGCTCAGTGCGCAGGAAAATATGAGTGCAATGTTGCAAATCTGTGGATGCTCAAAAATGGGATTTTGTCCATGTCGACAAACACAAATGGGATCGAGCTTATTCATCTGTTCCTTCAGGTTTGTTGCAAATGTCTTGTCTAAAGATTGTTTGCTGTCGAATTCATTGAACATATTCGCTGGCAAAACAAGAGATTTTCCGTAGACAAGTTCAGCACTAGTTGACTGTAAATCATTCTTAAAGGCAGTTCTAATACCTAATAAAATGATGGGTAATGTGTCTGTTCATCTAGGATTTTCATGAGCCTTCAAATAACTTTTCAAATGGCGGTGAAACCTTTCAAACTCACATTTTGACATATTTAACTTAAGATCATAAGCTCTGAGGTACTTAAATGTAGCATGTGAGTGCTCTTTTTGCTCTGTGACATCATTTGAAAAACATGGTACTGTATTTTCTTGTCTATAATCTGCAGCCGCACATTATCTGCAAGACCGTCTTCCCGATTAAGGGTACAAGGGACTATAAAAACTAACTATTTTAATTTTCTTGATATTTCTTTCAAATTAATAGCACTAATATATAATATAAATACAAACATAGATACAAAATTTTGTGTCCCTACTATTAATAGTTTTTAAAATAATAAAGTTCAAATATTTTAAAATACCATTAAATTAAAAAATTTCAAATTGTTCCATGCGCAACAAGAATTGATAAAATTTTACCATTTTCTCATACAGAATTCATTTTATCATTATAAACAAATGTTGCGATATTTTGTCTCCCTCTTGTGTAATTATAGTAAAAAAATTTCAATTTACGTGGATAAATGCAATTTTTTTAAAAAGAAATCATAAAAATATTTATATTACACAAATAAATGATATTAAACTCACTTTATTTCATACCATTCATCGCAACTTTTATTTATATTAGTGTAAACAAAAAATATAGAAAGTTTTGAAAAATAGAAAAAAAAAATTGCGCATAGAGCATTTCAAAGTTTTGAAATTGTTAAAATTACCAATTCCGAGAAAAACAGCATTTACTACAAAAAACTTAAAATATTATAATTTGCCTGACATACAAGTTTGATTCTTAAAAACCAAATTGTATATATATTTTCTAAATATTTAGCTATTTATTTAATTGAAATTATTTTAAAGTAATTAAAAAAATTATCTATTAATTATACAAACTTTTCATAAAATAACAAAGGAGTCATGTTAATTTTCCAATATGTCTAGTTTTTAAACTCAATTTTATAAAATATATAGACATATTTACATGAAATAACAAATATAATTAAATTTACAATATATATAATACAGAAAATATATATAATAATATATAAAACAAAATATATATTATATATTTCCACGGAATACTATTTTGATTCATTTTGTAAAAATAATGAGAAAAAATAATTAAAATCCTCCAGAACAATATGAAGTCCCTCCTTCAATTTTCGTGCAAGTTTTATTATCTGCAATATTTTTGTATTTTTTAATAAGTCTATCTTTTTTATATTGTTCAGAAGATTTCCGCTTCTTCTGAGATTCTCTACGGCTATCTTGTTTTTTCGCAATGATAGGAGAAAAAAAGTTTCACTATTAGCAGTTAATTTTAGTGTCTCCAAGTACCCTAAATTATATTCGCTAATTGCTCTTGTGACACCAAGTTCAAGTCTTTTCTTTGAGATGAAAACTTCCTTTGGAGCCATATTGAGCTATAGAGACTCTCGTTGGCATTTTGAGTGCCAGAAGAAGCACATCTTAGAAGAAATTCATCTGAGGCAAGTCGTTAATAAACAGGTAATATTTTTTCAACAACTTGCTCTGACAGCTGAGTCTTTATTGAAGAATGTGCTTTTGGTTTATTACCCCTTGCTTCAGCTCTTTTAAAAAAGCACCAAGATTCTCTTTCTTCAGGGCATTTGCTGTGTTGGGGCTTTGCAGCAGTTGACATGCAATGATACAAAGTAGCAAATATTGAAGTTTTTACTTTCTCCATATCTGGTGCATTGTCAACAATTGCTTTTCGATAGAAATTTTGCAATTTTTAGATAGTCTTTTCTGTCAAAATTCCTCGCTTCTGTCCACCAAGTGGCACACTTTTTGTCTTCCACTCTTTCACTTTATTTCGAAGACCTGTACCAAGTCATTTTGCAGCATGGTTGATGCATTCTTCTTTTTCAATTGGTGTATCGGAACCGTAAATTTTTTTTTTCAATTAGATGCTGGTAAGTTTTGGCATCACCATTAGAAAGTATTGTAGTATACCTCATTTTACATACTGATACTGACCTTTCCCAAAGAATGTAAGCAGCTTTCATCTCCATACTTCCCGAAGAACCATCAAAATTTTTCTGGCAAACAGAAACATGACTCTTTTTCCATATATTGAATTCTGGAGAATTATCACCAATATTTTTAGATGTTATCATACAATCATGACAGTATTTTGACAAAATTTCAAAATCTATGACAAGACCTGTCAAAATATCTATCACGATACCTATTCCGTACAAGGAGGTGTGTCCTCTCTTATGCCATGTGCCGTCATAAGAAACTTTTACATCAATGATGTCGTTTTCCTGGATGGAAGGATTGGCCTGCACATGAGCATGACGGATACTTTCACGTGACACACGTAACATTTCCATTTTCTGTTCTTCATTCTTTTGACACAGATTAACTAAACATCTTGTAAATGTTTTTGAATCCATAGATGGTGCTCCAAGAATTGAAGAAAATGTCTCCATAGCTGCATGACCTCTTCCAATAGCTAAAAAAGCATTGATAAGTTTGCTGTTTATATCAAACTTTCTTGTTGGCAATTCTCGTTCACTTGAAAATGCAGATCCAAAGCATTTCCAGCAAGTTTTGCCTACAAGTTCGAGTTTCACTGAATATCCATCAGAATTCAGCTGTCAAATATCCAAAGAATTATCACCACAGTCACTGCAAGGGACATTTTTCAGCAAATTTGAAAATATATCTAAATTAATAAAAACATATTGAGATGGCGAACAAATAGGGACAGAAGTAGAAACGGTTTCTAATGAATCATTTTGTGCACGGATTTCCAATTCCTTCACAACTGCGTTTCAAAGAATTTTTCTTTGAAGCAATACTCCTTTTACTCGATCTTTTTTTAGGCTTTCTATATTTAGAATGAACAGCATCCATATTTAAATTTAAATAAATGCTAAAACTATAGTAGTAAGAAAGTAGCACTAGTTCTGAAAAGAACTGTTTTATCAAGTAAAATGAACTCAAAAGCAAAACCGAAAGTAAAATAGAAATTCAAAACCAAAATTATAATAAACGAACATTAAGCAGTAAATGTAATGTAAATAAGTATTGCCAATTCATTAAAGATAAAAACAATCATCATGAAAAACTTTGTAAGGCTTGCTAACAACAGAAACTGTTTCAGTTGATTAAGATTTTTAGCAGACGAAATCAACAGCCGAACGGCTTCAAAAGGTAAACAAAGGGGCGTGGTCATTTATAAAAATGTCAGTATTTCTGCAAAAAATTGTCAGAAACAAAATTTTTTTTTGATTTAGTTAGCACTTATTACATTTATTAATATTAGATAGAAATAAAAAATTTGATATTTTAGTGATATTTTGCTTATATGAAAGTCCTGTGTTAAAGAAAAAAGTACGCAGCAATTTTTTCACAGAATCGTTGAAAATATAAATTGCTGGTGATTTGGGAGTCGAATAAAATAAAAAAATATACAGTATATTTAAAAATTTAATAAATTGTGCAGAAAAAATATTTAATATAAAAGATCTGTTTGAATCCATCTTATAGCAAAGTGTGATAAACTGAGATGAAAGCACGAGATCAATCGAGAGCAAAAATTTAGCGCAGCTTGTAAAACTTGTCCATTTTTATTTTTTTAACTTATAAAGTGAAATGAAACATATTTTTTAAAAATAAAATTTGTTTTTTAATAATTAAATGTAAGAAAGGGGTTGTTTTCAAACTGCGCATGGTATAGATTTCTTATTTTGTACCACATATGCACTATTTTTTAACATTACTATGTTTGTTGCCATTTTTTATTTGCCTTTTCCATAGTTTTTAGTTTGAAACCAATTTAATTTAAAAATTTTTGCTTCCATGTGATATTTCATTCTGAAAATATTCAAGTTAGTATAACTCAGGACAAGACAAAAAGTGAAATGATGACAGCAACTGATATTGTAACAGTAATATCTTTATGGGGATTATAATTCAGTCTTGAATGTAATTAAACAAAACTGATTATAGGTGAAATTTTCAGCCAAGTCGTGGCGTCATCTGTTATTTGTTTTATGAAACATAAACAGCACTTTTTCAAAACATTATTCTAAGCTTTTTTGACGGAGAATTTTTTATCAGATTATCCCCAGCAGCATATAATATGCCCAATGAAATTAAAAAATTTTTTAAAACTTAACCCGCAGATTACACATAGAAAAATATGGTGTATCATCTGAATAGACGTAACAAAATGGGAGGTCTCTTAATATCTCGTGCATAAAATGCATGATGGTTTAAAGAATATTCTCCAAACTAAAGCACAAATGGGTGAAGTCATAAAGGTCCCATGGTGTTACTGCTTTTTTGAGAATATCAGCCTTAACAATTGGAATTTGATAAAAATCTTTTTTTTTTTTTTAACAAAGATCTACTATAAAGTGATGGGGCAAAATCCTGTAAATAAACAATAGGGTAACTATCAAATTCTGTAACTATGTTGAGTCTGCTATAATTTCCAACTGGATGCACTTCTGAATCTTGTTTAGGAGCAACATGTAGCAGTGAGCTCTATGGGCTTTTGGAGGGGCAGAATATCCCTTGGGAAGAAAGAAATTCAAATTCCTTTTCTGCTTTTTGCAGTCTAGGATAAAGCTGCCTGGTCTTATCAGTTACCAGAGAACCACAAGTTAAAATATGATGTACTGTGCCATGAGAAACAGTCTGCTTAATCAAAGCAGAATAAATTACATCTAGGTATTCAGAGAGCAAGGATTCATACTTAAAATTAGCAGAAACAGTCACAACAGACTTAATTTATACAATAATTTTTTTACTGATAAATGATGTTTCTGAGTTAATGGGTTGCTTACGTTTCAGGTTACCAAAAGATTAAAATGTTGCAAAAAGTCTGCACATATAATCAGAGAAGTCACTAACTATCACTAGTTGTCATTAATTATACAAATATCTGTGAAAATGGTTTTCAAAGACTTAAATCCAGCTGTTGACTCAAAAATCTACACACAGGGATTTTAATGTTGTTGTCTGCAAACGGAAAAATTTGTTCATGCATTTTTTTTTCTTATTAGGAAGTGGTGAAAGTAAAATTTCACTGCAGATTCAATTAGAAACTTCTGGCCAGTCTTTCTGTCACAAACAAATAAACAACTGAGCTTATCTGATGCATCTATCATCCAGCTATGACAGAAGCTGAGAGTTTATTCATTTATTTATTTTTTGTTTTATTGGGAGCAAGATAGCTTACACTAAAACGCTTATCATAAAAACAATATATACTGTCACTTGTGTTTCAAGAATAGGATCTTGAACGAGAGTCTGTAAGCTGGCAATTGGGATACTTGGCAAAAAAGTTACTCCACTTAGCGGCAAAGAGTATGGATGGTGAATGTAATACTAGCAAATTGTTTTCTAGGTTCCTATTGGGCAGCAGAAAATTCACAAATGAGTGTTGGGATGATAATTTCTGCTGGTTTGTTGGCTATTATTGGCAAACTATCGAGGAATTCTTTAAATGCTGACAGGACAGTTCGGATTTGTGTAGGCATTCCTTTCATTAATGAGCTCTGCAGAAACTCGTTATTTAGTCGGCTATTGGAAATGTCTTTCATTTTCCAACACAAATGAGCCGAGCTGGCAGCCGAATGGTTAGCGCTCTTGCCTTCGGTTCAACAGCTCGTGGGTTCGAATCCCACCTTGGGCATGGATGTTTGTAGTGGTTCGGAATCCACTTTAAGCCGTAAGTCCCGGTCTAATTAGCCCTTGTGTGCAAAAAATGACCGTTGAGCGACAAACAAACCAAACCAAAACAAATGACTAAGTCTTTCATTTCCAAGTTGGAGATCTGTTAACAATTTTTTTTTTCATTTGTTCTGAGTCCTCATACTCAGAGATCAGCTGATCTGCCAAAGTTTTGTAATTGTCTGTGGCTAGAAATATCTCAACAAATATGTCAATCCAAGAGCTTCAGCATCTCTGCATGCTTCAAATGCTGAATATTTCATATTATCATCACTTATAACACCTTTAAAAGCAAATATGTTATTACATTGAGCTATCCATATGTGCACATTATACTTCCAGAAAGAATGGGAGCTGTAACGCAACACATGCGACCGGGTGCTGTTGTCATTATCATTTAGAATTCAGAGTGTAGATGAAAGCAAACATAGCAAACAGATACTCATATTTGAGAATTTGCAACCTTCATGCCATTTCCGGAATTTGCTTACTTTGCAAAAAACGATAACTACATAAAATAAAAGTATATAATTTGCTACTTTGTATGCAAAAACATAGGTAATCCATTAAACTATATATTATAAACATAGTCTAAAATATATAGTCTATTAGTTACCAGTTGCCACAGTTTTGTAAGTTTTCAAGAATAACTATAAGTAAAATTGAATTAAAGTAGCAAAACATTTTAATAAATAGAAACACTAGATTAACAGCTCACTTCTGAATAGTTGCAAATAACTTTAGTTGCCTTCAATCTTATAGCGTGCATCAAGCTTATAATTGCTTATGTTTTAAAATTTTTGGTTGCTGTAAACTGCATAACAATCTTGTTATGCTGTTTAAACTTAGATTGAATGCAATTAAAATATTTTGGACTATTAGTTGAATAGGATTTTTAATGAATATTTAAAAAATAAATTTCATAAGATTATATCTATGTCATTTTTACTCACATGTGAATACACTTATGTGTAAATTTCATTATCATTTTTATTGTTACAGCAAATTTCTCATTTATATATTGAATTCTGTAATTGTTCAAAACTAATTTTTAATAGAAAAGCAAATATTTTTTTATGATTGACAAAATCTTATTTACTTAATAGAAATGTCTTAACATTGAAAGTCTTTAGATTAGATTAGTCTTTAGATTCTTAGAAATTTTATTTTTTGCTTATTAATATTTTTAAATTATACAGCAATAAATATTTATTAGTTCTGTCTCGTTAAATTGTGTATATAAATGATTATTTTATACCTGTAAAATCTTTCAATTTCTGAATTTTATTCATATAGGATGTGTAATTTAATAGTTAAAAGAATTAAAAGCTTTTCACAGCATTTTATTTTAATATTTGAAATTTCAAAGATTCCATAACAGTTAATATAAATATTAAGTAAAAACTTACTAGATTAAAGTGAATAAGGAATTAAAAAAATTAATCATGAAAGCAATTGTGAGTAATTTTTTATTGGTTTAAAATTTCAGAATTCTGCATTAAAACTGATGTGTGAAAAACTTAGATTCATTAATGTCTGTTTTATAATAAATTATTTATTTAAATACCAGAGAAAATGTATATGTTGAATATGAAGTCAGTAGTGTGATTTCCTTTCAAAAGCCCCACCTATCGCATTGACTGGGAAACTTTAAGAATTCTACAGTAAAACAAATATGATTTAAAAACAAAACCATACTTAGGTGTAATTTCATTCTTAACTAATCAGTAACTTGGTTGCTTGATATCATATTTGGTAATAATTTGCAGTTATATGTTATGTATGAAAATACAACCTTATTATTTCTTTAGAAAGGGAAATGTGATAGTGTGTTATGCTATTGATTAATGAATTAAAAAATATTCTAACTATTTCCTGTGTTTTAATTTATCCTTTTATTTTTACATTTTAACTTCACGTGCATTCTTTTATCCAATTAGTTTGCATGATAGAAGCCCGGTGACTTAGTGGCAACGTTTCATGCTCCCATGACACAGGTCTGAGGTTCGATCCTCGAGCTGGGCAAGGTTGACTCAGCCTATCACCCCTTCAGTGGGTCGATTAACTGAGTACCAAGCATGCTTGGAAACTAAACACTGGGGGTCTTACATTAGGCTGACCACCTACCTGGGACATATGCTTCACACCCCAGGGCCCTCGGTCATGAAAAGAGTTATGGGCACTGTAGGCCTTGGCCCACATGGGCTGTCGAGCCATGGAGTTTAGTTTGCATGATATATTATTGCAAAATTTTACTGCAGTTGACATGATTTTAATTAATTGGAATTTATTTACATTCTTAAACCTGATGTTAACAAGAATAGCTGTTTTATCAACGTGTCTGATTTTCTTGCTTTCTGAAACTACTTGCAAGTATGAATTCAATTACCATATTTTTTCCTATTTATAATCAGTGGATTATGTGTTAAAAAATTTCTTATTTCATTTTGCATTTTTACACGCTGCCACAGAAAATCATAAAAAACATGTTTCATCAGAAAAGCTTACAGTAAAGTTTTAAAAGAAGTGCCTCTTATGTTTCATAAAATAAATAATAGATGGCGCCACTTGCTCGGTTGAATTGTTTTAATTATAATTAACATTGTTCAAATACGTTCAATAACAAATTCTGTCCTTTGGAATGGTATTACAGTTGCATCTAGCTAAAACTTATTTGCATTCTGTCTTGACCACAGCTCTTTTATTCTGAAATCATTGAAATTCGTATATCTTCATGTGGAAGCGAAAACTTTTAAGTTACAGAGCAAATTTTAAACTAAAAGCTATAGTGAAGGCAAGTAAAAAAAAATTCTGACAAACGTGTTAATGTAAGGTGAAAAACAGGGCATACTCTGCCCAATGCACAGTTTGAAAATAATCCATTTCTTTCATTTAATAATTAACACAAATATATTTTATTTTTAAAATATGTTTTATTTTGTTTTAAAAGTCATTAAAAACTAGATATTGATAAGCTTTACTTGAATCTTCTCGGATATTCCTCGATGGCGTTCTTCCTTCTCAGTTTGTGGCACTTTGTGTTAAGGTAGATCCAAAAAATGTTTTTTTTTTCGGTTGAATATATTATACTTTTAATTATACTGTGTATTTTCTATTTTATTTGGCACCAAAATATCAGCAATATATATTTTTGACTATTCATCGGAAAAATTGCCGTGGATTATGTAAAGCAAAATACGGAGATTTTTTATTTATTTCCTGTTGTATCTTGTGAGAGTTTTTGATTTTTTTATGAAAGATAAACGATTTTTTTATATCGATTCTCTGTTTTTTTTTTTTTTTAAAGTTCTGTTGGAACATTAAAAAAATATCATTTCACCAATTGTTTTTAATCCTTATTGTGGTTAACTTAAAAAAATTTCAATTTGTTTTAATGAAAATAAACAAAAATAATTTTTTTATGTGTTTGGTTGAGGTATGAGCATAATATAATATTATGCAAATATTTCGTATTATGAACAAAGCATATACACAACTATACATCACTGTAGGATTATGAAAAAGAAAAATATAGAAAAGGTGCAACAGGCAGAAAATGTAAAAGGAAAATTAATGTTTTTTTGTTTTCACCCTTGTTAGATTTTGTTAATAATCCATTAGGAATTTTATCTTCTTTAATAGTAAATTACTGAGATTTTACTGTTTCCTTCTCTAGGTTTTCAAAGGTAAACTGGAATACTATTTATAATTTTAAACAGCATTAATTTCAAGCTTTTATTCAAAGTTGATGCTTTAAATATTTATCTAGTTTTTAAATTTTACTGTCCTCACCAAAATACCTTTTAACAATACAATCCAGTTTAACAGCGAATCATTATGCTTGGCCAAAAGTTTATTTTCTGTTATAATTTAAAAGTAATAAAAATTTTCTTTTTTTGATAGGTCTGTACGCACATTTTTATTTTTTAAAATCATTCTTTTTTAATTTATTGAAATTTTATCTCAATGTAGAAATATCTAATTGCTTCTTAATTTAAATAATATAGTTGAATAATATGCTTCTTAATTTGAATAATGTAATGAAGTAATATTAACATTAATTGATTGAAGACGTGAATTCTCGTTAAGCTTAATTTATTGTAATATTTATATAGCTATAACAAAATTATATTTGATTCTTATTAATTATAAACTTTAGTTAAAAATAAATTCCTGAATACTTAATATTGTGGTAACTCATATTTATAAACTGTTAAATATATCTTTTTACTGATAATAGATACTAAATTATGTATTAATTTTTATTAATGAAATCGCTTGCTAATATCCATTTTATATTAATGAATATATGCATCTAATACATATATTATTGTAATATTTCATTGATCTGTCACTTATTTATTTCATTTTTATTAGGTTTTCAAGTATTAAATGGAGCAAAAAATGCACATAACTGAATTCGATTTTCTTCCAATAAAAACGTTTTATATTTAATCAAAATATGCACTCATATTATTGATACACTTTTGCCCATATACAGGTAACTCGTTTATTCCTTTGCTGTAGAAGCCTTTATCATGGGATTTCATGGATTCTTTAATAGCATTTTGACAACATGTGCAGAATTGAAATTTTTCCTGATAAAGAGTAGTTTAAATTTTAATCGAAATGATAGTCAGTAGAGGCAAGGTCTGGCATGTAGGGTGTGATTGAGAGTTTTCAACTTCTGTAGCTTTGACATGGTCATTCATGCGACATGTGGTTGAAGGTTGTTGTGCAGGCGAATTGGAGTTATTAAATTAACTAATTTTGACTGTTTAATCCTAAAATTTCTCAATATTTTGTCTAGGTAATAACAGTAGACATCCACCATGATCGATTGGCCAGGTTTAATAATGCTGTGGTGGGTGATACGTGAGTCACGGTTTGACCATGTGGTTCATTTGACAGGTCAAAATCTACTGAAAGAAATTTCTTAAACCAACTGATTACAGTTGGACTTGTAACCACTTGAATACCAAACACACTATTGATATTGGTGATTGCCTGCCATGTTGTGGCTCCAAGCTGCAACTAATACTTCATCCATACATGCTTTTCTCTGATTTCCCATGTCTCAATTAAACATTTATATATATATAAATATAATAATAAAAAAGTAAATTTTTTTAGATATGAAATATGCAATAAAAAGAGGAAAAGATGCAACTTTCACACGAAAAACAAATTATGGCAAAATACAACGTCTAAATGAGGTTATGTGCAATTGAAATAAATAGCATGAAATTTGATCCATTTCATATTTGACAATACATAATACAATTTAGATGACTTTTGTGTAATATTATTTAAAAAGTGAACTTTCTTTTTATAATGAATAAATACTATAAAAAGCAGAACATACATGTGCATGCACACATATATATTAACTTTTGCTATTAAAAATTATTTTTTGTGTGTGTTATATGATTTTGTAAATATTTTTGATTTCACTAGCAAATGTATTCTGTATTTTCTGTTATAAAATGATATGTTTCAAATGTAAAGACATAACTTCTTTACTTGGATACTTTTTCTCAATTTTTATTTTAGTATTTACCACTTGTTTTTTTAAAGTTTTAAATGAAATTCATCATTTAATTCAGGGATGCACAACCTATGGCCCGCAGGTGAAAATTGGCTCCCGTCGCTTTTAAAGTTGGCCCGCGAATGTTGTTAATAAAATAAGACTAATTTAAAAAGAAATGAGACTCTTTCAAATAAACAAAAGAAAAAATCTTATAGGAAAAAGATTCTACATCAGAATAAATATTTTACTTTTGTGAGCAAACTTTTTCTTTAATGAATTTAAACAAATCAAAAATAAGAAATAGGATAGCAGATGAGAACCTTTCTTCTGTTTTAGTATTGCCACAATGAATCTTAAGCCCAACATAAAATCAATAACTTCAAATATTCAGTCATAGCCATCACATTAAATTTTACTAATTTTTTTCAAAATTTAAATTGTGTTCTTTGTATAATTACCAAAAAGTTTTCTCCCGTTATTCAATTTCAAGTTTTTTTCTGGAAATAAACTATTTTAAGCATATCTATGATATTTGTGTTTTATTACTTTATTGTATAATGTTTGCATGAGTAAATAAGTAAATTAACAATTACAATTCATGCGTATTGCCACAAAAAACAGTGTTTTCACGTTTATAACATGTTTTAACATTTACATACTGCTTTGGCCCTCGACATGATCTTTTATTATATTTTGGCCCCTCATTCTGAAAAGGTTGTGCACCCCTGATTCAATTCATTTACAGTTTTTTTACCATTTAAACTGGTTACTTTAAATATAGTTTTTAAATACTAATATTCTTTTGTTTAATAAATATAAATTTTGAATATTTATTTAAAATAATTTAGTTTCTTTGATATTTTATTGCAGGAGAGAATTGAAAGAATGAAAAAAGCTTCATTTAAGAAGAAAAAAGTGAAGCAACATACAAGAACTACAGAAAAAAGAAAAAATCTTGAACACTCATCTTGCGATTCTTCAGTTGTGTGTCAAAATTTAACTGTATGTATTGAAAAAATACCGGCAACACAGCTTGCATTGAAATCATATATATCTAAGCACTTAAGTGCTTCAAGTAGTAATGTGAGCCACATTCTAGAAGATATTTTTTCTTCAAATATTCAGGACTCCTCTTGTGAAACCAAGAAATACATTGCTTCTGATAAAGCAGATAATAATAAGGAAAACATTTCTTCAAATAATAATGTAAGCTGTGTTGCAGAAGAAACTTTTTCGTCAGATATTCATGACTCCTCTTGTGAAACCAGGGCTTCTGATAAAGCAGATAATAATAAGGATAACATTTCTTCAAATAATAATGTAAGCTGTGTTGCAGAAGAAACTTTTTCGTCAAATATTCATGACTCCACTTGTGAAACCAGGGCTTCTGATCAAGCAGATAATAATAAGGATAACATTTCTTCAAATAATAATGTAAGCTGTGTTGCAGAAGAAACTTTTTCGTCAAATATTCATGACTCCTCTTGTGAAACCAGGGCTTCTGATCAAGCAGATAATAATAAGGATAACATTTCTTCAAATAATAATGTAAGCTGTGTTGCAGAAGAAACTTTTTCGTCAAATGTTCATGACTCCTCTTGTGAAACCAGGGCTTCTGATGAAGCAGATAATAATAAGGATAACATTTCTTCAAATAATAATGTAAGCTGTGTTGCAGAAGAAACTTTTTCGTCAAATATTCATGACTCCTCTTGTGAAACCAGGGCTTCTGATAAAGCAGATAATAATAAGGATAACATTTCTTCAAATAATAATGTAAGCTGTGTTGCAGAAGAAACTTTTTCGTCAGATATTCATGACTCCTCTTGTGAAACAAGGGCCTCTGATAAAGCAGATAATAATAAGGATAACATTTCTTCAAATAATGTGAGCTGTGTTGCAGAAGAAACTTTTTCGTCAAATATTCATGTCTCCTCTTATGAGATCAGTGAACAAGTAGATTCTGAAAAAATCAATAATAATAATGCAAGATATCATCTTGTAGAAAATTATGTTGTAAATAGTAATGCAAAAATTAAACTAAACAACTTTATAAATAGGTCGGATTATTTACCGCGTTGGAAGTTAAGGAAATTAAGGAGACATCGTTTTATAAATAGCCTTAATGATTTGTCATTTAAGGTACATGAAGATGATGAATTGTGTCATCAATTTGAAAAACTTTCTTTAAATTTTACTGAAAATATTGGGGTACAGTTTAGAAATAACTATGAAGATTTTGATAAATGTTCCAAATCATTGCTAGAAGTAAATTCTTTACCCATGCTGTTAGGTAAAGTTGAACCAGCAGATGATCCTCCTGCTATTAATCCTGGAGGTTTTTTGCCAATTGCTAAACAACGTGTTAATAGACACCCCATTTTCCATCGCTGTGCTGAAAACAGGGACAAAAGAATAAAAGGTAACTATTTCAATTTGTAGTATTTTGTAATTATAATTGAAAACTTTAATTATTCATTATTTTTATTTCTTTATTATTAATCAAAAATGACTTATGATTCAGATTGTTTTATTATTACCAAAGTTATTTCTATAAATTTAATTTGCATTAGGTAATTATATAAAAAATTTATTTTTTGTTTCCTATTTTGGGTTTTTCCCGTGTTAAAGTAATATACAGCTACTGTGTAATATTGTAATATTGTTGGAAAATCTTAGATTTTGCTCTACATATTAAATTTTAAAAATTATCGTTTTACAAATGAAAGCAATTCAGGTTTTGCAAACTTTGATATTTTTTATGGATTCAGAGTTTTTAATCAAGAAATAGATAATTTACAATCTTAAAATTTCAGATTGGATCCAGTCATCATGTTTTTATTAAATATGCTTTGCTACCCTACCACTTGTATATTTATTATATTTGAAATTTATGAATACCAGACATAATTTAAAATTGATGGTATTAAATTTAAATACCTGTTTTTGCAGCTTATATATATATATATATATATATATATATATATATATATATATACATGTGTGTGTGTGTGTGTACACACACATATACATGCATACACACACTGTACTATAAACATTTATAGCTGCTTATGCAATTTTAAATTAGAAGTTGAATTTGTTCTTTATAATAATTATTAAAACAAAGTTATTTACGGCGTAAAACACATGGTTTAAACCAAACAGTTTCATTGAAATTATTTTTATCATTGGTTTATTATATAAATGTGTTTTTCAGAAGCATTTTCTATCAAATAGTTGCAGCTTTTTTTTTGTGTTTTGTTAAATTTAAACTTATAATTGCTTTACTGTTTCTCAAGTCTTACAATAATTTTGAAGTTACTTTATGTACTTAAAATTTTGGTTTTGAGTGTAATACTTTCTTTAAATATATAAAAGCCAAGCAAGCAGCTGAATAGTTCATGCTTATTTCTATTTAACAACTTGTGACTTTGAATACCACTTTTTTGTATATTTGTAGTGGTTTGGAATCCATTAGGAAATGCAGATGTGCAACAAACAAACCATACGTTATTCCTTATTGGAACCCATGCCCAAATGTTCTTAATTTTTACTGATATAAGTATGCAAAATCAAAATAATAACTTTTGTAAAATAATATATAATATTGAATGTTATCAGTTAAATGTTTTAGAAATTAAATTTTTCTTTGTTTGGCATGTTGATATCTAAGAAAGATGATTAGATATATTACAGTTTTATGTTTCAAGGACACTGGTTGAAAATATATTTAATAATGTTGCATAGAAATAAAATCTTTATTTTTAAAGTATGGAAGGTAAGACTCAATTTGCTATATGGTTTACATATGGTTTAGTTTTAATTTTTAAAATTTCTATTTTAGAGTACTATTGTAATTTAATAATTCTTACTAGTTAACAATGCAGCTAGCCTTTTTTCAAAACGAATGTTCATCTACTTATATTGTCTTAATTTTAATTACGAATCATTCTAAATTCCTCACTTTTCCATGTTTTCTCAAATCTGAAGTACGTTTAGAGTTTTAATGAACTTGATTTTAAAGGTCCATCACCCAAAATAAATTGTTTCATTATGCCTTATTAGTAAAATTATCTATGTCAAAAACATTAAAATTACTGTTAAAGATGAGTTTTTTCTTCTAAAGTTTATTTCTATTACTAAATACTTCTACCAAATTTCACTTCTTTTCCTAATTAAGAAATTTGTTTCCTGTCAATCACAATTTATTTTAGTTATGAATAATTTATGAATGTTTTTATTTGCATATTTCTATTATAATTAATTCGCAAATACTAACATTTTTTATGCATATTTTTCTTTTTAGTCTTTTTTACTTCAGCCTTAAAATTTTTTTGTCAAAAAAATTGTTTTTAATTATTGTTTGGTATAATGCTTTTTTTTATTTAAAGGTTGTCGTTGTTTAACTTGTGCTATCTGCAATAGTGTGAACAATATTGTCTTGTTTTGTTGGACTTGTCCATCCTCATTTTGTGATGACTGTAGACGGAATTATTTTTCCTTATTATTTTACATCGATTCAGTATCATTTCTTGAAAATTTTTTTTACTGTCAAATCTGTGCCATAAAACATTGTAGAGATTTCATTTCTAAAAAATAATTATATATTTATGTTACATTTTATGTGAAACGGAGTAAAGGTTTTGTAATTTGTCTTTTAATAAAACATTTATAATATACAATTCTTTCTAAGATAAATGTTTACACTAAAAATGCTTTATTTGTATTGTTTCATATATTTATAATACTTTAGTTTTGTTTTATTTGTCTAATTTTTCAGTTAAAAATTGAAAGTTTAAAAACTTGATTGTATGTTTTCAAATTATTACATGCTACTAAGAAGTTATTTCCTCATTTTTCCTATTTTGATGCATTGTCATTAATATTTGCTATGTTTGTTTGCAATTTGAAAAGCACTTGCATAAATTATGATCAAAGTTTTTCATCAGTAAGGATTTGTTAAAATATTTTTAAAATGTTTTATTCACTTGTTTCATGTAGAAAGATTTTTATGTCAAAATATATAAAATTTCTTTTTAACTATAAACAATATACAGAAAGTTTATTAATTGTTCTTTCCTGCTAAGATTTATGTGTGTTTTAAAAGTAAATGTACACTATTATTTTTGACAAAATGTTTTTGATGGCTAATGTTCTATTACTATTTTTTATTATGCAATATAGATTTATTTATAATTATGTGCAATTAAAAACGGATTCTTACTTATTTATTTTTCAAATTTCCTATTTGTGCATAAAAAACGTAAGCAATTTTACATATTTTATTAGTTGAAGTTTCAAAAAAATTTTTTGGACTATAGTTTTCAATATATATATATATGTGTGTGTGTGTGTGTGTATATATATATATATATATATATATATATATATATATATATATATATATGTGTGTGTGTGTGTGTATATATATATATATATATATATATATATATATATATATATATATATATATATATATATATATATATATATATATATATGTGTGTGTGTGTGTGTGTGTGTGTGTGTGTGTATGTATGTATGTATATTTTAAAAGCCCACCTGCAATTATTGCAATAAAATGTACATTTAAGGTACTACAAAATATTAATTTTTTTCTGTTAGAATCAAAGTATGAAGCATTTTCATATATCTCCAAAACATGTTCTTCAGAAATTTATTGTAAATGAAATTTTTGTTGACTTGAATTCCATAAAACAAAATAGTATGTTACTGAATTTTTTTCTAAAAGTGTTATTTATGATTTATAAAAAATCTGTTGTATGTAGATAAGTGCTTGGTTTGACTTTTGCCATTTATGGCTGCTGAATGCTTTAAGAGAAAAAAATCACATTTTTATTCTACTTAAATGTCTTGCTGACATCTACTAGGTAAATCTTATTTAGGATGAATGTGAATGCAAATCTTTTTACAGAAAAACAAAATTGCTAACGTAAGTAGTCAAATTTATAGACTACTTATGCTATCTGTTATTTTTATTTTGAAATGCTGGGGATATATATATATATATATAATATGTATGTATTTATATATGCACACAATTCTATCCTCTGTACATTTTAATTATCATTTAGAGTAATACCTTTGTATTAGTAAAGACTATTATATATAAACAATGATGATGAATACAATATGACCAATGAAATAATAATATTAAGTTTATTATTTGAAAGTTATTTGTGTCTTTGAAATAATTTTTTTCTGTTAAAATGAGAGGAAATTTTCCAATGATCAAACATTTATATTATTGCCTATGTAACTTTAATTTTTCTTTAAGTAGCTTTTTTTTTAAAAAAAAAGGTGATATTTCTTTTTAAAAACAAAGCAGCTCATCAATTTTTCAACAGAATTTAATTTAGTTAATTATATTTAAAAAGTTTGAACAAGTATACATAGTGTAAATCAATAAATAAATGTTATATTATGAAGATTATATATTTACTTACAATTTTAATGTAAAGTTCTTCAAAGAAGTATCCTATATTTTTTTATTTTGAACATTGTTTATAAGTTACAGAGAAAATTAGTTCTTAAATCTTAAATAAATGCATGTAATTTCAAAACCTGATTATGTATGTTGTGATTGATATACTGAGTCAAGATCTAAATATATTTCTGTTTTAAAAAGTTTGATGTAATGTTGCTGCACCCTAATTGAGGAACATAATTTGATGTGATATTTGTATAATATGGTACTTTGCAGTTTTTCATGAATGAAAATTCCAGAATTATTCATATCTCAAATTGAATACATCTATCTAATCAATTATGTGATCAAAACTTTTATTTCATTATCTTATTGCAGCAAGTGCACATAGGAATATTAAATTTAATTACAATTAAGATATATGCAACTCATGGGATGTATTGAATATTACAATGTTTGTTCAACTCCTGGAATTTTGAATCGTTTCCTTGTGTAAATCGTGTAGCCAGGAATTACTCCTGGATTTTTACTTACTTTCATGCATTTATTTTTGTTGGAAAATATTATAACATTTTCGGTTTTGTTTTAATATTCAAAAATTTTCAATGAAATTCCAAAAACAAAATTAATTATTAGTTGCAACTTGATGACAGTGTTATCGATATTAGATTGTATTCATAACTGTTGACTAAAATAAAATTCTTTCTTATCTACTAGAGAAAATTTACATTTGTTCAAAAAATGTGTTAATATTTTTTCTTTTAAGCTAATTTAGTAATTTGAGATAGCTTCACATATTTTAATATTTGATCACTTATAAATCAGAGTTTTATTTGGAAAATGTGAAATTCATTTTTCTTTGATTTTTTGAGAAAGGGTGCTGTGAAGTACCATGGTATGCAGCATATAATAATTTTACTATTTCTTGATCTTACATAGAATGTTATAGTGAGCAATAGGAGTAGAAATTGATTTTATAGCATTCAACTTATTGACATAATTATTTTTTCAAAAAGAAATATGAGTACATAGGTAGTAATAGATTTATTTCAGCTTGATACTGCTTATTTCTCATATTAATAATATTGGCAGACATGGTAAACTTCAAATATGAAACTTTATGTTACAATAAAATATCATTTCTAAATATTTTAGATATTAATCTGAAAAAGTATTTGCAAGTGCCTGAAAAAAATCGTGACTGTCAGAAAATGAGATTAATATTTTTCGTAAAAACATTTTTGTAATTTGTCAAATAGCCTGTATTAAAAAGGATTTTTTTATATAAATTTCCAAACAATTTGTTCTGGATCATGTATTTTATAGGTCATTGAATATTTTCTTTTTGATATGTTTTATCTTTTGTGTGATATTCATTTAATTTTTACAAATAAATGCCTGGCCATTTGAATTTTATGCAAAACATTTTATACTTGAATGGTTTGTATGCATCTTTTATAAATAATTTTTTTTCTTTTCTATTAGTGTAATTTTTTCTTACTAATCAATATATACTTTTTATATATCTTATTTGTGTCACTTTTTATTTATTTAAGTCTTAATAGGTAGTTTAATAGCATGTATATATGTAAATGTAGATTGAAAAAAAAAAAGAAAAAAAACTGAATGCTTTGTTTTTGAATAAAAAATTGGAAGAACTTGATCATTTATCTGTACTGTAACCTGATTGCAATATTGCATCAGAAGTATTATTGTATGGCCTATCTTTAGAATCATCTTCCAATATATGTTAACTTCATATCATGTTAACTTATCTCTTTACTATGCAGTTTTACACCAATGTTCATTTGTTTTCTTATATTTTTCTTGAATAAATTGACAATTGAATTAATTATATTTCATTGATATACTTATTTTCAAGACAAGTAAAATTGTCATAGTGCCTCATATTTGGAGCAGCTGTATATACCAATTATTCTAAACTTTCTTTATATGTGAGAAATTTCCTTGAATCTTTACCCAAAAATTAAAATCATTTCTCTGACAATTTTTTGAAATTTGTTCACAAATGCCAAAATTACTGAAGATAACTCTTATATGAAAGCAAATTTCTCTAACACCAGCTTTATGATAGTTCTTTTTCTTTGAGTCCAGATGTCTATTTTAAATGTTATTTCTTTGAAGTTGATGAAAAACATACATGATTTAGGAGAAGCATGATAAATTTATTTCTTTATCACTATCTGAAAAATTTGGACGCAGATTGATTATGCTCGTACGGCTACCTTTATATATTTTAGTCTTCAAAGAGTAATTTATAATATCATTAAAGAAATACATTTTGTGTGTATATGTAGTTATGTGTATATATATATATATATATATATATATATATATATATATATATATATATATATATATATATATATAATATAAATTGGAAAATTAGATTTACTTAGATAAAGATTTACTTGCAATAAATAGTGATGGTAATTGTATTAATCACGCAATTCGCAAATGAATTTACCCTTGCATCAATCAATCTAGTGTTTGAAGGTTACTATTGTACTAGGGTGCTACTATACTTTACTAGTTATTTATTGACTCTGAGAAATTGATCACATTAATAATTATTCTATTGATAATCATTTTCTGCAAATTTATCTGAAATCAATAAACACCTAAGTCTACATTAGAGTGCTTGTTTGAAATTAAATCGTGCTTCATAAGTATTCATTTGAGCCAGCTTTGCAATAATGCTCCTCCTCTAAGTACCTAATAGTTTTTATAGTTGACTTATTATAATTTATCATTTATATAATTCTGTATTTTTTAAGGCTGTAAATAATTATTTTAATTACTTTTAGCTTCAGTACATTAGTATTTCGGAAAGATTTGGTTTGGAAAAAATTTGTCATGCAAAAATGCCCTGCATAACATCATGCTATGATTTAGTCCAAAGCAAAATTATGATAGTCATTAAATTTTAGAACTTTGTAGATTTCTTGATTCAAAATTTTAAAATCTTTGAACCAAAAATATTAGCTAGATTTTTTTTTGATGTTATTTTATAAAATAATACCGAAAATTCCTGTAAGTTAATTTGAAAAACTTAGCAAGTACATGCTTATTTAAGAAAGACTAAACTTTTATTTATTCAAATGAATTTTAAGGTTGTGTTATTACATCATTTTGAAATTATTTAAAACATACTTTTTAATGTGATTGATATTTATCATTGTTTATTTTTAAAAAATTTTTATATTTTTGCTTTTAATAGTATTTTTATATAGTAGAATATTGTAATTTCCAACTTAATGACAAACGAAAATGTTTATTACAAATATGTAATTTGAATCATTTTCATTGCAATCTTTTGTATGGAACTGCTAATAGGATAATCTGAGCGAAAGTTTGCCTTATTTTACTGATGATGGATCCCCCGTTATTGTTCTGCCATGTCTAGAATTTATTTTGTTGTATATCAGTGACCAAACGTTTCTTTAAATAAATCAATGCTGATGATCATTTGGCAGTAAAATAGGTTGCAGTTAAGACTAACTGCAATCAACACATCTGTTCTTTAAACAGACTTTATTGGCCATCAATTTTTTTAATGATGCTTATGGTGCAATTCCCGGAAGAAGTTCCCCCAAGGCTATCTTCGGTCGTAAGCTGGGTGGTTTACATTTAAGTTTTCGCCTTTTTTATTTTCTGCATGGCAGTTTATGCAGAATGGTTTTTTTCGCTTGGCAATCCGGTGTGTTATGGTTTTCACCGCAGCGTCCACAGTATAAATTTGTACGAGGACAGTTATTTGTTGGATGTGAGAAATCCTGACAGTTTTGGCACCGTCTATAAGCTAAGAACGTTTCTAACCTATAGCTTCGGATACCTATGAAGATCTTCCGATTTTTGAGTAGTCGTATGGCTAAGAAGTGAGGCATTTCTATAACATAGTTCCAGAGATTATAAGGGCTAAGAGTTTTCCGAATCTGCGTAATTTGGATCTCGGGGTTGCAGTGGTCTAATTGTAGGTCTTCTTTAATTGCTTCAAGCAAGTATTTTTCAGGTGTGTCTTCAGGGAGGCTGAGAATAATAATTTTCATTGTTGGTAGGGGTTTGTCGTTGACTTTCAGGTTTTCCTTAGTCAGGGTTTCTTTGAGTTTTGTGGAATCTTCATGGGATCTGCATTTAATTTCTATATAGTTCTGTCTGTTGTATACTCCTTTTGGGCGAATTGAGGTCTTGATGTTGCTTAACTTCCTTGAGACTTCCTTATTGGTTTTTTCTATGACAATTGTAGGTTTTGTCTTGAGGGCTTCACTGTAGGTTTTGGTACTGTTGTTAATGGGAGTGGAAGTTTGCCGTGAGGATTGGGTAATTTTCATTGTGTTGTTAAGTTGCTGGATTTCGCTCGTTAGATTAGGGATTGTGATCGTAGTTACGTGAGTTAGCTCTTGGAGTGTGTCATGTAGGTTGTTGTTGGTTGCGGAGGCTTCTTTGTTGTCCTTTGCAGCCTGTAGAGCAGTGAATTCATTTATTAGCTCCTTTGCGCTGGTCCTAATATCTTTAGGGAGATAAAATTTTCCCTTATTTTTTGAGAGGATTATTTTCTGTAATTTGTTGATTATTGCCAAAGCTAGTGGTGTTTGATTTGCTTCTGTAATGCAAATGTTATTTTGGGTTGGTTTGACCTCCGTCTCTTTCGTTATTCCCACTACTGAGCAGGAATTTGAGCAGTTGAGGTTGAGATCTGGGCCTTCAAGGTCTTGTATAAATTGGCATGGTGAGAAAATTTTGCGTCTTGGTGATGGTTGTGGAATTTTCTCCATGTTTTATAGGGCGACAGATGATTTGACCAATGAAATGTGAGTTATTCAGTTGGACGTAAGAGGGTTAATGGGAAATTGTGAGTTGGAATAAATTATAACTGTCTGGATAGTCCAAAGCGTTGAAGAAGTGTAAGGTAGTAGTTTACTGAAGATAAATAATTATTAGGAAATATGCAGTTTACATGAAGTGACCCAGATGCACATTATCCCATCCCGCATATCACCCCGCACACCCGATATACAGACTAAGGAGCAGACCTCTGTGATTGAATAAAAAAAACGTTAATTTAATAAAAGGATGGCGGAAAAGTGTAGACCCTTGTGACGCTATTCGTTAAAAATCTCATGGGTTTCTCAATTCTCCTACTGGTGGTTGGATAACAGCAGTTATAAAAATAGTTATTTGTAGCAAATTGAAACATTTAAAGTTTAAGTTACGAAAAGCTAAAATACATTTTGAATGTGGAGAGCCATTAGCGAATCATAATGCTGAAAACCTCATGTCCGTAACTTTATCTGGGGGTAAGCCAACATAAATTATTGTTATTATTATTTTTACGTCGTTGAAGTGGGGCAAAAATGTAACCGAAAAAATCAAAATCAATGAGACTAACCCGTATTCCTAAGCAATGCAGAGATGGTTTTGCATGAGAATTATAAAGATTTGAAACATTTTTTAATTCATAAGATTTAAAAAAAATGTATACAAATAAATAAATAAAAATTTTGGATTAGAGCATATTTGTGGCTAGGGTAGGAAAGTTGAACTAAATTGAAGTTAATAAAGCTGATTTGGAAATAAACTGACGATAAGTTATTAATTTAAAAGCATTTAATATCTGATTTATTTATTTTAATTTCATTTAAAAGAAAACTGTTGGAGCTAAAGCAGAAGGAGGCGTTAAATAAGAATTTCAACTAGATTAATTTAAAAAAAGGGGGGGGCTTTGAGACAATTGGGGTGAAGTTAACATGTATATTAAATATGAGGAGGCGTGATCAGCAGAGTTGTAGCCGAAATTTTGTAGGTGACCGAAAGATAAAAAACATGAAGTCTTATCTAGTCAAATCGCATGTCTCTGAGGCAGTTAGAGTATGAGGTATAAAAATGTTATGGGAGTTGATCATTGTTAAAAGTTTGAAAAAAATTTAATAATTTAAATGCAGAAACCTTGAGAACTAGGAAATAATTATTTAATAATAAAAAGAAACATTTGCAGCTAACTGTCTAATTTAGTAAGTTATTAAAGAAATTTACAAATGAGGCATTAAAGCTATGACCATTCCTCTATTGCTATGTCCTGCACTACCACTAGGATCAATTCCCGAGCCCAGTAAATTAAATAGCATTATTTGAACCACTATACACATAATTAAATGAAACAGGAATAATAGCCATATGAATATTTTTATGCTGATAAAAAATTTATTTCTGTAAAAATTAAAAAAATAATAAATAAATAAATACTTGGGATTTAGCATGGGAGGCTAAAGCATTCAAATACATTTGGCCAATTGTTAAGGATTTCTAAAGGAGTTAAAGTTAGCCTGGATGCAAATATGACAAAGAAATTTGCCGGTTAAATTTGGGTTAAATAATTTGAAAATTTAAATAAGCTGGTAATGCAAATGAAACATGAGCTAGTTATGATTCAATTACATAAAATTGAATTCATTTACATTTGGGAAAAATAAATAAGTAAAAATTAAAATTTATAAATATAAAGAAATAAAAAATTATTTTAACAATCAAATAAATAAAGTTAAATTAATAGATAATAAATAAAATTATAACAAGAATTATCCTCTAAATTCCAACCATTAAGTGCGAGAAAAGGCGAGACTTTTAGGCATGAAAATCCTTAAAAAGGTGTTGCTAAGAACGTGAAAAAGTTAAAATCAAAGAAAAATTTTTTGATAAACTTGAAGTCCAGGACTAGGGTTAAAAATTTTCCAGTCTTCAGATTTAGGCGTAGTTACATAAGCAAAGTACAAAATTTCATGGAGGATGAAGTTAAAGTCCATTAATTTTGATTTAGCTAGCAGCCCGAAAGAGTATAAGAGCAAGAGAAAAAGACTGAAAAAGAAATATAAGTTAAAATTAGGATAATGGCTTCCAAGTGGCCTCGTGAGGGAGGCATTGAAAAAATTAGGAATTTAGAAACTAGTCCCATTTCTCTGCGACAATTAGGAGCCGAGAAAAACGCTGATTAATATTTAACTAATTTAGTTAAGTAAGCACTGGAATTAAGTGTTCAAAGGGTTAAGGGGAAAATGAACAGGGGGCAAGCTTTATTTCAAAAAGTTGTACTTTGAATCTAACACAGTAGCAATACATACACATAGGGGAGGAATGAAGAACCACAGGAGAAAACACTCCAAAATATAAATTCCCAAAATACTAATTGAACCGTTTCTGATTAATTAATTGTTATTTTTACACATGTAATACCTATTTCGAATCACAAAAATCTGCTCCGAATAAACATAAAAAGATTGGAGTGGATTGATTAAAAATTAATGATTTACGGCAGTTTTGAAATAAGATTAGGCATGAAAAATTGCAAATGTACACAAACATTAGCATTGAAATATAAAATTTGAAGAACTATAGAAAATAAACTATTGTGTAAACCAAAGTAAAAAATATATTTTTAGAAACTCTAGAATATCGACTCCAATTTAAAATTTATTCTACGTCGATAAAACAACTGGAACCAAAGTTTTTAATGAGAAATTAGAAACGTAGAAAAATTTTTGACGCAAAACTGCCGAAAAATATGGAATATTTGCATTTATAAAAAGTTTAATAACTTTCGGTTCAATCGTCCCATCGACACAGTCTACATATCAAAATGCACGGAATAAACATGCGAAACGAAACAAAATAACATCTGGGCACTTACATTGTAAATTAGCCAGACATCTTGTTGTTGAAGTCAGCAATAATAAAAAAAAAATTATCGAAAAAATGTCGATATTCTAAGTTTTTTGAGAATTTCTTTAATTTTTATTATTTACATAACCATTTGAGTAGTGGCGGAAAAAAGTTCAGAAGTTTGTCTTTGTAATGGTAGAGCTAGTGTTCAGATCAAGTAATTAGTTCCTGAGTTGAGGCTCTACAATCAAAATCCACTAGTTCCGAGTTAATCACTTTAATGGCGCAGCATTGATGATCTTTGTCCTCGCTTAAAAAGCAAATACGTCCGCCATGTTTAAATATCTAAAACTTTCCGAAGTTTTTCACTTGTAATAACTCTTCTAGTCGTTGTAATTACATGAAATTTTCTCACCAGATATTAAATAAAATTCCGCGTCGAATGGTATGAAAATTAAACAGTATTGACAACTTTTTACGCTGGTTTAATGGCAAAATGCAGGAGCGTGGTGAAAAGCGTCTTCCCCAATCACCGCTAAAGGGGGTGTTTTTTCTATCATGGGCCGTGGTAGCCTAGTGGTTAGGGCATCAGCGTTACATCCGGCAAGGCGGGGTTCGATTCCCAATGCCACCAAAGACCCACCGAGTACATGCGATATACGTGCTCGTTAAATCCGTGGAATCGAAAGTCATGTGGTCGGTCATTGCGCTAAAGGGGGTGTTTTTTCTATCATGGGCCGTGGTAGCCTAGTGGTTAGGGCATCAGCGTTACATCCGGCAAGGCGGGGTTCGATTCCCAATGCCACCAAAGACCCACCGAGTACATGCGATATACGTGCTCGTTAAATCCGTGGAATCGAAAGTCCTGTGGTCGGTCATTGAGCAGTTACCATGGGTGCAATGGTCTGGAGAAAATTTCTCCGCCTTCAGATCAATGTCAAAATTGAGGGAGTGGTTCCTCTGGTGGTGCCATTTTTCGGAGGATTTAAAAAAGAGTAAGGACGTACTTTCACCTTCGTGATGCTCTGATTAAAACGAAAGGCGCTCCCTATTGACTTAAATTCGCATTGTCAAGGCATAGCGAGCTTGGCTAGTCCAAGTGACATAAGTAACAACATCATATTATTTTAACAACATATTTTATCTATTTATATCGCGTACTGATGTACAAAATATTTTTTGTTTACCAATTAATAATTTTCTCTTTAATGATTGTTTCTTAGAAAAAATTTTTAGTATATACTAGTGAAATCGAATCCTGGTCCAACCGAAGATCTGTCATGCTCGCTTATGTCATGCGGGATACGTTAAATTTGTTGTTGCAATATCCTCAATGTGAAATGATACCTCTCAGGCTCTTCTGCTTGGTCCCTGCCTCTAAATAACTCACTTTCGGAGCTACGAAGGCTAGACGGGTCAGCTGTCTTCTTCTGATTCATAGTCTCGTCATAATGTTCTTGTGCCTAATTTGGGGGTAGTTAATGAGATAAAGTTTAGTAAATATACTGCAAACGAGATTCATCAATGTCACGTAGTTTTTACTCTCTTATCTGAATAAAACTAAATATTTTTAAAATAGCAAATGTATCTATCGTTTTTACATATTTTGTAATTTGAATCATCGGTTTTATCTTGTATTTATAACTATTGATTTTTTAAATTATATTTTCATGCATTGATTAACTGTATGGTTGCCATTTCTTACATTTTAATATAAATGCATGTTGTGAATAACATAACATCCTGTAAATATTTTTATTCATAATTTGCCAAATATTTTACTCAAAATAATAACTTATAAATATAGTAACCTAAAATGTTATTGAAAAGCTAGGCTTCAATTGTCTCATGTAAGCTGTAAAATACTGTAACAGCTCAAACTATTTTATGCTATAAAGTTGTGTTTTTCTGCTTACAGTAATTGAATACATTGTAAGGGAACTGTTTTTATGAAGCACCAATTAAGGTAAAATGCCCCTATATGTTTCACTAACAACTGAAAAAGTATGCAATTTTGTACTAACGATATGTTCCGTCTTCATGAATATTCCCTCATCCATTAGTAAATAGACACGAGCCGTATATCACTGCATTTTCTTATAAGTAACAGTGTTTTCTGAACTATACCTTCCAAAGTATTTCTGTTTAAACCTGTAATGGATTGTATTGGGCTGTTAATTATTTCATCATATGTGGTCAATTTTTCATCGAGTGGGCCGATTTTCGGCATTCTATTTCGTTGTTGACGCTTGAACTTCAAATGTGGAGATGATTATCGTTGTTTTATATCCTCGTTATTTCACTTAAAAAAATATAATGATAAATTGAGAACAATTTTTCAGTCGCTCAGTTTCTCAGACCATCATTTAGTCCACAATATTCTATTGAAATAGTTTAATGGATAGTGTTTTGAATGACACGCAGTAAGTAATTGCGAAAACATGTTGCTTCGGTTTTCCTGACATTAGTTAAATATCCTTCCTGCCTGATTACTCGCCTTTTTGTTCTCCAATCTGTAATTGCCCCCTCAGGGTGTTTACCTTCTTTAGGTAAACACGGGTGTCACAATCCCGAGGTACCCTAATGATCTGTCCTCTTCTTTCTTTTTTTCCTCTTCTCCCTCAGTGTGGTTGCCTTGCAAGAGGTTGAGGGCTCCCCTTGAGTAGCTTTCGCCGCTCTGTTGCTATTAGCTACTCTTGGGGACTAAATCACCCACGTGTTTGCTGTGCATGGAGACCCGTGTCCCTGGAAAGGAGGATCCTGGTAATTGAGGCCTCCAGAGACCAACACATTGCTTTGGCCTCTGCTTCAGGTAAACGGGAGGTGTGTTGTAGTCCCCAGCACATCAATCGGCTTTATGGATCAAGCGATCGGTACATCTACTGAGTGACTCGTTAAGGGTGGAGATCACTTCAGGGATGTACCGTGAGCGTATAGGGACTGAATAGCACTGGTACAGTTAATCTGTATCTCCTCGTAGGGCTCCGTGGTGGGTGATGCCGTCTAGTCCCTGAATTTTTTTGCCTCTTATGAATAAAGCAACTTTCTCGGGAGCAACAAATGCCAATGTGTGAAGCTAAGTTCTTCATAATTAAAAGATCTGTAGAATCTTTCGAATATGTTTCTCCCTTTCTTATTGAAAAGGGATTAGTATCTCATTTGGGTTCAATGAAATCACTTAAGAAATTACGAACGGGCAATTTACTTGTTGAAACCACATCTGAAAAACAGGCTATGATGATACAGAGCATAAAATCCCTAGCTGACATTCCTATTACAGTAGAGCCTCATGCGAAACTGAATTTTGTGCAGGGTGTAATTTCTGCAGAGGATTTGTATCATACATCCACTGATGAAATATTAGAAAATCTGAAAAGCCAAAAAGTCTGCGCTGTGAGAAGAATAACAATCAAAAGGGATGGTATTATATTAAATACCAAACACCTTATTTTGACTTTTGCAACGCCAGACTTGCCACAATACATCAAAGTGGCTTATATGCGGTGTTCAGTGCGACCGTATATACCAAATCCTCTCAGATGTTTTCAGTGCCAACGTTATGGACACTCTAAAATGGCTTGCAGAGGGAAACCTACTTGCGCCCGCTATTCTCAAGTTGACCATGAGAGTACTACCTGCGAAGCCAAAGAAGTGTGTGTCAACTGTAAAGGTAACCACACTTCTTATTCTAGATCTTGTCCCGTTTGGCAACAAAAAAAGGAAATAGTCACCATCAAAATTAAAAACAATATTTCCTATGCAGAAGCCCGTCGCATAGTTAGTTCCCGCACTCCCACTCCTGGTGTTAGTTATGCAACTATGGTGAAAAAAGTAACTCGATCCTGCAGCATCCAAACAGAAACAAATTCTGCTCTTACAGTTAGCTTTCTCCCACAGCAAAAGTCAAAAGAAATAGCTACACCTATAAGTGCCAAATCAGCTTTGGCAAAATCAAAAGCCTTAAAGGCTAGGAAATTAAAATTAGACAAGGAAGGCCTTCGAAAGTCTTCCTTAACAACAAAAAAAGCTCTTCTCTCATTGGATGCAGACACTGTCAAACTGCATCCATCAGATGATGATTTCAATTCGGAAGATTCATCTGAGATGACGATGAGCAACAGTGATAAAGGTTAAAAAATATATATATTCCATTTATGACTTCCTTTGTTTCCTGGAATTGTCGTGGTTTTCGGTCTTACATTGATGATATCAAATCCATCATCTCTCGCTTTAACCCCGCATGTGTGGCTCTCCAGGAAACATTCTTGAAGCCCACTGTTATCACCAAAATGCGTGGGTTTCAATGCTTAAGAAAGGATTATGGTGGTGATGCTGCTGTGTCTGGTGGAGTTTGTATAATTACATCAAACAATTACCCCAGTACATTACATCAGTTAAGAACTACACTCCAGGCTGTGGCTGTCAGAATCTACACCACATGTCTAATCACGGTATGTAGCCTCTACTTACCACCGAATAATGTCATCCAAGCAGAGGAACTGAATGAATTAGTGGATCAACTTCCAACTCCATTTATATTGCTTGGTGATTTTAACGGACATAGCCCTTTGTGGGGTAGTGATGATACGAATTCTCGCGGTCGTAAGATAGAGCAATTTATATCTGACAATTGCCTCTGTCTGCTTAATACCGACGAGAATACTTTTTTCCACGAACCTACACGGACATTTCACTCTCTTGACTTAGCTATTTGTTCTCCATCACTCCTGCCATTACTGAATTTTGCTGTTGGAAATGACCTCTACAATAATGATCATTTCCCTCTAATCGTGTCTCAGGCTGGAAGTAATAGTGTGCGCTACAACCCACCTAATTACATGTACAGTCGAGCCGATTAAGACTCCTTTCACGCAATTGGCTGTGATCAATGAGACGAGAGTTGAGACATATGTGATAGATGATGCCGTTAAATATGTCACTGACACAATAATCGGAGCTGCGGATGCTGCTATCCCTAAAAATTCTATCAGTCCACATAAACACCAGAAACCTTGGTGGAATGAACAGTGTCAAATCTCCTACAAGAAACAAAGGAAGCAATGGAATATATTTCGAAGATACCCAAATACGGAGAATCTTATTGCTTTCAAGAAAGCCAAAGCGTTTGCTCATAGAGTTAGACGTAAGAGTCAGAGGGAATCTTGGATTCGTTATGTGTCATCAATTACCACATCGACATCAAGCAAACAGTTATGGAGGAAAGTGAAAGCAGCCAATGGTATATATCAGGACCATTGTATTCCCGTTTTAAAAACTGGAGCTGCTATACATTCCTCACCGGTAGATATTGCCAATATCATCGGAGAAACTTTTGCTTGTGTTTCCAGCTCTAATTCATATAGTCCTACTTTTCTAAGGACTAGAAGAATTGCAGAGCGGACACCAGTAAGATTTGACGATAGACGTAATCTACCTTATAATTGCGCTTTTCGATTGTCGGAATTGAAGACAGCTATGTCTCAGGCCAATAACATCAGTCCAGGGCTTGATGGAATTTCCTATCAAATGCTCCGTCATTTAGACAATGATTCGTTATTGAACATCTTGAAATTGTTTAATAGAATCTGGACGGAACATGTCTTTCCAACTTCTTGGAGGGAAGTGATAGTGATTCTGATTTTGAAGCCTGGCAAAGATTCATCTGACCCTCTGAGTTATCGTCCAATAGCTCTTAGGAGTTGCTTGTGCAAAACATTTGAGCGTATGGTCAATGCTAGACTCATTCACGTCTTAGAGAAGAATAATTGCATACCTCGTCATCAAAGCGGATTTTGAAGAGGATGATCCACTATAGATAACATAGTAGATCTAGAATCCCAAATTCGAAATGCTTTCGTGAGGAGAAACCACCTTGTTGCAATCTTCTTCGACATTGAGAAAGCTTATGACCGTACATGGCGCTATGGAATTCTCCGTACTCTGCATAATCTTGTCTTTAAGGGAAATCTTCCAATATTTATCCAGAATTTTCTAGCATCTAGGCATTTTAAAGTACGTATTGGAAATACAGTTTCCAATACTTTTACTCAAGCTAAGGGTGTCCCTCAAGGTAGCGTTTTAAGTTTAACAATCTTTAGCCTTTTTATCAGTAACATCCTTCATCAATTACCATCTTCTGTTCATAGTAATTTATATGTTGATGATTTACAAATTTCATATCAGGGATCAAACATGAATATAATTGAGAGACAATTGCAAACAGCTGTAAATAATCTAATTACTTGGTGTGAACGGAATGGCCTAAGTATATCTCCTAGTAAGAGTTGCTGCGTTCATTTCTGCAGGAAAACTAGCCTCCATGATGATCCTGTGCTTCTCATAAATAATAGATCCATTCCTGTAGTCAATGAGATAAAATTCCTTGGCGTGATTTTCGACAAAAAGTTAACTTATCTTCCACATGTTTTATATCTGCGGAAGAAGTGTGAACGACTGCTAAACATCCTCAGGGTACTTTCCATTACATCTTGGGGTGCAGATCGCACATCGCTCCTTCAAATCTACCAGTCAATGATTTTATCTCGAATTGATTACATCTGTGTTGCTTATGGATCAGCTAGACTGTCCATCTTACGCAGATTAGATACTGTTCACCACTCTGCTTTAAGGATTTGTTCTGGTGCATTTCGCACATCACCCGTCCAAAATCTATATGTAATCTGCCAACAATTACCTTTAAACCTGCGACGGATGCAGCTGTCTCTGAATTATTATTCAAAAATAATGTCATCACCTCATCATCCCTTGCATTCCTCATTCCCTAATGCCTCTCTAAAGAGATTATACATTGCTAGACCATCACACAGCCAACCTTTTCTCTCTCGCATTAAATCTAGTGTTTTACTTTCTGACCTATGTGATGTCCGAATTGAGTCCACAGACTTCTTCGCAGATCCGCTTTGGTATGATCCAGATATCGTTGTTATCAATCCCTTTGAAAGTTACAAAAATTCGGACACAACTGCGACTATTTATCAACAGCTTTTTGCATTCCATCGCTGTCAGTATGAACGGTACACTCCTGTATTCACAGATGGATCAAAACTGCAGGACACGTTGTCTGTGGAATTTATTTTGATGATACTTCATACAGCTATAGCCTTCACAAATCCTGTTCCATCTTCACTGCTGAGGCTACGGCTATATACCGTGCACTTCAGCTGGTGAGTACTAGAAATGAATGTAACATCTGTGTTTACACTGACAGTAATAGTGTATTAGAAGTTTTGAGAAATAGTAACTTTAACTGTCACCCTGTTGTGTCCAAGATTTTCAAACTGATGGATACTCTAACTAGCAAGGGATTTGTAATACGGTTTTGCTGGATACCAGGTCACATGGGAATAGATGGTAATGAGAAGGCTGATGCAGCAGCTAGGTTGGCACCTACTCCCAATCTACCTTCAGTTCCATCAATGGATGTGAGAAAGGGAATTAAACATTTTATAAAATCTCTTTGGCAGGAATCCTGGAATTTGCAAGTCTGCAACAAACTTTATTCCATCTTTCCATTAATCACCCCATTATCAATTTTAAGTCTGCGCAGCGCTGATGTTAAACTGACTCGCCTTCGTATTGGTCACACACGTTTTACTCATAGGCATTTATTCTTAAGTGACTTAAATCCTTGGCGTGGGACGTGTGATGAACCATACACAGTGCGTCATATTTTAATTGTGTGTCCAGATTTTAACCATTATCGCTTCACATTTTTTAACAGTAATATTTTAACCTTAGAAGATTTGCTAGGTGAACCACAACATCACAATCTCTTTGCGTTTTTAAAAGCAATTGGTTTTATGAATTTTATCTAATTTAGAAATTTTAAAACCATTTGTTTAATTTTAAATCCTATACATTTTAGAAAGTACAAATATTTATATTTTATTTTGATATTTTAATATAATTTTAACATTTTAATGGTTTAAACAGAGGAAGCGGATAAATAGGACTTTGTGTCTGGCGCAGCTTGTCCTAACTTGGACCTTGCGCCATTAAAACCAACCAACCAACCCAATCTGTAATTGCAAAATGTATAAGCATGTTAAGTACTTTATATTATGCATTTTCACCACAAAAATTACATCTAGAGATATTAATTAAATCAGTAGTTTGTATACGGTGTGACGACGACACGTTGTTTATGGCATATAATCAATCGTTTAAAAGTAATTAAAAACTGTTAAAAGAGAGATTTGTTTTCTTTGATGCTGCCATCTATATACATATCTTAAATATTAAAAGAATTGAAATTTCGGTAGTAGAAACCCAATTAAAGGTCACTATCTTTTAAGGGGTATTGAAAATCCTGGTTTGATTTCAAAACAATTATAAGTTTAGAATTTTGTCTCTCCATCAACAATTTTCATTTATAATTAAAATATGGATAGAATAGTTGCGTAGAATAAATTTTTGTCTATCCATTTTGCTTAGAATTTCAAATTCTTTTTGTTTTATTAATAATAGTAATTTTTTCTTTATATTCGTTCCAACTAAATTTACTTTCATGAAGTGTTTTTCTTTTGAATAAGTATTTTTAATGTCTACTTTTTATGCATTTTTTTTCATCGCATATATTTCTAAATTCCGTTACATTGCTCCTAAATTTTTTGTTCAAAAATTTCTTGAGAATTCTTTTAATTTCAATTTGTTTCATTTTGACGCAGTTGCAATTATCTGATGGTTAGAATAGAATAAATAAAATATTTTTCAAACATTTTTAAGTGCTTAACTTTAAATGGAAAAATTTGAAATGCAAAGTTAATGCAAAATAAAAAAACATTAATGAATTTAAAAATTAAAAATAAATTGTCTGAGGCTGAAAAATAATAAATTAAGTATAATTATAAAAAATTAAAAATTAAATAAGAAAAGATGTGGTTTTTATTTCACCACATTTACTCATATTGATGACCGAAAATTTTCTTTTAATGTTATTCTGTTGTTTTTTTTTAGTTTCATACTGAAGATGAAATAATTTAGTAACAATTCGTAAGAATATATAATAAGATCATTTCTATTATATATCCTTTATACCCGTAAGAAATTTTGAATTAATTTTAGTTTGAAAAAAATGCTTAATTTAAAATATGTATGCGAGTTATAAAGAAGGAAATAATAGTTTTTAAGATTGGTTGTGATTAATTTAAAATGCTTATCGCATTTTTAAAAGCAAAAGAAAATGCTAAATTAAAAATATTAAGGAATGTTAATTTCAAATAAATTTTCTAAGGTTAAAAATAAATAGAAATTTAAAATGAAATAAAATCATCTTTCGATGATTATTTATTTCTATAATCAATACTCTTATTTTCTTTTACTGATTCTGCCCTTTACACTTCGAAAAAGGGAAAAGCTTGTTTTATTCATAACGATATATAATTCTAATTAATGTGTTTTTGATTCCTTTAAATTAAAAAATTTAAATTATAATTTAAAAAATGTTTAATTAAAAAAATGCTTGCGACATAACATTTTTGAAAATAGTTGCTATTGGTTCAAAATGCTTATCACATCTTGAGAAGTACATAAAACATATATCTTGTAAGAATACCAAAAAAACACTGTTTTCTATTATTAAGCTTCATTTCATTCGATTAACTTTTAAATAAATTTAAGTCTTCCTAATATGCTAAAATTTTCAATATTCTTGGTCACCTTAACAGCTATTATTCGTATGATATTCGTATAAAATATGAAAATTTCCAAGATCATATTCTCAGAACTTTTTATATTGCATTTTGAATTTGAAAATATCGAGCCACTCTTCAATCAAACGAATGACGTTCTGAAAAATGCTCACAATTTTATTTTGTCTCTTCGATTAAAATGCAAAAAAACTTAACACAGCATTTGTGTTATTTTTAATATTGTATTTAGATTGATAATTCTTTTAAACTGATTCTATAAATAAGAAGAACTTGCGAGTTTTACTGGGGTAGATTATTGATTTCTTTTGTTTTCGTCCATTTTTCGAAAATTCTGTCAGTCAAATATTTAATAGTGATGATTACAATATCTGTTAAAATTTTTGATGTAAAACAATTTGGTTTGACGAATTTTTTTAAAAAATGTCCCCCCCCTCATAAATAACGAAAACTTCTAAAGAATAGAAGTGTGTTGCTATATAATGTGAATTTGATACTGAAAAATTTTTTCTCTTAAGATATAAAAGATTTATATATTATTAAGTACATCAATATTAGTGTAAGAAATTTAATGTGAATTCTACAATACCCCCTCTTCTCCATAAGCAAAAAAAAAAAAGCTTTTATCATCTCTTATTTTTCTTATATGGCACAAACTATTGTTCTCACATAAATATTTTTTATAGAGCCACAGATGAATTAAACTTCTGGAAAATCTTTAGCTTGTTGATTCAACGAATATGTTTTTTGAAATTGATTTAATCAAATTAAATTTAGAAAATATGATTGTATTGAGGAAGATAGGCAACAAAATCTGATCGAAAGGATTGAAATCGTAAATGAAAAATAGTCTCAAAGTATTATCCATAATTAAGAAAGTCAAAAGATTTCTTCACTACAAAAAACATTACAATTTAACATTCGAGCTAAATTTATGAAAGAACAAGTTTCAAAAACAGTAAATATTAGTTTTTAGCACTTGATATCTAGTTGATGGGGAAAAGATTACGGGATGAAAGAACAATGTTCTCAATTTGAAGTTATCCAGAACATTGTTATATTGAATAATTGCATTAATCTTCCCTTGATAGTTTTGAATCTAGGTATAAACATTTCTTTACAGTTCGTTTCAAGTTTTTGGAAGTGCTGTTCGCCAGAACAGCCCAGTCGCATTGACATTAGGAACTTATTGGGAAATATACAGAGGGTGTTAACACATTTTTAGAACGATTTTGGGGCCGTTTAATTAATGTTTAAAATGTAAAGACTACTTTTTTAAATGTTCGATCTGATAGCTCTCTTTCTGGACTATAAGTCTGCATCGTGATTTCCATGACATAAGAGCTTTTCGTAAAATTTCCAGGGGTATTGCTTTCCATCCCTCTTCCACTACTTTCCAGAGTCTATCCATTGTGGATTTGCGTTTAGAAAGAGCTCTTTTTAACAGACCAAAGGCACAATAGTTCATAGGTGAAACGTTATAATAGTTCATAGGTTAATTTTTTCAAGGAATGCAGAGGTAGTTTTCGAAGTATGACTTGTGGCTTTGTCTTGATGAAGTTTCACTCTTTGAAAGTCTTAGGGATAAAGAAGTGGAATTTCTTCTGTAAATATTGGATGTTAAACCTTCTCCTGATAGTATGATGAGTTGATTTTAACATTTTTTCTACTCTTTTTATTTTTAATTTCCCATTGTAGGAGAAACCTGCGACTATCATAAACCCCTTACTGAAACTTTCTTTACATTGACGGAACCAGGGTTGAAAATTTTTTCTCCTCATTTCCTATAGTAAATAGATCTTTTTTGTTGCAGTCATTTCGGTAGACCCATGCTTCATCAAGGGTCAAAATATATTTTCATTTATCTCTTGTTAAATGGTTTTCATACAGGATTCTACAAAATGTTTTGCGTTGAGCCACATGTCTCGGCAAAAGCTGGTGAATATTATGGTTTTTAGCTTTTTTAAGTTGTAAATTTTGATTTATTATTTTATTTATTGTTGATACAGATGTATCTAAAGACTTTGCAATTGATTTCTGTGTTGATGGATTTTCTCTTGTTACCAGCAACTTCACTTTAGGAACATTTGAAACAGTGCGTACTTTCTACGGATACTCGTTTGGAGTCTTCTTCCCATGTAGAAATAATGATTGACGGTTTTTACCTGTCCGATTAATAATGTTGCTTATTTTGCATATAGAAATTTTAATATCATGCATTTCACAACGTTTTTGAATCCTGGAATAAAAATATTTCTCTTCGGAAAGCGCAAAAACATATCCCTCAATCCACAGCTTGTTTACATGCTACATTTTGAAAGAACAATAAATTTAAAAGTAGCACAAGATATTTCTCATTTCAAAAAATAAGCTGTTGCCAAAAATTTTTATTTCAAAACATTTACTTTTTTATAATTCTTAATCGAAATTGTTCTAAAAATGTGTTAACATCCTCTGTAGCCTTCTTTATGAATCATTTTGGTAACTTTTAGTTGTATACTTGTTGATACATAAGACTTTTTGAGATC
>CM075859.1:79858301-80155801 GCA_037975125.1 Latrodectus hesperus | reverse complement strand
ATATACATATATATATATATATATATATATATATATATATATATATATATATATATATATATATATATATATATATATATATATATATATATATATATATATATATATATATATATATATATATATATATATATATATATATATATATATATATATATATATATATATATATATATATATATATATATATATATATATATATATATATATATATATATATATATTAGTAGAACTCTCCACGGTTAGCTCTAAAGCTAGATAAATTCTGAAACGGTTGATATATAGCAATCAATGAAAATAAATTGGTAACTCGATTCTAGAGAAAATTATGAGAATTTCGGAACAGTTTCTTAGAATTATTTTTTTATAATTTTCGAACAAGAATAGTAAATTTTACAATAATTTTTTTGAATTCTACTTGAATCCAACGAAGGGAATTCTCTTTCCTCTTATTCCAAACTTTTAAAATTTATTTACCAATTGAAATATTTTATATTATTTCAAAACTATTTTCTTTTAACTAAATTTTAAAACATTTACCAGTTTACTTTTAAAAGCAACGTAACTTTTCTGGAATTTATTATTGTAATTGATTACGAGCTGTTTCAAGTGTTTTATTAAGTTTTATGAACTGTAAAAATAATTAAATCACATTTTGTGAAGAGAAAATATTATTTTATTAATGTGCGCAAATATATAAATATGTGAAATTTTTTTATGTCACAAATATTTATTGAAATAGTTGTTACACAGACGTAAAAATTTATTTCATTCTTTTAAAATATTTTTAAAGTTTTTGATACAGTTCTTACGAGATTTGTTTATCTTACAATATTTTTAAATGCTATTTAATAGCCATTTTGTTATCACTGAACAGTATTTGTATCAAATACACTCAAGACGGAATTAAAATTTGTTTAGCTTGAAAAAATATGAATTTTATTTCAATTTTTTATTGTGAGTTTGTATTTATATCATAATTTGCACCCCCACTTTAGGCAATTAAGAGACTTAACCCCATTTTAATAACTACAAGAAACATACACACGGTATACACTTATCACTTCTATGGTCACTATTTCACAAACATTTATATATGTGGTCACCCTGTACTTTTGTAATTTTAACAATCGAGTGGATTTTGTAACATAAATAGCACATTTATATTTGAAGTGCTTTTTTTTATAAATATAATTTTCAAAGCTGGTTTGGAAAATAGAATTTTTCTGAATATTAGTTGATTGGAGTTATGAGAAGTCCCTCTTTTGGTCCACCTTCAAATAATGTGTATTTTTGAATTATTAGAGAGAAAAAAAAATTCGTAAATGAGAGAGAGAGCATTAAAATATGTTGAGCATTTATTAACTTTAAATAAAAATTTTCAGTCATATTAAAAGTCATAATTTTATATTATAAAATGTGTTTTTATTAAATATAGATAATTTTTTGGAGAAGTCTGTTTCTCTTCTGGAAACTAAGAAGCGTTGGCCGAACGGTCATTTAAATTTTTTTCAAATGCACCTACCAATTCAAATATCTGCTATTATTTTGGCTTTTAAACATTTCAACATTCAGGAAAACCAAAATTTATTAACACTACATATTCTTCTGATAATTACAACGTTCAGATGGTAGTTCAGTAAAATCTGTTATTCTCAAAACTGATAGATAATCTTAAAAATTGCTCTCGTTTGCATTTGCAAAATAAGGTTTATTTTAAGCGATAAAGAAATTTAGAAATAATTTCAAAATTTGTAAATTTTATATAATCTTTAAAAACATAAGCAATTAAAATCCTAATTATTATTGCACAAATGTATGTTGAAATTCCTTTAATCTTTTTAAATTATTTCTTACATGTGTTCAGATTCTTATGAAACGGCAGCGGAAACATATTATTTCATTTTTATTCATTTTTTTAAATAAAATAAATAACTAATCTTTAAAATAAATGTTTTTAAAAATGCATGTTTTTTGTAATTCATCCAATGTCTATTATCTTTAAATTCGGATACTTTAAACTTTCAAAATAAACCACGTAATTTTTTCATTTAATTTCAAAAAGCGAAAAGTTTTTGGCAATTCACACTCACATTTAAATTTGCTTTCTTTACATAAAAGTTAGAAGAAATTTATTTGGCGTTTTGGCGCTAGAATTGGCTTCTTTCTAACGGGAACTGCTAGGAAGACTCGGGCACTGAGATGAGATGAAAACTAGAATCCACTTATTGTAACAAATGTTAGGAAAAAGCGGATTTTTCAACAGCACGCTGCGAGTGATCTGGTGATAAAGTAAGTGAAGAAAATAATTATTGTTGATTTTTTGAGAGGGAAAGAGGGAGAATTTTAGGTTAATTAAAATGCAGTATTTAGTAGAGTTTTCTTAAAAATAAAAATTAAGTCCAAACATTTAAGGGAAAATAATTCCAGTCATCTATCAAAATTTAAAAAAAAAAAAACTTTTCAGTTTTTATTATTCTTTTAAATAAAAATTTAATAATTATATAATGAATTTTCCCCAAAATTTTCATGAATATATGTGGAATCAATACATGTTTTACAGCACATTTACTTAACTTGTTACTTTACCGCTTTTATTATGACCTTTTTTAAATATACGAAATAAGACTCAGGAACCACTAATAAACTTGCTTTTTTTATTTCATTTTTGTATAAAATATCATTTGCAAGAAAGATTTGTATATTTTATTAAAATTTATCTCTTTTCAGTAATTAAAAAATATTTAATTTAGATCCGTAATGAATTTTACTTTAAAAACTGAAAAATAATAAAAACAAATAATGTGAATTGGTAATAATGTTTGATTGTTAAAAAAACGTGTAAAAATAATTTTCTTCATATTTAAGAAAATATTAATTTTTTGATTTTATATTTCTTTACTCAAGAAGATATTTTCATATTTCGATATATTCTATTGCGATAGATGAGAGGCGTTTTACTTTCATTATAATATATCTAAGATTATCAGTGTAAGTCGCTTAGTTTGTAATATTTTATATCGAAGCATAAGAGTGCTTCGATATAAAATATTGCAAATAACTTGTAATAAAAGTAAAATTACAATAATTTACATAATATTATCTTTTGGTGTGTTTAAAAATGTTCATCAAATATTCATACATATAAATATATTATAATTTGTGATGTAAATATATATCTCAAATATAAATATTATAGAGAAAATACTCTATTCTAAAATTAAGATTGCGTGTAATGGAAATCAATTTAATGATGATTACAAAGCCTTAAAAATATTTAATGTTGGAAATGATGTTTTTCTGTAAAGGAATTTAAAAGTTTACAAAATCTTAAATGAATGTTTAGTTTCATTTAAGATTTTATGATGTTTCACATTTTTAGTAGCATTACTCGAATTTATAGTTAAAATTCAAATCGTTTTGAAATTATACAGTTAAAAATTATTTATAAGTAAATATGTAAATAAATTATACATTAAATATTTAATACATTAGAAATAGAATTAAAAAGAAAATATATAATATTATATAATTTTGAGCCAGTCAAATAACTAGGCCATTATCAGAATTCCATCATTCCCTTCTCTTAAGTTTCATAATTTATGACCGGAGAAAATGACTCTGTTACTAATTACCAAACATAGTTACTATAAACTTGACATTCTTTTGTTAGATTAAAAAAACTGAATTTACTATTTTTGGGCAAGGGATTCATATATCATGTAGGATTCGGCATTTCATTAGAAAATTATACAAAAGTAGTCAAAATTATACAAGAAGAGAAATTAATTATTCGGGTATTGGTGGCTCTATATTAAAATGTATTGAACAACTAATAACCGAATTCGTGGTTCTATATAATTTAACTGTTTTAAATAACTATAGATTATCCTATTTATGCAGTTTTATTTGTAAAAATAATAATGATAAATATGTTGAATTGATTATAGATATATATTAAGTCAAATCTATGTAACCTTATATTTATAAAATATTTAACATTCACATTCAGTCCAATGTAATTTTATAAGAAAACTTTGCCATTTTTAAAGCTTGTAAACAAATAGAAATATTCTTATATATCTTTAAAATTAGCGTTGAAAATATTGATGCAGTTATACTAAGTATAATTATTTATTTATAATATTAATACACTATGATAATCAATACTTGATTTAATATACTTTATAAGAATTAAAAATAATCATGTAGATATGTAACACTTTTTTTGATAAAATATACAATAACATAGGACATTACTAATTTACCATACAAATTATGAATATGCTTAGAGGATGGAAATGTGACAAAATTAATTATATTTACTTATATATTAAGAGTTCATCAACTTAGATTAATGATTAAAGTACATTTCATTAGATTGAAAATTAAATAGGTAAAGCCTTTTGTTGTTGAGCAATTTCTGTTTAATTTTTGTCTCATTCTAATAGTTCACTTTCTGAAATGATTGATTTCATTGGTCTGAGATAGCTTGAATATGTTAATGATATCACTCCCGTCATTCGATGTTAATTGTTTCAATCCTGATTTTACCTGAGTGTCGTTATGTGAGGATTCATATTTGTTAAAATTTAGAAATTTGGTGTCAATTTATTAAAGTAGTGCAGTAATTTCAAGAAAAAACTGTAAATTCATTTGTCTATCATCACAGTCAATATTATTAAGGATATTTATATAGTATCAAAATCTCTTCAATAGACTATTATGTAATTCTAGCATTATTAAAAATTCACGTTTAAGTACTTAATTCATAAAGTATCAAAAACCATTTAAATACTTAATTTATAAAGTATCAAATACCATCTTTTCCGAAAAATCACCGCAAAAGCAATGGATATAACAGTTGATTACAATTTCATTAAATATTTAGTCTTACTGTCTTACATAGCAACAATTATGTATATAATAAAACATTTAATTATGTATCCTAGTCAAATGTCATTGTAAGCATATTTTGGTAATAATGTCATGTTTAATAAGTTTAACTTATTAAAACGTGATTTTTGATATTTTACGTAATAATAAATTTTAGAAATCAATTGCTCTTATATATATTTTTTAAAATTTTCTTGCCATTTTAATTACTCATTTAAAATTACAGGTTTTAATTCAGCTTGGGTTTCTTGAAAGTTTTTTTCTTGAGAAGTTTACCTATATTTATGTTTTATGTTTAGCATACAGGGATAAATGCATTTTTAAGTATTAATTTGTTTTATTTTTATTCTATACGATGGTTTTTTATTTCCTTAGACAGTGTAATATTTGCAAAAACAATTTATTTACATGTTTTCTCACTTTCCCTCCATGGAAACAGAAACAGCTCTTTGCTGCCCCCTTTTTTTCAAGATATGGCGTTGTAAACAGGATGCATATAAATGTGTGTAAGAAAAGCTTATAAAACATGTTGATATATATTTAGAAAGCATTTAAACAATGCCTGTCTGATAGGGCTATCGTATGTGAAAAATTCTTATTGTCAGTTATTAATTATCAAGGTCAACTTTTCTTCGCTACATTGAACACATGATACAAATAAATGTGTGTATTAAACTGTAATAGGAATGAAAAATATGCTCACATTATGAGAGAATGAATTATGGACAAGAACTAAATTATTTAAAATTAATAATTACATTGAAGCTGATAATTTCTAAGCTTTTTAATATAGTGTTTCATTTTTTATAATAACTTGAAAATATTTTGTTTGCATAAAATTGGCTTCCAAAATTTTTCTTCTTAATATATTTTAAACGTTAAATTATCTGCAGTATAAGATGTTTTGAATATGAATGAATACACATGCAAATTTCAGTTAATATTTTAACTTTTGTTAAAATAATATTCTTTTATCTTGAAAGACTATTTGTTACTACCAAATCTTTATTTAGAAAAAGTAAAAATACAGGCATGATTCAAGTCTGCAAGATATATCCAATGAAACCCACAAAAATATTGTTCAAATTATTCTATATTTACTCAATAGTTAATTATAATGCTTATTTCTTTTAACTTACAAATTTTATAATTAGTATTTGGTGTTAAGTTTTATGTAATATAAATGACAAACGAATTATTGAAATTTATAACCATCAAGATTTTAAACTGAACATTTTTAGCGACATCGCGTTAAAATTTTTGCTGATAATTTCTTTCCAATATTATTTAAGCAATTAACAAAATTTTTATGAAAAAGAAATCCTTGAACCTTAAAAATTTCATTGTGTGTACTGCATTACTTTAGAGTATACAGAATGTTTCTTCTTTTAGCGAATAACAAATATTTGTCTGTAAAATTGACTAAAAATAAAAAGTTGAATGTCGATGTGGCATTATTTCAAATCATTATTCAAATGGAAAAACTTCAAGATGCTTTCCTTAAATTTTTATGACATATTTGCGTGTGAATGGGTTACATGAACAAAATAAATTTCAAATATTCATACATAAATATTTTGAATGAAAGAAGGAAGCGATATCTATGCAAAATACAAGTTACTAAATGGATAATATGCATATAATTTTTTGATTTTGGATATCTTGAATTGTTAAGAATTTTATTTGAGTCATTGTCCTTGTCTAATAACGCTAGTTGTAAGTTTAAATTCGCTATTTTAATATTTTAAAAGTAATGTTTAGATGCTCTGAGAGAAGATATTAAAAATCTCTCTTTTAAAAATAATACAACCGAGATACGACACGAGGTAAGACAATATATAACACTTTAAATATATTATATGTTGTATAGAGTGATAGCAAGTATAATAATTGTTGTTTTCAATAGAGTTTCAAAATTGGATGTTTTATTTCTTTACTTTTTATTAAAATGACATGTAAATTAAAATACAATAATAATAAAAAATAGTGTTCATGAAAGCTAGAAACTTGTCCTTATACACTTTGCCGAACTGGTAGCTGAATAGTTAGCGCTCTTACATTCGGTTCAACAGTTCGTGGGTTCGAATCCCACTTTGGGCATGGATGTTTGTAGTGGTTTGGAATCCACTTTAAACCGTAGGTCCCGGTCCAATTAGCCCTTGTGTGCAAAAAATGACTGTTGAGCGACAAACCAAACCAATCTTATACATTTAATGGATTACAAGAAATTGTGAAAAGTACACTATTAGTTTAATAGCGAAAGGAAGATCATATACCGATGTAAATGCTTCAGTAAAAAAATGGCTAAATAATTTAAAATTGCACAAAAATGTCAACATCACTGTAAACAGCAGTAAATTAAATATAACAAACGGTTTTGCCGTACATAACATTGTTGCAAAATATTGACCTGTCTCGTATCAATTAAAAAATGCATAAAATGTAATAATTTAAAAATATATATAGCTGAAAAATTTGAATATATTTATGTTTTCGGATGTGCTTATGTTGACTAATTAAACAAAATCTGTATGCATGGTATTTATATTGAGTTATAAAGAAAAATGAATAATACAATGTAAAATTGAATGAATTTTATTACTTTATAACAAAAGTAATTGCTTGTATATATATATAATCTTCAAAATCTGAAATCTCACTACACGAATTAAAATATATAGATATATATGTAATTCTAGAATCTTTAGATTGACGATATATTCACCATTTTTACACACTTCTTTGCTATTTCAAAGAAGCAGAATATTTTTTCAAGTGTTTGTGTATATATATATATATATATATATATATATATATATATATATATATATATATATATATATATATATATATATATATATATATATATATATATATATATATTATTTCTTTTAATCCTTTTTTATTTAGTTCAATGAATTTATGTTTGATCACATGACTTACCGCATGCTTACTTAAATTTTCAGGGATCCTGTTCTTTTGGAGAATATTTTTTATTTGAAAAAAAATTTTAACTTTCATTGCATCTTTTTTTTTTATCTCGCATACCAAAGAGATAAAAAAATATAACTTCTGGATCAAGTTCTGATTTAAACATGGAAATCTGAAGTTCTAGTTTTACTCAAAAGTATAAATTTAGCAAAACATCTTTTAAACTCTAGTCTAGTTTTAAACTGAAAAGACAAATATTAATTAATTCATTGAAAACAGAAGCAGAATTTAAATTTTTATTCTTTTTTTTTCTATATGGTATATCAAAATAAGTAATCAAAATAAAACACGAAGAAACATAAAATGAGTAAAACAAAAAGTCACCTCTGACTGAAGCTCCAGTTTAAATGTGAAAATATAAAGTTTTACACGTAAAAGTGTACACATAACAAAATAAGTGAACAGCATCTGAAGACGATATTTTGCGCCACAAAATAAAATTTTACGTAGAGATTAATTGAAAACATAACGAGAGAATGATATATAGAATGCTTGAAAAATATCTTTATTTCAAAATTTATTAAATACTGAAGTCGGGATTCTTTTCTAAGACATTTCAATGCATTCCAGTTCAGTTACGTATTGGGAAAGTCGAAATCACATTTGCTGCAGTGGGAAAAAACAATTTTGCTTCCGAAACTGAAGAAATAGTAAATATCAATTATTTCAAAAATATGTACTGTAGGACTGGTGAAGAAATAAGATTTCCTATTGCGTAATTTTTTTTTCTATTCCCCAGTGGTTACCCATACATAAATTTTTGTGAGAAAAAAAAAAAACGCCTCACGCGAGCTTTTTTTTCTTGAAGCGAGAAGAATGTTACAACGTTTAAATTAATTACATAGTAGCTTAAGAAGCATTTTAAGGACTTCCTCTCAGCGTTAATCCTGTTTTAAATTATTTATAAATATTGTAATAAATGTTTCGTAATAAATCACAGAGCTTTTATTTTAAATTAGCCAAATACTGAGATGTTGATGTAAGTTTTATTCTATAATAAATCGTTTTCTCTCAAATAAATAAAAAAAAATTTTTTTTAATCGTAAACGAGTTAATCAAAATTTACTCACATCGCATATTAATTAGATTTTTTTTAAATGTACATCTATATAAAATATTAAATATAGTTGTTTGTGTTGGGCATGTTAAAATACGGGAGTACTCTTCTGTTAATAAAATACAGTTGTGTCTTGGGCATGCTAAAGTACGTGAGTACTCTTCTGTTCATAAAATAAATGATATTCAAGGCTATTGTCTCTATATTTAATGGTGAATACAAATTCTATCAAATGTGAATTACTGTCTTCTTTACTTCTTACTGAAGTTCTTTAATGAAATGAAAATATATTAAGTTAATATTTGAGCCGTCTTTTATGCCCGGGAGCTTCTGTCTTTTAATGTTTACTGTTAGATTTCCTGGCAATAATTCGTATATCATATGAAAGTGTATAGTTTTTCGACTTTGACAGAAAAAAAATTGAAGATATGATTGCTAAGAAATGACTATGTTGAATTGCCATCGAGAAGTGATTTTTATTTTGTAGCTGACTTCTAAAAAAAAATTCTGAGCAATTTATTATTGATTTTATGAACTGTTAGTTTACTGATATGAGCAGTACAAGTAAAATAATAAAGAAAATTCATTTTATAACATTTAAAGTTGTAAGAATCTTATTGACAACTGCATCACATTTGTAAGATGTATTCGTAAGAAACCCTAGAAAGACAACAATGCGTAAAACTTGAAAAAAGGAAAAACGATGAAACCTCACAAAAGCGGGAAATAGAGTATTAACTTTCATGAGATTGTTTCCTTGATTTTTATCCTTGAATGAGAATGAATTATATCCCACTGAGACTCTCAAAGATGATTTAGTGTCCAATGAATTAAGGAAAACATACAATAGATTTAAATTTTAAAGATTCATTTTTATTATCTTGTAAAATTATTTATCACAAAGATGATTCATCGAAAATATTGATGTAAATGCCAAGAATAATAATCAAAAATATATTTTCTGATATGATCAAGTCACTAGATATTTTTCAGTATCTTTTACATCTATATTTTTAAGAACTCTCGTATTTAAATATTTTTTACTAGTGCTCATACATTTAGCTAATGAATATAGTACAGGAATGAGTTACTAAAGAGACAAAAATATATGATAATAATTTCTGTTAAATTTTTAAAAAATATGTTTTATGTTATTACTTTTTCTGAAAAGATATTTCTACTTCGTTATATTCGCTTGAGTTCCATCTGACATGTATGTATGTTTTATTTTAGCTTATTAATATTTAACCTTTTTCAGCTGTTAGTGTGTTTAGCACAACTTCTTCGCTGAACTTGCTCCACGAAATGGTTATGGTTCAGTGGAAATCAGGGATCCCGTTGTCTTCGTCAAGGTTAAGTAAATAGAAAAATGGGTGAAGTTTTATTCGTTTCTATTTTTTTGGTAGAGCTTTATTTTACCTTTGAATGGTAACAAATTTCAAATTTTATTTTTGCAAAGCAATAATTTACCACGGATTTTAGTGAGATTTATAGATTTTAGAATTCAGTATTGGGCTTTAAAATAGATTTCGCTCTGGTTTCTATCAGTAGTCAGTATGAAGAAGTTTAATATTTATTACGTATTTAAATATCAATGCTTATCAAAGATATACGTCCCTTTTATTTGCTTAGATATTTCCTCATAATATTTCAAATCTATAACATTTAATCTTAAAATTTCTATTGAACATTGTTCGATAAAATAATAATTTTTTGTATAGTATATTGTGAAATTATATTTGCATATTTATATCATACTAAAGCAATTAAATGAGTTAAAAGTAATTATTTATAATTCCTGGATATTTTGGGGGACAGTCTTTTAATTTCGATCAATGGCTTGAATCGTAAAATCGATACTAGATTAAGCATCTTCCTTTTCAACATTCATAGTACACATCGAGAAGAAATATTAAGTGGATATTAAAAGAGTTTAGCATACATTGACTCCATTAGCATGTGTTGGTTATCATTGACTAGAAACAAGCTTGTTTTTATTCGATCAGACATTTTTATCAACGATGAACATGTAATGTCCTGTATTCGTATTTGAAATATAATAAATTTTTAAAACTGAGCAATTACATTATACAGTTTGTTTTACATCGTTTCAAAAATATCCTATTGTAGAATTGATTAAACAGAAATAAGCAAATGCTTAAAATTTTCAAATTTAAAAAATACTGCTTCCCTATTTGTGATTCATTTTTAAAACAATAACAACAATTATCTTTCACAACCAAACAATAAAAAATTCGTATAGAATTATATATTATAGAGAAAACAAACCTTCAGCAAACCATTAATGTGCTATTATGATATTACGCAGCTTGTATCAAAGAAAATATTCAGCCATTATAGAATTATTGCAAATATTCAGTATAAAATTTGCATAAGCTCTCTGTACTTTTCTCTCCCCTGCTGTTCAGCATTTACCTTGATTGCTCTACTTAAAAGGTCACAAGCTTCAAGCAAGCATTAGCAGAGTTAGAAAAGTAATTGTGAGGGGAATGTGTGAGGGGAGATTAATGCGGTCGTCTTCTTTATGAATAAATATGTATCTCAATGGGGTTTTTGACAGGCCATCTTTGTGCGACTGACCTCATTTCGAAGAGGCCGCAATCGATTATGGGAATAAAAAATGAATCTTAATCCCACTTTACAAATAGCTTGTTGTATCACATTTGTGTTGATTAAAAATTTCCAAGTTTAATCTATTTTTATTGGGTGGTGGAAAAAAAACCCGAAAATATATTTGCTCTCTAAAAGAAAAAAATTATAGTGATATTTCATAAATTGCTGTAGATAGTTTTTAAAAGATAATTTCTCATTCCTGCAGATTGCTTAGGGACTGACCCTCTCATTCTTAGATTTCTTAGCACACGATAAAATAATTTGACCCAATTTATAGCAGTGACTGGCGAAACTGTTATATTATCAGTTTATAGTGATGAGGGAAAAAGCTGTTTGATATTTGTGCTCTCGATTCTAAGTCCGGTTTCATCTTTTTTTGGTTCTTGTTCATGCAGAAGTAATCGAATTGTAACTTGCTTTAAAAGCTATTTTTTGCTATTTTAACGCAGACGTTTTTATGGAGAAAACAATTTATATAGAGCTTTCAACGAATCTTAAATTATTTATGCTATTGTCATATATTTGATATTATTATAGTTACATTTAATAAATACCACAGAAAAAAAACAAAATTACAACATAAATTTAGTTCAATATTTAATTATTTATTTAACAATATTTATAATGCAATAAATACATAATGCAAAACCAATTTTTAACAATATCCATTTTCTAGTAAATAGTTTTGTTAATCTTTTTTTAATCTTTTAATGCGGATATCAATAGATACGGATAACATTTAGAAGAATATTTTTAAATATATTGCTTAATAAATAAATAAATATAAACATTAATTAAGAATATAATTGAGAAAATAATTTCGCCTTTGCCTTTTCATTCCAAATACTAAGCTAAGTTTCTCAATATATGTAAATTTTTGTATACTTCTAGCAAGTAAGTGTGGTTTTTTCCGTACCATACCATGAGATATTCAAAAATATATGGAACTGTGAAAAATGTCATGACTGCTTTTATAGCTTATTTCTATAGAAGAATTCATTCTTTTATAAATATTTTCAACAAATAAGAATAGATTTGTTTATACAGCTTTATTACCACTGAAAATGCTTGCTGAATTTCGATAAAGGAATGTTGTTAAATACCCGGAGAGACGGTTATTCGAATTTCACATAACAATAAAATATTCTCCTTTGTATTTCGTTCTCTTCTGCGAAAAAAGCGCAATGTAAGGTAAGTTAAAAAAAATGAGGTATAACATCTGTTTCGTTTTTTTTTTATCGAAACAGATGGGAAGGAAAGATGCGAATAGGTAGGAGTTGATTTGATTTGCTTATCATTGTACAGTCACGTTTTGCCCTCGAGAATAAATTCGACCAGGGTCTTACAGTTAAAAGTGAATTTTGAACCACTGCAAATATCTATGTTTGAGATGTAATCGAATCCACAAATTCTTTAAATGAACGCAAAGTACTAAATGTTAGTGCTGATGCAGAAACAAGTCACTATGGTCTTGCTGAATGGGGAATTTTGATTGTGTGTTTTGGCGCTGCCTTTCCAACAATTAAGTTGACTCTAATAGCCCATTCAAGTGTAAGAGTGTTCTAAGTGCCATAGTCGCGCACTTTATTATCCTATGTTCTTTTGGCATTGATAAACACTCGTATTTCCTTTGGTTCGATTACAATTTCGTTTTCTGATCACATGAAAATTTCTCCCAAATTTCGGTTAGAAGTAAAGCTTTCTTTTGAGGAGCTCATTATTTTTTTCAACTGTTACTTTCCTTGGTGGGAATTAACTGTAACACAAATTCAGATCTTTATTTCAATCGCGCAGATACCTATTTATATTACATATGAATGATACAAAGTTCTACTTCAAGATGATGCCATGATATGCTAATTTTTTTCAATTACATTTACAATGACTTTCAATCTTGCATTTCTCAGCATATTTATTTTGAGTATTGCTAATTTGCTCATGCAATAATTGTAGTGAGGTTATTCAATTTTTTCAATTCAGTAATTATGCTTGACCGATGATGTTATCTGATAGAAACTCATAGAAATCTTGATGATATATTTTGAAAGGAAAAACACAACGCGAGAAAGAAACGATTAAAGTATGCAGGAAAGCAAAACATGAATGTCCGAAAGCGACGAATATATGCATATTTATTATACATGCATATTTATTGCATATTATATTTAAAATTGTCTCCTACACTTATTTATAAAGGTCTTAATAACTTAAAAAATTGAAAGAAATATTTGATTATTAATAAATTATGTTATGGGCATAAAAATTAAGTTTAAAAATTTTAAATAAGCAGTGTGCACTTTATGACAAATATTTTGATTAAAACTTTTACTTTATAATTTTATAATTGATAATGTACTTAAGGAAATATAAGAGTTAAACATATGATGGTTAAACTTATTATAATTCCCTATTTTTTCATAAATAGAGAAACTGCCGTAATGTTTTTCAGATAAAATGCTTCATGTTTTATAAAAATTGCCCAAACTGTGTAAATGCTTTTGATGTAATTTGACTAATTTAAAAATGTTCTGAGCTAAATTATATGAAAATAATTACATTAACAAAATCGTAATACTCAAAATTAGAAATTTAATTCTTAAGTTATTCATTTGTGCTATTCGATAAGGCCATTGTCATTTTTTAAACGTAACTTTGTTGTATATTGTTTTTAATTAGAATTTGGGCAAAATATTCAAGTAGTTTTATAGTAGTATTAGTTTAATGTATTAAGGATTTTAATAAGACAAAATTTTCATTTGTCGCTGTTATCAATAGATAATTCAATCTGCTAAAGCATTTTTAAAACTTTATAATTTCGTTTCAATTCATTGAATTATATTCAACTTGGAATAAGTTGTATTTAATGTAATAAAAGGTAAAAGATACGTATATCAGATTTTCATTTTATTTTAAAGAAATTTTCAGTACTAATGCATTGATGTTCATGAAATACATAATGTAAATTGGAATCGGTACGTTAATTTAATTTAGAAACAACGTGGTTTAGTAAAATATTGAAAAATTTTTTTTTCAATTTTATTATAACAATTTGCTTAATTAAATATAACTTGTATATTATAAGATAACAGTTACGTTTGTTCTCTTTTTAGAGAAATTACATTACTTCATATTTAAGTTTAAATACCAAATTTGGTATACAAAAATTACTTGCATAAGTACTAAAACTACTTATTAATATACTGTTTAAAACATTATTACATAGAACTTTAGATATAAGCAAATATCTTGCAAGATGCCAACGAATTTGAAATAGAATTTTTTTGATGATACTACCTAAAATATATTTACGTAGAATTTAGTTATAGCAAGTGTTCTACACAATACTTGTGAATTTGGGATGAAATACTTTTTATTTGACATTGATATTTCTTTCAAAAATAGATGCTTGTGTTTTGTGGAATTTTCAGTTTTGAAAAGTGATTATAGAAAAGCTCAAATGAAAAATATTTTAAAATAAATTTTATTTTATACATTTGGATTTTATTTTTTGAAAGCATGTGTTTCACCCATGGTATAACTAAACGTTAAGAGAGTATGAACTTAATACTATACTTTATTTGTATCAATGAGGATTTTTTCTTTACAATTATTGAGAAGTTATATATTACTCCCGAAAAAGAGATGAGATTTTATTAAAGTATTTCTATAAAAAATAATGCAACATGACTTTATAAATATAATTAAAAATTTTATTTCGGAATTACTCTCAGAAAAGAGTTTTTATAATTTTTCTTTTACTTATTTTTGCTACCATATATTTGAATCTTAATTTCAGTTTTGATAAAAATTATATCTTTTAAATTTGTTGATTTGTGTGTGTGTGGAGCATTTCATATTTTTCTAATTTAATAAGTAATCTCTAATTAGTAAAATTTCTTTTTCCAAAAAGGAAAAAAAAAAGCTTTTATTTTTAAATCCCTTGATAAATGAAATGTATTAAATGGGTATCAAAAGTCATCAGATTGATCTGTGTGTTAAATTTCCTAATTATTGCGCTTTTTAATTACATGCAATTTAAAATATTTAGTTTTATTGTTAAAAACAAGCCACACTCAACATTTTTAACAGGAAAATAGCAAATATTGCACCTGTCTGTTAGCTTTCGTGACCACAATTAGTCACGATCCGTTAATTTAAGACTATCTCTTGGGAAAATAAGAAAGTGATTATGATCTGAAAATACTACTTCTGAGAAAAAGAGAGTTGAGAGCAATGTTAATTTTCTTTGCCATCTGCACGCTATCTTATATGGTAATGAGTTTGGAATTCGAGAAGTAAATGATTTACAAAGATATTAAGACAGAAAAAAGTACAAAACAAAGAAAATGTATTTTAAACTACAAAAATATAGAATAAGTTTACATTGGACGTTCAGGGATGTTTACTTCTGAAACCTGCTAAAGAAACATGCACGTTTTAATTAAAGTAATGTATTCAATTACTTTTTGTAGTAATGAGAAGATACTATTCAGGGAGATTATTTGAAAGGGTGCATATAAAATGTGATTATTATAGAATTTTGCAAATTGTTTTTGAGATTTTATTTTCTAAATAAATCTATAGAAAACTTTTTAATGTATAATCTATGAATCTTCTTTAAACATTTCCCTAGTTCCTAAATTCGCTTGTGAAATACAATAATATGTGTTTTGGTAACAAATAGTTATTACGTACTTAAATTGATATTTTGAATTTTTTTTATCATTAACTTACTGTGAGCTTGCACGTTTTTACTGCCTCATGAATATATCACTGCGAATATGATACAAAGAGCACAAAATCTAAAAATTGTATAAGGAAGGTTTGGCACCATGACACATTGAATTATCCCAAAATTTTTCTTCATATTTCTTTCTTGATATAGTACTCAGAAATAGGTTTGAGTTTTTTTTTAGTTTGCATTATGAAACACCCCAAAATATCCATTTTCGATCAAACGGAATGATTTTCTAACATTTCTTTTTATATTTACTGTTTCATACGAAACTGTTGGTTATAGCTTTTAATAGATGTTGATGAAATGTTGAAGCATTAAGTTACTGAAATTATGCGCTGATATTATGCATTATTTAGAATTCATAAAATTATTATATTTTATTTGAAAAGATGCATGATTTATAAAATTAAGAGCATTAAATCTAGCAAAATAAAAACAAACCTGTATATCTTGAATAGTGTCTAGTCATTATTTTGTCAATTTTTCAAAGAAATAGTGCTTTTAATGGACATCACTTTCTTTCAATAAATAAAACAACATTTATACCACTTTTTGATTGCTTTAAAAATTCATAAGATTCCGATAACACCATTAGTATATGAAAAAGTAGCACGTATTGCAACAATACTGAGAAACATTGGTATGCTACTTTTAAAAATTAAGCATTTCAAAGTTTTATGGCTATGAACATAAAATATTTTGTTTATTTTTCGCTTTGTGCTATAACAATGGAGCTAAAAATGTTTGTTGAGATAAAAATTGTGATTTTTAAAACAGCACGCGAATTCAGTATAAAATAATGTATCAAGCATAAGTACTCAATATTTAATATTATTCTGGAATGCTATTAATTTTTAATAACAAAGCTACTTTATTCAAACAATTATTAAAATTCACTTCATAAAAGAATATCCTTTAATATCAGTTTCAAAATAAAACAATCAATTAACTCCTATTATAAAGAGTTTTTCTTAGAGTTTTTTACATAACATCATTTATAAAGTATATGGTTTTATTTCAAATATAAATAAGATGTTATTATTATCTACTAGGGATAAGAAAACGTATCATTGGTCTAAAAACATGATTATAAAACTTTCTCTGAACGCATACTGAGAAATAAACCAATTATATTTTATAATCTAAATATCCATCACAATGTTTATGTATTTTGAAGTTGAATTAAATATTAATATAAACATAACACACAATTTTTTTACAAATAAACACGTGAATACTCTTTTTTGAACACAATGTTAATTAAAATTGCATTTTCATTTACGTAAATGCTTCACACATATTTATTATTTGTTTCCTCATTTGAATTTATCCATAAGTAGATACAATTCAATTTAGATAAATGGAATAGAAAGGATTCTCTGGATTTATATTTAGAATTTTATTTTATAAAATTAAATGTAATGTATGCATATGGTAGCCATCAGCTCAGTTTGTGGCTCTATATCAATTTGAATTAAAAATTAAGATGTGGAGTGAAAAAACCTGAATGAAACAAGCATTTTATATTCTCTAACTGATTCTGATGTTTTGAATTTGTGCTTTACTATTTATTTGGTCTCAGAGGTCATTTTTTAAAAATTTATGCCAATGAGATTCCGAGTAAGAAATTTGCATGTATTTGGGTTGCTCTTGAGTTACAAAAAAGGGAATATTAGTTCGATTACTCCGTAATTCCTTCTAAATGGCGATCAAACCTTGTTAAATTTTAACCATAGTTAAACGTGAGGAGAGGGGACTTAAATTAACATACTTTTCTCTGAATTTACTCACTTTATCAGTGGACAGATATCAGTGTAAATCAGGAAAGGATTAAGATCTATTTCTTCACCAATACTCTCATTGGTATTCTGTGATTCACTGTATTGATATACTGTGAATCATTGGATCTAATATAATGTATTTCTACTGAGTGGAAATTATTTGCATTTCAAACATGCACATAAATATACTCATTAGAACCACAGAAGCTCTTAGTTAATTATTCAGCAGCGAAGAGTCCAAGTCACAAAGCGCAACGTGTAATGTCGCTAACCCAGATATAAAATCGAGCAATTACGAATCCAGTGTAAAATCGTAATTATATCACTTTCAGAGATGAAATAACCACTTAAATTCAAGTTGTTATTCCTGATATAACTTTAAAAAGTCTTTCAAAAACGCAAAAATATTTATATTTGATAAATGGAAAGGTATTTTTATCTATCAAAAATTAAAATTTCTTACGAAATTTACTTAATAAATATTGTTTTATTAATTACGTCTTTTTACTGTAAAAATTTGAAAGGAAAAATAAAGAACGCTTCAATCACAAATTTAAAATAAGTCATTGATAATGATGTAATTGGTATTTTACGTCAATATTATTACATGCAAACGTGATTCATTCTCAATGCATTTTCATACCATGAATATTTCACTAACAATAGAGAAAAATTAATTGTGATTACAGTAACTTACATAGATCTACTATGTGCCAGTTGGATTAAGATTAATTTATTAAATTTGACTTTTTCATGAATTGAAATATGTATACTATACTTTTAGGCAACCATCTAAAAAAACTAAACTAAATTATAAATTATGACTTCAAAATTTTTTATAAAATTTTAATAATTCTCAAAACACATGCTCAGAACAGATACATTGAATATCCATTTTACTGTCGACTCCTGTGCCTATAAAAATATGTGGTTCCATTTAAAATACTGGAAAATTACAAATCTAATTGGTAAAATGATTTAATTTTTTTTTATAAAAACGCGTTCTTTTGTAGTAATGACACTAAACGATGATGTTTATTCTAAAGGAATTTATGAGTTCCATTTAATGTCAATGCATTAGCTTAAAATCAACGTTTCGTATTTTGGTATTTTCCACTTTCATGTGGAAGATCTATTTCTTAATCTGAATGTAATTAAGAATATAAGTGTTATAATTTTAAATGAATCTTCATAAACTTAAAATACACCAGTTTTAAAAATAAAAACCTTTAAATACACCATTAACCGGAAAAATTTGAATACTTGATAGTAACAATATTATATAAGATAGATTATCCATTAATTTAAGTATTTTATTTTAACATTTAATTTCTAGTATTGTATCGATGAATTTCAAACATCACTAAGCTGATAAAACATTTACTGTTTAAACACTTAGATCATGACTATAGTTTATTATATATATATATATATATATATATATATTTATATATTAGATATTGACTATAGTTGATGAACATGAAAGTGACTAATGATAGATCCGCGAGTTCAGGATCACAGAAGCTGATGATATATTTAATCATAACACCTAAAAATAATTATAGTATAATTAGCTCAATACTAATCACAACAAGCACGAAGTTTAAAAATATGAAGCAATTGTTACTTATTTATATATAAAAAAAGATTTTCAAGATGCATTTTTAACTTATGCAGTCTAAACAACGAATAAGAAAAAAAATACCTGAGCGATTCATTAAGAAAAAACAACGCGTATTGTTTATTGACAATTTTGATTAAAATCTTAAGAAATTATAATTAGATCAATAATTGGAGCAATTAAGTGCCCCAGTAGGGGAGTTTGAAAAACTGTAAGTGACAAAAATTAAGCGAAAGTGCCTTATATAAGGAAAATTATGAGACAATCAAATGTTTTCTTTAAGGTGCAACACGCACAGTATGTTGTAAAATGCCATGTGATTATAATTCTATCTGGCGCTCGTTCTTTATCTCAGAATATATAAATTCTTTGGTTCATATGTAAATGAAATATTCAGAGCACGAAATACTGTGGATTTTTTGAGGTTCATTCACCTGAAGCTAGACAAATGTAAGTAAATTATTGAGAGTAATAATGAAAAGATGCGAAAAGCAGTAATTGAATATGAAACTCTAAGAGTTTAAAAGTCCATTTCTTTTTACCTAATAAAAAACAAAAGAAAATAATCAGAGTTTATTCTTGTTGGTCATTTAAATTTTACATTTATTTTTGCGTGATTTGTAATTTCACGAATTAGCGTTTGGTAATAATACATGAAAATGGATATTTTCCCCAGTTCAGATGTAACTGAAGTAAATTAATAAATTTTCTTATTTAATTTGAAAAAGGAATTTTGAGAAAAAAATTACGAGGAAATAAATTTGTGTTGTTTGAGGTGTTATTCATTAATGACATCCATTTTCATAGTTATTCATGTAAACTTCCCTAACTAGTAATTATTTTGCTTTTGAAAAATAAAGAATCAAGCAGTTATTATTCCAGAAAGTGTTGCTATTATTCATTTTAAAATGAAAAAACGAATGAATAAAAACTTGCAATTTATGTATGTGGTTAAATTTTTTAAAACTATATTTTTTTAAATGATTCAAAGCTATTTTACCAATGTTTTTCAATTATTTAAGTTTATGATGATTTGAAGAAATTAAAACTTTCAGGTTCCTGAAGAAAAAAGAAAAGTTTGTTTAGTTAGACAATTAATTATTTTTGGTTATATATCTAGCAATTAACATTTGTAAGATGGACTATTTTTATTTGAAATTTTTAAGAAATTAAAAAAAAATTATATTTTATAACATTTTTATGCATATTTTTAGGCGTTTGCTGTAAACACCACAGAACTTTCTCTAACGAAAAGCGATACAAAATGAAACAGTGGAACTAAGAGTGAAGCTACGATTACAATATAAGAATACCATTGCGATGCTTGTATTGAGCAAAAGGAAAATCATTTAATCCTAAAATATTTTCCTTAGAATTAAACTCCGAAATATCCTGTTTAATGTATTTAGAAGGGTCACTCATATTACCTAAAAACTAGATATCCCGGAGGTCTCAAGCCGAGCTGGCAGCCGAAAGGTTTGCGCTCCTGCCTTCAGTTTAACAGTTCGTGAGGTCGAATCCCACCTTTGATATGGATGTTTGTAGTGATACTGAATCTATTTTAAACCGTAGGGGGGTACCGGTCTTATTAGCCCTCATGTTCAAAAAGTGATCGTTGAGAGACAAACAAACCAAACCCAGCGGTCTCAAGTGGTTGAGAATAGTTATGAGAGAGACAAGCAAGTGTCGAATTTTTCATACCTGTTTTTTTTTAAAATTAATAAAACAAGTCTATATCTTTAAATTTTGAAAAACAGTTTTTACAATAGTTTTTGAAGAGAATTTTCAATACTGTGCAAAAAAATAATGAGTCAAAAATTTTGCATTTAAAACAAATTAAAAAATATTATAATTTTATTTATTACATACATATATTTTCAGACTTGTATGCTTGATTCTTGAGATCCGCTTGTAAGTCTTCGTCGATAATAGGACAAATAGCACAATGACAGATGTACAACCACAGAAGAATAACGAAGAAAACACCCAGAGCCACGGTGGGAATCGAACCCACACTCCTATGTTCTCAAAAAATATTTTAAATGTGACAGCAAAATTAAGTTGCATTCATAAATACTTTGTAGATTAATTTTTCGATGTGATCACCGCTGCTTACCAGTGAAGCAAGATTTAACAAATTTGTTTAGTATTATTGATATGGAAAGTTTCAATTTGCTTAGAGCGACTTTTATTCACAAAACGTGGTGGCATGGTTGGTTAGGTTATTGTTCTTATAATTGGAAGGTTGTGAGTTCGAATCACGGCTGACCGAAGATCCATCATGTTTGTTAAAGACGGTTGGGGCACGTTAGTACTTTGCGTAGTCGCAATGTCCTCCAAGTGAAATGATACCTCTGGGGTGGCAAACCAAGTATTGGGAGTCTTCTGCTTTAGTCCCTATTTCAAAATCATAAAGACTCCATCCAGCTGTTTCTATCTAACTGGTACGGTCGAATTTAGGGTTAGGAACAGGAAAGCATGCTGATGCAACAACAACAACAAAACGAAGCTTTTTAATTAGATTCAATCGGATTTAGACCCTACAACTGCACAGGCCATTTCAGAAAACCTATTATTTTCAGTTTACAAATTATTTTATAATTTCTGACAAGTGTTTATAATCATTACTTTCCAGTAAGGAATAACTTTTTGATAAAGAGTTTGATTTATATGGTATCATATATTTTTTCAATTTATTTTTATTCATTTCTCAATTTTCTTTTTAATTTGGATTACTGGCATCATCATAAGAAATTTACCACAGGATTTAAGATTTTCTCCTCCAGGCTTTACAGAGGATTAATATTTTTAGAGTCATTTATCATTTCTGATAGAAGCCTATTATATTTTCTCTGCCAATTCTTCTACATATTAGAACTTTAAATTTAACGAGAAACAAAATTATCTTATACTTTTCTATACTCATCATTGGGTAGTTATTTAGAGAAAACTTATCAAGCTCTTTTTATTGTTCAAATTAAGCAGAGTTCTTTTATTCCCATAAGTCCGAAAAAACCAGTCAAATTGGTCTACTCGAAATCACATTTTGGATAATATCACATAAGATTTTTCATATAATTTAAGAGAAATATCTACAACATTTGCTTAACTGTACTTCCTGTTACAGTGTTTGTTCATTTATGGGTTTTGTAAGAAATTATGTTTTATTTATCAAAATAAATTGTTTTCGTTGTGTGTTTGTGCTTTGAACAACTGATAAAAGTTATCTCCCATTGAGTTGTTTCTTATTTTGAAAGTTTTATCTAAACTTCTAAAGTTGAATAATTTATTTATTTTTTTTATTTTGAATTAAAATTTTGCACAGTTTTTCACTTGAATAATCTTTGTAATAAATTTTCACTGAATAGGTTGCTTTGAATTCAGAATTTAATTTTAGTTCAAAAGTTTTGCTCATGAAGTATACTGAAATTTGCAAGTAGGTAGGTTATCACAATATTTTTCTAAATATCCATTTATACTTATTGAAGTCTTTAAAATAGGAAATGGTTTCATAATTTTCAGTCATATCGTGACGAGATCGACACCTGATCTAACATTCTTCTCCCCGCGTTATGCAAGGAAACTGGAGATTAGATTCCTATAGAAATTTTAACTTACAGACTCTATCAGCATGATGGTCTTCAGCTGAATCATTTATTAAAACTGCTCTTCAGGCTAATGCGACCCTATAGAAAGTAAAAGAATGATATTAATATACAGTTATTTAAAAAAAGATGTAGAGCTTGTTTTGTATTATTTAAGTTTTAGAATAGAAGTCAGTATTTGTAAAAATAAATTTTCAGAATTTTTCTATGGTAGCTTATATAAATGTTTCCTTTCTTGCATATACCCTTAAAACAAGCTTTTTGTAATACAAAAATATTTCGTAATCATATTTTCTTATTGATAATTTAGAATTTTGATCCCTACTTTGTACTCAGAATGTCTCTAAAAATTTATTACTAAAAGTAAAATTTTCACTTTAAAAATGCTGTATATATTTTAAATGTAAATGCTAAAATATTTAGCTTAATCTTAAAAGAACAACGTCGTGTACTCTGCGTAGAATGTATACTAAACAAAAAAATTAAAGTTTATGTATTAACTATTTGAAAAACTACTTAAACTTAATTTATATATTGTTCTAGCGTATTTATTGAGGGAAATTAGTTACTAGTCCAAAAAGTGTAAGAGTAGATAATTTAGAATTAAATAAACTGGTACATAAAATGCTTGTTAAATTTAAGAAATGAATTTAAAGTGTATTTCTCACATTGTATTTTATATAATTATATATTGCTAAATAAAATATTACATGACAATTTTAAAGGTGTAAGAGTCTACAAACTCTAAATTTCCCCGTGAAAATCATCCTATTTAATTAGTTAATTTACTTTAAATGCTTTATTAAAATGCATGAACTTTTAGAAAGGATTTAGTGTATGTGGAAATTTTATTTTGATCTATTTATCATGTATTAAATAAGATAAAACTTTTATTAAACCAGTACAAATGCATAATGGCTTTTCTCGGAAAAATAACTTAATACCTTCGAAAATCTTAATACATCATATATTTCTTCTTAACCTCTCAACCTCTCATTTTATGTTTCTTTATGTGTATTATTGAGTATTCCTTCTATATGTATCAAATTAATTCTTAGATTTACAATTAATTATAATTTTTGCTATACATAAATTAGTGCATTAGAACTATAAATATTTATATCTATTTTTATTGAGTGAAGATTATAGTCACGATATTCTTCAACAAATTTACGAATCGAGCTGCATAAAAGGATTAAGGGTGGAGCTGCGCTTAAGGTTCGCCGACCTAAACCAGGTTCAAAGGTTTCATATTCGTCAGAAGCCATTACAGCATTTTAAGCTTAAGTCAGGGTCTATGTAGCGATATATTTTGAACAAAGTCACTCACAAACTGCAACCGTAACGAAAGAAAACCCTGTTCAAGCTGTAAATGAGAGGGTTGAAATGGACTGCAAAGGGTATTTACCCAGTTCTCCTTGACACTGAGAATCGTGTAGAAGTGGAAAGAAAAAAAATTAACTGAAGATTTTGCTTTGGGGCTAAAAAAAGCAAACTGTATTTCGTACAAAAGGAATATAAATAATAAGGTGCCATAAAGATAAAAATGTACTCATACTACTCATGTTAAAATAAACTTTATTTAAAGGAAACATAAGAATAGAAGAGTAAGTGGCAAATTGGTTTCTCTTGAAGTTTCTACGAATCTTAAAAGGAGATGCGTATTGTAACGCAGATCAATTTTAACGAGTGGGGGCTGTTGTTGTTTTAAAGAAAGAATTTTTTCACTGAATCGCTTTCAACCATAAATTTATCGGTGTTGAATGCGATAGTAAATTTTTAATGTGACACGGGGAAGATAAATTACAAACACTCGTGCGAAATTACGTTGTGTATTTATTAATGAGAACAAAGAGTGAAAAAGCATTTAATAACAACTTTCAATGAATAATTTATTTTTTGTTGAACTATATGTCAGTTTGTTTGATATTTATATATTTTTTTCTGGTACCCTGTTTAGTAACCATTTTAAGTTTGAGAAGAGCATTTTCGGTTAAATCAATAGCTAAATAACATTTTTCTCAATTATCTTTAATTGATAGCGTATAAAATAAAAAGTTTTTTTTTACTCTCTTATATTTAAAAATTTTAAATGTTTTAAAATTTATGTATGTGATGATACAAGATTGTATGTATCATGTATTTCACATGTATTTAAAAAATCTATTGAATAATACTAGCGTTAAATATTTATAAGAAAACTTTCATTGTTTTGAGGATCGATTATTATCTCAAAAACATTTTGAATAATAATAAGAACACCAAAAGTTGTGCATAGACTTCCTTTTACATTTTCGGTTGATAATTATTAAATTTGATTCATTTCTCTAAGAAAATAGCTAAGCAAAAGTCAATTGCTTATTTAAACAGCGACAGTATATAGAATTGTATACAGAAAAAGTTTCAGTTAAAATTGAACTAAGCATTTTGAAATAAATTTCACCAGTAGAGCAATTACTTTATGGATTTTCTTTTCCAAAAAATATTGTAAAAATATAAGTAAGTATATAATTTTGCTTCTGGTTTTACGCCAAGATAAAGAAATTTGAAACAGCAGTTAGAATGAGTACGCTATTAATGTAAATTTCTTTCATTTGATGTATCGCATGTTTACCAAATTGAAAAATTGTAATGAGTACAAAATTGGTAAAACAATCACAAAAGTAATGATCGGTGAACTTAAACGTAAATGAAAGTTGTCTTTTAAACAACGTTATTATTAATTAAAATAGATTAACTATAGGCTTTTAGGAAGTATTGTGTGAGAGAGTAGCATCAAATAATATAATATTCTTATTTAGGTATATAAAAAATTCATACAAAATTATGGAGCAATCGTTCATACATAACTAATCGCATTTTTGTTAATTTTAACATTGTATTGTATGAAATCTACCCCGAATGCTCACCCGAGTAATAAAAACAAAAATGTATTTTATAGTTAGGGCTAAAAAGTCTGCTAACTGTAGACAAGGGAACACAATATAAAGGAAAATGATGTAAGTATGAGAATTAAGTTTTCGTTTATCATTAATTGATTAGGATACAAAATTTGAAGAAGAAAATTAGTAATTCACTCCTTTCTAATTTATAAATAATTAAATATAGGAACATTAATAAAAACTATTGTTTTGATATTCATGAATAAAAAATATTTTTAATTCAAAATACAATCTTCCTAAGTCAGTGTAGTATTTGGTATGTCGACTTTTAAAAATAATTCTTTTCTCAAAGATCATTAATTATTTTGAAGTGAAATTTATTATTTTTAATAAAGTATGCGGTGTATTAATTCTTTCAAAAGAATTTTGATAATTAATTCTAGTGTAAGTAATTTATTTGGAAAAATTATATTAATAGATATTACTTTTATCTCAAAAATATAATTTTTATATAATAAGATTCTTATTTTAAATTTCAAAACAATATGTGTTCCATCCTTCAATTTGAACCAATGGGCATTGTGTAATCACTCTGATGGATTTAAATTCTTTACGATGATTTGGACAAAATTTATCCTCAAAAATTATACTTTATAGATATGATCTTAAATGCACTTATCATCTTTAACAGAATTGAAAGAATGATAATGGAAGGAGAGCTCATTTTAACAAGTATGAAATAGTTCATTGGTATTATATATGTAGGAATTAAAGAAGATTACACTGGAAAATAACTAAAGATTGTTTTAATCAAAAATAAAAGAAAAAATATATTTGTGGGTGGGAGACGAAAGTTTACCAATTGTGCTTAGTCGATTAAAGCAAAACATAAAGCATCACTTTACATAAAGTTTCATAGCACAAAAAGATATTAGAAATTGTTCTAGAAACTGTTTCTTTTTTCATCTTATATTGTGCAGATCTATTTTCCTTAAGGCCAAGAAATTGTCCAGTTACTCGTTAAAAACCTAACAAGCAAAAGCGGATGAGTTTGATTGAATAAAGGAAACAAAGATCGAAAACATATTTATCACTGATGCATCCCAACCGTGTTTCAGTTTTTTCAATGGCAACCGGTTGCTTCCGATCTTAGTTGAGGTAAAAAAAAAAAATAGTTTTGAATCTTAGAAATAAGGGAATTCCAAAAGCCCTTCCGGCTAATAAGGTTTGGTGGGAGCTACTTAAAATCTTCCGGGTTCGTAAGTTTGACCCTAACGAAGGTCAAGTAAGACGTGAGATAATACTAGAAATCCCACGTGTGACGATTTCTAAAAGAGGCATAAGAAATCTCCACTAGTTGCAAGCGAAAACAGGTCAGAATTAAGCAGCTTTTTGTGACAGTAATTAAACTTGTAATTTCTTTAATCTGCATTTTTATCTGAATGTATTTTCGAAAAACATCACGAAGTAGTTTAAATTCAATTGCATCTCCAGATCGACTGTAGACTGATTACGATTCATTTATATGATGAACTCAACTTTGTAAGACGTGAGCATGAAAAGAGCATTTTTAAGGCATAATATTAGTTGTTGAATATATTTGAAAAGAGCGTGCAGTTTTATCTGGGGTTTTTATTTGCTCAGTAAAGAGTTACACTTAGATAGTTTTTAAAAGAGACGATTAGCTTGAGTTTTCCTTAACTGAAGTTAGAAATTAAATCATATCATATTCTTAATTTAAAATTAATTAAAAGTTTATAATATTTAAATATTAATGGATTATATTTTGATTTTGGACAGCTATAATAAATTTGTTTTCAATCCATTTCTTATCATAATCACGATAACCATATCTTTTCATCTGTTTCTAAAGCATATATATATATATATGAGTTAGCCTTTACATCATATTATTTTTAATGTCTTTTATTATTAATATATATATATATATATATATATATATATATATATATATATATATTAATAATAATATATATTAAAAATAATATGGTGTAAAGGCTAACTCATTTACTAATAAAACCATGATCCATTGCCGTCGGATTAAAAAGTACAAATGCACAAATTTATTTCGAATAATTTATAAATCACTTCTTTATATTTTTATATTTTTCAATAAGTTATATTTTTCAATTATGAAACTCATTTCAGTCATAAAAAAGAAGATACTTTTAATTTAGGTTATATTAGACAAACAAATAAAAAGCTTCCAGCAAAAACAGGAGTTTTATGAAGAGGAAGATATTTTTGCATTACATTTATTTGGGAAACAGAGAGAATGTAGAATGTGTTTCTTTGATTTCGTAAAACGGTAAAAGATGTCATCCAGGAAATTAGAGAATACGGAACAATTTACACATAAATGAATAAAACTAAAATTTTTAAAACTACGTTGAATTTCATTTATTGCCATTACTATCCTAATCAAAGTTTATAATGCTTTTGATCATTCTAAATTTAGATTTAGTTGTTCTTTGTATATTAGATTTAATTGAAAATCAAAAGCAACTTATTTTATTAAACCTATCTTAACGCATGTTAAGTGCATACTAAAAATGAAGATACCAGACAGATCTAAAAATAAATAACCTGAGATATTTTGTAATTTCATCAAGTAACCAAACCGAATGATGTTTTACCTTGTGCATAATATAAATTATAATTTATCTGAACTTCTCTGTTGTATATTGGTTTTTTTAAGTATTTTTAATTGTTTTGTTTTTAAGTGCTAATTGTGTAAAAGGATAAAATCACTATTTTATTAAGAATTTTTATGATTTAATATTGGCGTCATGGCAATCCAGTTAGAATTAATATTATACTTAAAATACAACTAATTATTTTCCTCGCAAAAATATGATAATATAAATATGTGTTGTGTAAATTTGCTTGCTGAAAGCCGTGTCCCTTCCCTTGAGTGTGGTGTTAATGCAGCCATCAATCAAGTTATTTAGTCTTGGCTAAAAAGTGATAAATTAAAATTTATTTTCAAAGATTCCTCTCAGCCATCATATTCATTAGTTATTATGTTGCTTTAACTTTACATTCTTAGTTAAAAAATTATATCAAGTAATTTATATTTTATTATAATTTGAATTTTACCCACTGTGATTGTATAAATAAAAAAAACATTTTCTTCACAAAAATATCAATAAAAACAATTTCTTAGCTTTTCATATTTCAATTTAGAAATTACATTTTTCTCTTTTATTGTTTTGAATAAAAACGCCTAATCAATGTAAATTGTTTGAATGAGTTTATATCTGGGTAAATTTTGTTCTATAAGTATGTTTAATATGCAAATTTCAATAGAAAATAATTTAATTAAAAGAATAATGGAATTATTTTACATTTTTTATGCTCTTGATATTAAATGTACTATATTTTATCTTTAAATTCTTGGAAAAAAGGAATATAATATACAAAAGTAATAGATAATATATATATGCAAGTAGTCTTAAATAAGAATAGAGAAATTTCTTTAATCTGTAAGTTAAAGTAACGAATATTTCATATATATAAAATTGCCGACTGATTGGCTGAGTGGTTAGCGTTCCTGACTCCTGAGCTGTTAGTCCCGGGTTCGAATCCCGGTTCGGGCATGGATGTTTCTTTCCTTCTCTGTTCTCTCTGTCCTTTCTTCTGTGTTGTTGTATGAATGTGGCCCGCCCTATAAACGGGTTTGTGATGGTATGGCGCGGGTAACGCTACTCGCCTCCGTGACTTGGTTCACAGGTGCCGGCTGGGTAACGACAAATGGTAGCAGTTTCTGGCCTTGTTGTGGCATAGGGTTCAGTCACCCTTGTGTGCCCGCAATTGGATAATATATATATATATATATATATATATATATATATATATATATATATATATATATATATATATATATATATATATATATATATATATATATATATATATATAAGAATTAAAATTCGTATTCATAAAAAGTTTACTTTTAATATTTCCCTTTGCTGAAGTCAAAACTTATTGATCTGTTTTTAATTTTTATGTGAATTAAATAAAAGATTATTTGATTCATCAATAAAAATATTTCACAAAACAAATATTTTTACGTATGTAATTTGTGTATTTAAATGTATTTTATGTAATTTAACAATATTTGAGGTTCTAAAACAGTTCGATTTTCGAAACATGAAATAATTATTTAAAATATAATTTATGTTTTCTATTTGTTATTTTTAATTCATACGAGAAATAAAGTTTATTTATTCAATATTGATGATTTGATTATTTTGCGAATTTTTAAATCTGATAATTCTCTTTTAACATTACTAAAATTACATAATTTTATCTTTAAGAGAGTTATTTTTAAATCATGTTCGAGAGAAAATTTATGTATTCAATAAATATTATTAAAAGAACGTTTTTTCTGTTGCTCGTGCCAATAATTTGCTAATAGGGGTTTATATATAAATCCTAAAATGTAAAAACTTTTCTCCTGAAGTAGTGAAATCAGAGAAAAATTTTCATTTTATTTTTTATTCTCAATTCGAGTTTGAGAAAAATCAATCAACTGAACTATATTTGTGTATACAGCATATAATTTTTATTCTCAAATGTGAAAGTGATTGATTTTTCAAAGAATAATTGTGAAGCGATACATTTTTTTCATTTTATTTTATAACTCGCTCTAGTTTTCTTCATTTTATTTCCAAGATCATGATAAAATCACTTACATATTCACATCCATTCATTCTCCTATATTCTCAAACGAAGCGTATAATTTACTCTCAAACGTATTGTCTTTGATAGGAAAGGAAATGTCCTTTATCACATTTGGAATTTTCTTTTCAACATCTTCTTTCCACCCTCTTTTCAGCTGTATTCCTTTTGTTCACTTTCACTATCACGACTGAATAATTAAGTAGATAGTCAATGTAGGCTATGAATATGAAAGCAAAGTGATACGAATAACAATCGTAATCGCATCTGAAATACGATTCACGCCAATAAGTTCGTGACGACGTTCAATATTGCTAAGCAGAGAAGAAATACCCCTTTAATGCTCTATTGTTTGGTTTTCAATTGTGAAAGTGAGGGAATCTGTGTCGCACGACAAGAGGTAATTTTTAAACTTATGACAAAAAAGGCCACTGAAGTTCAGTGTCTCAAATTTGCACATTTACTTTATATTTTCAGCGTAATTTATTCACCTTTCAATCACACAATAACTCGTTTCTACTCTTGAAATATTTTCTCTCAATCGCTTGAAACGATATGCAGCATTGAGAGTTGCTTCATTTTTCAATTTAGGAGGTGAAATATTCTATTTAATTTTATACCCATGAACTCGGAGTTTTATGGCATCTAAGGAATAGAATTGAAGATTTCATTTGAAATTGATGAACAATTTGATTCCAAGAAAGTTTAATTAATGTGATTTTGAAAGGTGATAAGAAATTTTTCTCAAGCGTTGCAGTAAATGTATTATGTACTGATGCAGTGAAATCCAGTAGTGGAACATAATTACAGTACGTTATTAGTAAGTCAACTTTTATTATTAAATGTTTTATAATAATTCCATTGCGAGAGCTTTTTATTTATTTTTATGTGTTGAATGTTTTTTTACTGATAATCACTGTAATAGTATTTTCAATAATGATAGATAAAGTTAATACAAATGGTAATAGAAATTTTATGATACTGAAGAAAACTTCTAATAAAATCAAAAACACAAGTTTTAAGTAATTATCAATTAATTTATTTATATTAAGAACATAGCAAAGAATTTATTTCTAAAGAGAGGCTTATTCTAAAGAATATAGCTGTCTAAATATTTATTCAAATAAATATAAATAATAAATATAAAAATAAATAATGTTCAACATAATAGTTGTTAAATAGCTTATTTCAAGTAATAATATGAAGCAAAGTATTTTTAGACTGAGATAAGATCTCAGTGTATATAAAATTATGATCTCCAAAAGGAGAACTCTTAATGCACGATTCATGAATTTTTAAAAATATCAAATAAATCCAAAAGTTTTATGTTTTTCTATTTAAATGCCTTTAACTATGAAAAAGCTTTTTTTTAAGTACAAATTAGAGTAATAACATACCCCAAAGTAAACATTTTAAAACATATTTTAATGATAACGATTTATAGTAAGTTATTGTACTCAGAACCGTAAAATTACTGGTAAAAGAGTAAAAACATTTTACACATTATTTTTTTGATACTTTTGGTACATATGGGTATTTCATTATTTTTATAAATTATATATTTTATTTTCAAAAAGTCTATCTGTTAATTAATATATCTAAAAAGATTATGAGTGATTAAATTTCGTCAAATACTTTTAACACATATCTATAAATATTATTTATAAATAATACCTTTTATTATTTTTTAGATAATGCATTTTTAACTGTAACACACTTTTCTATTACTTATAATTTTATTTGTATAATTATTTACGCTAGTATAAAATATGCATTTTTATTTGTAATAATTATTTCCAATGAATTTTTATAAAGATTTATACGAAAGCAACAAGAAAATCAGTTTTAATCTATTTTACTTATTATTTTATATTAATGACCATTTAAAAAGATTTTAATGAACGTTTATTAAGATGATTTATATTATGGAAAATTTAATTTGTCATTAAGGGTAAAAAAAAGTACTTGTGAAACATTTATTTATTTAATAGCATATGAATTACTATATTTCATATGAAGTCAGGGAAATTATTGAAAATATATTTACCTTGCTTGATAGAAGGAGTTTTTCGAAGCTAAAAAATAAGCCAACAAATATTAAAGAATAAATGGTTAATTTTCTTAATTATTACGAGTTCAATTTTACCTCATAGAATTTGTAAGCAAAATTTTTTAAGAACGTTTCAACCCAATATATTTTTCTCGTTGATTGAAGTTAAGAAAAAATATTTACATGTAGACTTAATGTATATTTACTTTTTATTACAGTTTATTTGCAGCAAATTTTAAGCAAATTTATATTATGTTTCTCTATTTAAAGGAAAAATTTCAAATAAAAATTTATTATTAGTGAGGAAGGAATCAATTATTTACAAAACAGCAAGATTAAAATTAATTAGAATTAAAATTAAATTTAAACAAATTTATGAACTAATTACATACTGTATTCTTCTACTGAACTAATTTAAAAGATAAAAATGCTTTAATACTGTTTTATTTTAAAAATAAATGCTTGTACTTTAAGAAATTTAAAACAATAATCTGTGCCTCAGATTTTTAAGAATATCAATAAGCTTAAAAAGTTGTTATATATGTAATTTTGTGATTGAGAGAAGGAATCCAAACTCTTATATGCTTATTTTGCTTATAAATTTCACAATATTGATGTGAGACAAAGAGCCTTATGAATATTTCAAAACGAATCAGTATATTATGTAATAATATTACAATTAAATATTTTATGTCAATAATAAAAATATTTTATGTCAAAATAATATTTTATGTCAAAATTATATAACGTAAATATTAAATATATATATATATATATATATATATATATATATATATATATATATATATATATATATATATATATATATATATTAGGAAATACTTTTGACAAAAACTCTTTTAACAATTTATACAAATAAAGAGCTACGATTTTAGTTTTAATAATTAATCAGTCTTTATCAAGTATTTTTCTTCTTGCAAATCTATAAAAATTTTTTTAGGGTCTTAGGGGCAATACAGTTCGATTAATAGTTTATAAAGACACCTGCTATTCTCAAAATAACTTTTTAGTGTGTTGTTGTCTAAGGTTGTATTTAGTGTTTTATAGCTTTTTGCAAATTTTTAAGAATTTCTCCACCTGAAATTTTACACTCTTTTCACTGAAGATGCATTTATTTTACACATAGTCTTACTTTATATTTTGCATATTATATAATTTCATAATGTTTCGTTTTATTAATTTTTTGTTTAAAAGGTCAAAAACATTACTCTTGGGTCTACTTTAATTCTAAAGCAGCATAATTGCAGTTAATATTCTCATTCTTTTAAGAAGCTTACAATAACATTTATACTATGATTTACTTTGTATAGTAACGTATGTAAAAACTTTATTTTAAGAAATAACATATCATTGTGTGCAAGTTAGGTAAATATTAAACAAAATTTCCTATAAATTATGAATGCACGGAATTTATTTTAGCAAAACATAGCTTTTTGTATCAATAACTTTATTTTTTAAATATAAAAAAACTTAAGTGTAAACATAGTTTTTTATTTATGATAATTTTTTATTAAAAAAACTTATGTATAAGGAATTATGACAAATTCTTACTTCTTTCCTTATGTAAATATGAAAATGAACATAATTGTCAGTTAAAATTTGAAAAGTGTTCAGATAAAAATAGTTAATATCAAAAGATTTTCATTAAGTTTTGCTTTATTGATTGCTTATAGCAAACACTTAGAATTGATGTTTAAAAATACAATTTAAATGATTTATCGAAATATAAATAATAACTTAAATTATGTTTTTCATTTATTTAAAGGAAATATTTTCTTCTTGTGAAAATATTTTTTGTAAAAAAATTTTTTGTAAAAATAATTTATATTTATCTAGTTATATGTTACTATAGAAACAAATTATTAATACATACTTTTCATTAAGTTACAAGATTATCAATCATTTTTGAACAAGAGAAACGTCACTTCACATCACCATTATTATTTTCATTAGAATTAATATTTGAAGTGTATTTATGTTTTAGCAGCTAAAGTTTTACCTTGAAAATCATTATTCTAATAACATTTTAGAAATTCAATTTATTTTAATTGTTGTTTGTGTATTGCAAAAGATATATAACCTACTTATAGGATGAATTTAATAAACTGAACGTAAAAAAATGTATGAAGGTTAAAAGTACTAAAAGTAAATAAGAATTTTATTGCCAGTCAAGTTTGAGCACAGACACATAGACGCACAATATCTATAAAGATTTAAAAAACATATTTTCTATGAAAAATATTGGCATCAAATGAATGTAGATTAATTTACAATTGTGTTAAAACTTGATAATGTGTTCAATAGCAGAATTGGTTAATTATTATCTCTAATGGTCTTATTGAAAATACAGCTATATTTAATGCATAAGGAATTTCATTGAAGAAATAATTTGACATAGAAAACATGTTCTTAAACATTAAAGCCTACGCAGCTACGCAGACTTAGATTATGTTTGAAATTATTATAATGATTAGATATAAATTTAAATCATAAAATTTTCTTCATTATATTGATATATCAAAGGGAGCTTAAGTATTTTAATGTAAAAGAAAGTTACAAACGTTAAAAATTGTTTCATAATTATTTATTCAAAATGAGTATATATATATATATAAAATTCGTTTTACCAAAAATTTTGATTTTCATACTAATTACAGAGATGAGATTATGAGATTTTATTTCAGTTATATGACTTTAAATTTACAGTTAATAAATATTTTATGAGATATTAAGTAAAATGGTAAAACAGTGGGAGAAATCAAAATGAAAATGTAATTCGACATTTAAATTCAGTTGAAGCTAAAACATTTTCCTCTTTATATGTAGTTTTAAAATATGTGAACTCTTAGCAATTAGAGTTTTATTTTTTATAAAGCTTTCAGGAAATCAACCAATTTTATTGATCCTCTACTAATGTTTTTATTTTATTCTTTAAAATTGTCAATCTATGGCTTGCACATGCTTCGAGTTTTATTGATATTTCGACATCTCTGCAAGTTCAGTCAAAACGAGGCCTTTTTTAGTTCTAGTTGTGAATTGGAAAGTTGACGACCCTTTACGACAAATGAACTCGGGAGAAAAGCTTGTATTTATTTCGCGTAGAGTTTATCTACTTCTTCAAGAACTCCATCAAAGTGTTATAAACACGTGACTAACCTTCTTACTTCATTACATTTATTATATTTACGAAGAAAACCTAATTTAACTTAATACTCGGGTTAAAAATTAAAATGCAAAAGGAAAAAATGTTTCTGAACTCCTTCCACGTTTTAGGTCATTTATGTTTGTTTACTTTTCATTTTTAATCTAGCTTAGATTTATAGCTGAAATTGAGTTTGGCTTGTAAATGTGTTACTGAAAAAATTAAAGCTTACATTAAATTTTAAATGTATTTAAAAGTGTTGTCGATCGAGAGCAATGATACTTGGCTAATTTAATTTGATAGATTCGTTTTATTTCATCAGTCAATAAAAGAATAATTTAAATTTTAAATGTATAAAAATTTGCTTATATAAAAGCTTTACATTTTAAAACTCAAATATTCAACAAATAATGAAATATAAACTGTTTTAAAATCACTTTTGGCATTTCATCAATATTGAAAAAAATTTGAATATAGTTTTGAATAGTTTCAACGTAAGATAAATTTCTATACATTGTTAATATTAAGTAAACTTATGCTTAAATAGGCAAAATCAACTGTTAGTTTGGTTATGAAGCACAATCAATCTTATATAAATTAAAAGTGATGTAGCTAATGAATATTCTATTATTTGAAATTTCATGCTTAAGAATTTTATTTTATATTATAAAGTTAAGGATATGGAATTTAGTGTAAGCTTTTCACAAATATCTCTAACAATTTTTATTCTAGTTTAAATTGTTATTTTCAGTTTTAATTCATTTTTTTTTTGAGATTAGACACTTGGAAATTTCATTTTCACGCAAATAAGGTGTTAGTAAGAAGATTGATAATATTTGTAATAGTAAAACCTTATGACTGCAGCCTGTATGATGTACTCGATACTTTTAGGAAGCTAATATAAGGCATTCAGTTTGAAAGATGTTAATAAGAAAATTCATAATCTTTATAATAGTAAAAGCTTATGACTCGAGTTAAAAATGATATGTTGGCATTTAGATAATTCTATTCAAATATTTTCACTGAAGTGAAACTAAATTGAACTTGTATATTAAAGATATATTTTCAGAAATATTTATTCAACTATAATCGATAATTGACAAGTTTTATTGACAGCATAGATTCATATATATTGGAACTTATTCAGAGTTAATTCAAACAGCAAGTGAAATTAGTACAGCTTTTCAAGATCATTCTGGAAATTTCGTTTGTTGGCTTCATTTCTTTTTCTTTTGATTTTATGAAATAATAAAACAAAGAATAAAAAATAATGTCATCGAGAGATAAATCAATGAAACAAGTAATGAAATTGAAATTATATGTTTTATACTTTATGCCTGAAAGCAGAATGAAAAATTGTTTTGTGCCTAAACTGTTGCATACTTTTGAGTTTTCCAAATTTTGTTCTTTTTAAAACTGAATTGTATTACTTTAAAGATATAAAAAATTACTAAGAACTATACAATTTTACTACATGAAATATAATGGCATACTTACCTATTATGAAACTTTAGAGAGTGGTCAGAATTTCGCATTACTGATAATATTTCATGTTTGTTTGAATTTGGTATTGCATAAGTTCTGAAGGTTAATGGATGCAAGAAGACTAAATCACAATTTAAAAATTCTAATTGTGAATTATATATGCTAATGGGAACTATATATACTTTATAATACTAATTTTATTGATCCGTAACTGCATAAAATTCTTGATAAAACTGAACATTCTTAAGGTCTGGATTTAACATCATTATTCATTCAAAAATATTTTCCTTTATAACAATGTGGAGGATTTAAATTTTTCTTTTAATTTCATACAATTGTCAAAATAAATAAATTTTTTGAAATTACGTCCCATTTTAACCTTGCTTATCGAACTATTGCAGAAAATTTAGATAATATTTTCAAGCATAAATTAAAAGTTGCTTTCTTATAATTATAAACCGTGAGCAGCTTTTGACTACGCTATCACTTGTCTGCAATTTGCTGAAAGAACGAGTTAACAAATGTAGGCATTACTAATATAGTGGATGTGTAGTCAGTCAGCTATTGAATATGTATTTCTTTATACATATATGTTGTTCCTTATCCCTCTTGCGTTTATAAATAATGAAGAACTATAGCAGGATGAGAGTAGTTGCCTCTCATAGCAACTAGTACAAGCTAAGATGTGGACTGGTGTGTCTTGGATCACACTGTAATTTAGACAAGAGGAATGCATTATAAGGCCCGCCCTATGCCATTGAGCTAAAGAATGTCGACTACGAAATCTATTAAGAAACATTTGATCTCACCTACAACTTCCCCTAATCAAAGAAGCCCCAGGATGGTTTCCTTCATATCAGACATGTACGGGGACTTGTCTTCATGAAGAATTGATATCTTGTTTGACCCAGGTAGCAATTTCTGAGAAAGGAAGGCAGACTATCACGGGCCAGACCATCTGCAATCTCATTCCCATATGCATTCATGTGCCTTTGAAAAAAATCTTAATAGTAGCAATCAAGCAATATAAAAGAGTGAAAAAATACTCTTTGTTGTTTTGTTATCATACCTCCGATTTTTAGACAGATGCGGAATAGAATTTCAACTATCTCAATCCAGATATAGAACTTTCAGCAGGGAATAATATCAAAGATTCTTCAATAGTTACAGTTCTGCTCGAAGAAGTGAGCAATAGTCAGGATTTCTCATACAAATCCTAATCATATTTTCTTTTATGATGAAAATTCCGCTACACGAGAGAGTGCCACCACGCATGCTGACGTCAATATAGATCTGCTATTCATTACTCGAAATTTTACTAATAGTCTCTAAAGTGAATTGTCTAAAGTACGCTGTGTGATGTATGCTCTTGTTAGTGGACAAGTACAATTCGGTCTTAAAGAAGACTCTTTCACAGAATGCGACGGCGGAATATCCATTCAACAGGTGAGTAAAACGTATTCCACTTCATTATGTAGCCGTCTCTCATTTTCAGTAGGGCTAAGTGGACTTTCTATCTTAAGCGAACAATTGTTGTTCCAGCTGCATAAATAACTGGAGGTTCAGTGCTGGTCACTATAACTAATGAGTTGGGCAAAGTATCTGGCCTGGAAGTACCTGCTTCTCAAGCTGATAAGTTTAAAGTCAATTTCATACAATACACTAACCATCGGGTAGTTATTACCGAGACTAGAAACTGCATATATATATTGAAAATAGTAATTTTAGAAATGTTTTTGAATAAGTTTACAATTGGAGTTCATTGTGGCCTAAAAGCATTTTTCTACGTGACAATCATGTGTTCTATGCCAGCTACTGTAGATCAACGGAAGATTCTGATTTGATCAACCGTTACATTTCTGCACACAGGTCTGTTGGAGTGGGTGCTTGGGAGTTTTCCGAGTTTACTCCATTCTAACATATGCATACGGCACAATATTTGCAAAAAGTCCTTTCATAAAGGAATTACACCAAGGATATCAAAGTGCCTTACAACAGCCTTAGGCCTTTAAGCTATTTATTTCGCCGTATCAAAGTAGTTTGCTGTTAAGTGGTAATCAGTAATAAGCTCAAAATATTTATGGAAAACATTTTAGTTAATAAAAATAGTTGTATTTATCCCACTTTAGCATGTAAGTGAAACTCACCATAGTTGAACGTCATCTACTCTATTTTATATTGAATGTGTCTCACATAAATGAAGCAACAGAATTGCTCAAAGTATAGAAAAGATCTGATACTTGAGTTTTTTTAGCTAACTGTTGACTTCAGTGTATGAATAAAAATAGGAAGTATTCGTAAATTTAACATTGCATTAAATTTGCTGTATGTAACAAAGTAGCAAAAGAACTTATTCGTGATAAGTTTAATTATATATATATATATATATATATATATATATATATATATATATATATATATATATATATATATATATATATATATATATATATATATATATATATATATATATATATATATACATATATATATATATATATATATATATATATATATATATATATATATATATATATATATATATATATATATATATATATACTCTTTCCTTAGATTTAAGATTATATATATAAAATCAGCGTCACAAATGTTTTACCATCTTAAAAATACACCCTTAGAATGCAGTATTAAGTGTACAAGTAAAGAAAACAAAAAATCTTCGTAAATAAAAAACCAACTTTTCCCTTTTAAATATTTATTTATTATTTTCTATTCAGTTGTGAACTCAAATGTTTCGTAAAGTTTTTTCCGTTATTTTGGCAATCTTTTCTTTTATATTCCAGTACCACAGGAAACAAACCATTTATAACGCAGAGAGCTTCGAAAACGGTTATAGATAAAAAATGTTACACACTGTGAATCTGAAGTCAAACAGAACAACCATTTCTTTCTTTCAATGACAATGGTATCTTTTTCAATGACAAATGCTTCACTAACCAATTGAAACCTTTAGGTGATTGCTGACGCATGGTTCCTGATGAAGCAACGAAATTTAAGCATCCAATCAAAACATCCCGTATTTAACTGAAATTAAATCCATAGAGATATTTCCACTAGTGCACTATTGATGTCCCTTGATATTTTGATGCTCTCTTTTCGCTTATATAAAACTTGTATGAATTGTGCATCGGAAAGAAAATGTGGTCTGTCACTTTTAATTGTATTGTCTTTCAATTTTCAAAAAAAAAAGTTCTGAAATGTATGTTTTTAGTTCTAAGTATCTCTTCATGCCACGTGAAATTGTGGCATAAGGATATTTCGTCTTTTCAGCATAAAATCAAATTATGTAATATATTTTGATCTTCTTAAATGCAACAAATTGAATGGTTTATTTATTGTATATATTTCAACTACTTTTAACCCTTTTTGCTAATCAAAAATGAGTATATCTAAGATGCTGACGGTTTTGAACCATGGTCGGTAATAAAACAGACTGTTATTTTCACTTATTCATGTAAAATTGACTTGTTTGGAAAACATACCACAGAAAATTTTCTTCTGCACAAAAAAGTAAATGCTGAAAAAGTTTCTTACATCAGCTAAAGCGTGTGCAATATCTATTAAAACGTACGAATGTGCAAATAAATTAAATAAATAAAATACCTTTGACTAGAATAGAATTAAAATAATGGACCTATAAAAAAGAAACAAGCCAATTATGGAAGTAAATATCAACATATAATTTTCTTTCGAGGAAAATAATTTTAATCTTGGGGAATCTATAGATATTTGGTCCAGTTAACTTGATTTTTGGAGTAAATAGTTTTATTTATTGATATATAAGGTTGGTAGCGATAGCTCCTTGATGATTTAGATTGATTTTAATGGTAATATAGAAATCACACTAGTTGATTATATGAAATCAAATGCTATATCACCAACACATTTTTGGAGATATATTTTGTTGGAAGTTGCTTTGTGTGTGTTTGAAAAATTTTAATATACATGAAACATCTATATTGCATTGTCCTGTGGAAACCGAACTTTTCTTTTGTTCACCAGAATTACCGTTTCCGGTAAAAATATTTTTTTTTGTATGTATCAGTTGTTCCATATAGACAACTATTCTATATCATCTCATGAATTAAGAACATATGACCATTATTTAAAATTTTTAACACTCCTGATTGTGGGATACTTTTTCAATGATTTTTCATCGTTTTGGAAATTTTTGTTCCATTTTTTGTGATACGTTTCATTGCTACAATGATTCTGAAAGTCATGATTGATTTTTCAAAGTATCACAATGGAGTTCTCTTTTATAATAGCCAGTTTATACTAATATAACAAGCAATTCTTAATAATGTTTCTTATTTATGGGGGAATTAATTTTTTTTCTTTATTAAAAATATTTAACCTAATTCTTTAACACGTTTTGAGGAACAAACCTTTTATATAATCTCCCTAAATTGCTTCTATGCAAATTAATTCGCATGAAAGTTTTGCAATTCTAAAAGCTATAAAACTTTGTTTTATTTAAAATTTATAGAAATATTCCAACATCATAGAATACTCAGTACCATTTAAATCATGTGTATTATGAAAAAATGGCTGAATTTATTAAAAAAAATTTTTTAATTTAAAAAATGATAATTTTTGTATATTAGTCAACCAAATGTGTGATGAATAATTGACTAATATGTATAATGTGTTAGATTTAATAATGTAACCGTAACCCAAAGAATAAGGAAAGCAATTGAGCGATGCCTTTTTCACACTAGCTTGAAATCTGTAAATATATAATGCATATGTACAAATTATATTTTCAGTACGGTGTGATAGTAAAATCAATATCTGAAATATAACTTTCTTATCTAAATTTATGAAGTAAACTAGAGATGAAATAGGTTGTAACGAGTTAGCATGAATAGACACTATCATAAGTGATTTTTGATTAGTTCTCTCAAGAAAGCAATTTATTCATCAATCAGTTTATTATTTCCCTAACAATCTTTAGTATGCATAATGAGACAACTTAAAGTACATTGGAAGATACGGGAAAAAATGAATAAAAGACTTAACTGATAACTAATAATAATAGTCTATAGATCATACATACACGTGATCTTATCTAAAGCTGTCATACTGAAAATGAAAGTGTATGTCGAAATTTAGAAACGTTTTCCAGTGTTGTGTTATGAAACTTTAGTTATAGGTGGGTTAGAGTTTTATTGTTCAATGTTGTCATTCAGCTGTGGCTCAAAATTATACAAAATACTTGATTCGATTCATTCAATAGAAAATGACAGCTGAAAAAGAAGTGGTTGATAAACGGACATTTAATTTCTCCATGTTCAATTTTATATAACTTTTACATGTTCTCTGAAATAATATTATTATTCTCAAAACAAAAAATAAAACGTGTTAGGTTTTTTTTATCCCAATCCAAAAATGACCAGGTTAAATGACCTCCCATTCATTAGCTTATGCAAGTTCAAGGTTACTCAACTCAAATATTGCAAAAGTGTAAAGAAGAGGTTCCATCAAAAGTTTTGATTTAAGTGCTTACTCTTTGTACTACACTGGTGGAGACAGGCTCTGTTTAATGATTTTAAGTTGGATCAAATAGGAATAAAGCAAATTAAATACACAAATGCAAAATATATTTTTAGAAATTAATGTAAGGTTTTATATAAATTCATGTGTGTGAATTATAAGTTTACACATGATTTACTTTGAGAAACATTCTGTCTCCTGGTTCGACGAATGTGTGTGTGTGTGTGTGAAAAGCAATCTATTCTACAAAATAAATAAAAAGCAAATAAATTAGGCACTACCGTCCGATTCCCGGAATCAAAAGTGCCACTTTTTTCCCAACAAAGACCATTTTTTCCACGATACTTTCTTTGAGGCTGCCGATGTGTAAATAGATTCTGGGCTATCATTTCAAGTCAAATAATACACAGAAAAAGTGCGAGTGAATTAGAAACCAGTCAAGCATACAGTTTACATTCCTTTTGAGCTCCTTTTACTTGCTTTTCCGAGTAAAAATAAAAATTTTTTTGTCTGGCATGTATAATTTAAACAATTTGTTGGTTACCTTAATTTCTATAAAATCAATCAACTTTTTTCTCAGGTGAAATTTGCATGTCTACTCTTTCCCAAACTTTTTTCGATGAAAATATTTATAGCTACACATTGCGATTTAATCGAATTCTGATGGGAAAAAATGATGGGTAGAAAAGTTTTGACTATTCAAAAATAAATTATTCTATTTTTCAAGTCTAAGGTTTCTTACCCATTTGGCCAGTTTGATTTTTGAATTAAACAACTTTCTGAAAGCGCATTATTATAAATTTCTAAAGCTTTTGTTTAATGAAAAACGAATGGTGTTAATAATTTAGAACATAAAAATTATTGATTTTATGTTTTACTCTAAATGTGAATTCTAAACACAATACTCTATTTTTATCACAGATTGGTTCACAATTGTTAGAATTTTAGCTATTGAAAATATATTAAAACTCAGGAGTTAAATTATTTTTTTTATTGTTTTTGGAATATTTCTAATATATTACTTACTACAAGGTGCGTATTTTAAATAAATAAAAAAGTTTTAAGCATATCAAAATAATAACTTTTTGAAGCTAATTTAATTTATTTGTTTAAATGTTTTTTTATGTAAATCATATAATTAAAAAGACAACCACTCTATAGATTTAAGTAATATTTTAATGAAACAGAATTTAAATAGGAATACAGAATTTTGTAGAAACAAAATATGTGATCTTTATAATACTCAAATTAAGTAGAAATCAATTTAAACTGTTTTTATTTAAAACTTGAAAAATAAAATAAAAAGTTATAATTTACGGAGGCTCAATTTGCTGAGGAAGGAGCTAAATGGCTTACTTTTTGGTATATAATTTAACAACTCTTGAGTTCAATTTTCACATGGAGCATGTTTTTTTGTAGTTGCTCGGAATTAACTTTAAATAATAAATCTACCAAATTAACATTCATGAGAAAAATTAGATTGTAAGCATACTAAATTTCATATTTCTTACGTTTGAGCATAACAAAAATTGATACACAGTAGAGAATGTTTTGCAAACAAACAAAAAATGAAAAATAAATATAGATTGATTATTAACCTATTTATTTTGTAAATCGTATATATAATCTCACATAACTACGTATATATCTGTTTCCTAACTAAACTCATGTATTATATCGACAAAGGAATGAAAGTGGTGGTAATAATAAACATTTACAGTAGAGTGAAGTCAAATTTCAACCCAAAATCATATAGTAACAGATCTAAAAAGCTTGATGTTTATGCAACATATTTTATAAGCCACGTCATATTCAGTTTTAATTCGAGCATGTTTCCAAATTTTTTTCTGTAAAGTGCCTTGAAACAAATTTCAACACGTTTAATTAACAAGTTTAATCTAAGCAAATTCAATGTCTTTGTAGCAATTTAGTAGTTAATAGAAAATATACTCAAGAGTAATATAGTTGTAGACGGAAAGAGAGGGATTTGTGGTCATAAATGTATATAATTAGAAAAATTTCTTATATTTATATATATGTACACACACACACACACACACACACACACACACACACACACACACACACACACACATACACATACACACACACACACACACACACACACACACACACATACACACATATATATACAAAATTTTAATTATTAAGATAAAGACTCTTCAAATATTGTTTCAGTTTTTGAATCATCAATTTGTTAAAAATAGTCGGTTAAAGAAACAGGACTATGTTGAAAGTGATATAGTCTATGTAAATGCAATAGAATATATATATATATATATATATATATATATATATATATATATATATATATATATATATATATATATATATATATATATATATATATATATATATATATATATATATATATATATATATCTTTTTCTTTAATATCTTCTATAAGCAATGTTTAATGATTCCGCATGATTAAAACTGAATATAGATTTTTGGTTTGAGCTCAATGATTCAAATATATTTTAATTTAAAATTTAATAATCTAAATGAGAAATATTGAATATGTTTTGAAATATAATGAAATAGTCTAGAAGATATTTTTCATAATGTGCTTTTATTACAGCAATGTAGAAGACCTGGTAACCGAACGATTAGCTCTCAGGTATTCTATTCTACATTCGATTTCCACATTTGGTATAGACGTTTGTAAGCTTTTGAAATTTCCTTTAAACTGTACCTTCCTTTTCTAATAAGCCTTCATGTGCAAAAAGTGCCCCTTGAGCAACAAATTAAATGAATCTTAACAGCGATGTTATACAACCACAAGAGTATCAATGAATCAATATGAAATACAGATCGAGAAGATTAAAATGTAGTTTATCAAAAGTTTTGATTGCGGGGCTATTTATCTACTTTATATTCAGTATTAGAAATTCATGACGAATCGGGAAACGTAGCATAATATATGATGAAATTAAATTACATATCAGATATTTATTTGGAAATTATGAAATGCAGCAATTTTAAATCTTTTATTTGTATTCTGAAGTAGTTTAAATAATATCTTTCCTTTATTCCAGGATAAAAATTATAATCTATTATAATGTAAATTTTATCCTTAAGAACACGAATGGAGCTCTGAATGAAACATGACTAGAGGCAATAAAAAACTCATTTTACCATTCATATGGAGTTATAATATGACTTCCGTCTCAAAGAAAAATTAATCTGTCACTCCATGTAAAACAACTGCACTTTAATGCAATTTAACAATGTATTATTCAAAAAATTTTTTTAGTTCATTAAATTTTAAGTGTGATTAATATTTAACCATTTTTTACTGAAATAGACATGATTTCCTAATAAAAAGTCTGTAAAACATACGTAACTATTTAATAATATCAAATGTGCTTGTAGTGACTAGTGTAATGAAGTAAATAAATTGATCTTTAAATATTACTCTGCATACATTTTAAAAGGATCGTTATAATGATTTCTTGCATTGTGACCCTTTAATTCCTTCTAATAATCTATTAAATATTAAAAGTCATTTAATCTTAATTTATAGACTGTCGAAGAAAACTATTTACAAGCAGCTTTTTGGCTTGCAGTAAATTTTGTTGGAAACCCAAATTCAATTTTAATTCTTGTTATTGAATTTTTCCACAATAACAAATGAAAATTTGTTTTCTAAAAACAAATAAAAAATTGTTTTTAAAAACAATTAAAAATCTTTCACATTTATTTGGCTCTCAGATTTTAGACTTACTATGAAACTGACATAAGAGAGAGCAAATGTGAATTTTATTTCACAAAATTTATTTCATAACCAAATGAGGTGCACGATGTATTTTCTGTCAATTAAAACCATATTATATATTTTTAATTTGGATTACTCATTCATAGTTTTATTCTAAATTTGCACATTCTCTAACAATGTCAAGATTATAAAAGTTAATTACCCTTTCGATGGTTGAAATTTATCGTTCAAAGTTCTTTCGAGTGAAGGCTGTCATCATTTTAAGCTTACAATTTGCTAAAAGACGTGATAGTACTCCAAGTCTATTAAAAACTTTCTCCATATATTTGACACTGAACTTGAGACGATAGAACCAACATCACGGAAGAATGCTGTAAATCTGAGGTCATAGCTCTTTTTGAAAAGTTAAATATATTTAGATAACTTTTAATCAAGCATGAATACTTATGTGATTAAAAGAAACAATCATATTTTAAAATTTACGTTGGTGAAACTCAACATCCGAAATTTATGATTTTTTTCCCTTTCAACCTTTAAGAATAAGTTAAAAATTAAGAGTTTGATTTCCTTGCGGAGAAAGTTACTTATTCATTTTTTTATATTTATTTATTTCCCGAATTAAAATTTGATTATTTCCTGAAGTTAGCTCCACCTAGAAAGAAAAGCTTATTGGGAAATAATTATACGTTTGATGGATTGGTTACACTTTATGCAGTTAAAATTAAATAGCAATAATTTATGTCTATTTTTTTTAATAGAGGATAAGAAAGTATTAGCTAATAATCTTTCATTCTGTCTCATTAAATCTTAAAACATGGATGCATTAGTAATTTAGATTAAAACCGTGTCTAAATCAGTTGGCCAAAACCTACTCGAATAAAATGAATGGGAAGGCATAGACTCATTCAATTTTCTAGCTTGATCGGCAGAACTTAATCTAACTTTTAAGGCGTTCACACTATAGTGAATGAACCGAGCACTGAGTTTAAACAATGTCTAAGTATGGATTTTTTGTTGCTCTTAATGTCTGTTAAACTTCATTGTTACTGAAAGGCGAAAGGTGGACGCCCAGTTTGTAAATGTCCTTTTTCGAGATAAGTTCTTTTTAACCTAAATAATGGGTACCAGCCCAAGGATAAGCAGCTCGAGGGAAAAGTTTACACTACTTATAAACGCTTGTAAATAAGATTTCATCGATATTCTGAGTGAATAATGATTAATCATTAATATTCATTGATAAAGAGGATACAGTTACTGACCTATCTCTCCAGAGTGTGAATCACGAGAAATTGCTGAGTGAGGGAGAGACTGACGTGATGCCCTGGAGCTTGGCAACTAGAATAAATTACTGGCCGCGTTGAGAGGTGCGGGATAGTTTTCTTTTCACACCGCTAGATGAAATGTGTTTTACATAATTTTCAGATAATGACAACCTGTACTGTGCAATCTTCTAAAAATGAGATCGGAGACGGTTTGTTCAAGCTTTGGACAAGGGGAAATGGGTAGTCCATTGTTCGATTTAGGTCAAGAACAAAAAGAACACGCAGGGGGGATACTTTTAATCTGCATATGCAGCAGTGCTGTCTAAAACATGAAGTCTTATAGCAAGTTTGTGACTAGCAAAAAATTAATATTTTGACAGCTAATTTATGAACCAGCACTTCAAGAGGAGAAGACTAACATTAACGCGTCATTAAAGTTACTTATGTATTCACACTTTTATTATGTAAATTGTACAAAAGTCTCTTACGTCAACTTAATTTTCATGTTAGTTTTATAGTTAGAATTTTACTTAACTCCAAATGAATGAATGTTTTAAAACATTTTTTTTGTAATAGACATCTCTGATTCTAAAAAAAACTTATATGGCAAGTATTTTTATTTGATAGATTTTAACAATAATTACTTGGCAAATATAATTTTCACAATAAGACTTGGGTTATAGACTACAAATTAAATCTTCAAAAAATACTGATTGTTTTAAGAATAATTAATATGAAATAAAAATAATTTAAAAGAAATGTCTTATATCAATAAACTTGATTATTTCACCATGTGTGCTGCATTTTGGAATTTTTTATATTCTTTATTTAGAGCTTTAAGTTGAGTTTTATTGTGTTAAAAAAGTTTTTTGTAATATCATATTTCTATGGAATTAAATACAGTTTACTCATTAAATAATGAATAAGTAAAGTGGTGAATTTATAAAAATGATTGATTCAGTTGCAATGCAATTGCTATCTATATCATAAATATAAATTATGATTCTATTCCAGTTGCATTTTGATCATTTTATAAATCTATTATTTATCAAAAATTTTTCAATTCAGTTTTATATTAATATGGTAGTTTCCAGTTACTCTCTATCTCTCTCTCTATTAATATAAAATTAAAATATTAAAATTGTCTTATGCTAATTGCATTTCGCATGAATAATGCTTTAACAACTTAAAATGTATGATATATAGGTATAAAAGAATTATTGTTTGTAAAATTTTAAAAATATCCCGTGAAATACTCAAAAATTGCGCCTTTAACATTTTATTCACATCAATTTTTTTTTATAATTTTGTGCACGTTAAAATACACAATGATGATTGTTTTTGAAAGGAATAGTTCAAACAAATTTTTAAATTCCACCGCATTTTATTCACTACTACAAATAAAAAGATATGTATTATTTGTGTGAGAAAGAAATGAAAACTCTTGTCAATTATAAATGAATTGGTTATTTGTCAGAAACAAATTTCAACAATTACCGTCCTTTGGTAAATCTAATCTTGGTTTAAGTATTTGCCTTTGGTGGGTATTCCGTGTATTTTTTTTTTTACTAGTGAGAAATAATATCCTCACTTGCCGGATATGAAACCTGTCCTGTTCCAACATAGAAGATGATCTACTTTCAGTTCTATTTGTAGAACGACTGGTGTCGCAACTTTGGGCTTGATGGAAACAGAGTTTGATTGGAAAAATACTGGTTATACGATCTCAAGAGTTTCTCGAAAGCTATGTTTTTATGACCTTATAAGAGACTATTATTTGCCTTTAAAGGAGAAATACTTTTGAAAAAAGTTTCACTTATAAAAGAAAATTTTCCGTTTGTTGGCATTTGTAATAATACAAAAAATATATCGTTTAAAAATAATTTTATTAAGAAGATTAAAAATTTTTTAGAGTTTAATTTTCCGCAATTATTCAGCATGTTCAATGATGTTTGCGGAAGTATTTTCCTCAAAATATTTGCGCATAAAATCATTTAGCACATCGGTTTCTTTTTCGTAACCAGCCTTAAGCAAATAGTTTTTAAAAATTTGCTCAAAAATACTTTCAGCGTCCTGATTGTTTATTTACCTCGTCGAAAAATACTTGGCCTTAATTGTTTATTTACTTCACATGAAGAACTTTTGTGTGAAGTAAGTCACCTATATTTATGAGATAATTAGATTACAGTGAAAAGCGGTTATTCTTTACACAAGAGTAAGTGTGAAAACGAAAATAAAGTAGTTTAAATTTACTCACGAAAGTTTATGAAATATATTTTTCTTAAAAAATAACTTAAAATAATAAAATCAATTGAAATATTGTAGAAAATAGTGATCTATTTATATTTATTTAGGTAATCAGTTGATTCATATAGGGAGTATTTTAGTATGCCAAACTAGAGTAATCTCAGTTCTTTATTAATTCAGGGCTCATTTGCAATTTGGCTGAACAGTTAAAAAATGCTAAAATGGATAATAAATAACATTATAAAAATAAAATTGTTGAAGTTACAAAGGTATAACAAATAACTTATTTTTAATTTAGTATTTAATGCTCACACACATTAATTATATATATTTATTATTTCATGTACGAAATGAAATACTTTTAACTAATTTTAAAGAGCTGAAAGAGCAATCTGTGACTCGTAAGCTACTTATGTGAAACTGAAAATAAAAGCAATTAAAGTGGATATGAAAGCAAACAAATGTAATGGTTAAAAGTGCATATTGAATATGAAAATGTAGGTTAAAATATGATGGAAAAAAATACAGTTTTTTAGTTATATTGTCAAAAACTAAGAGCATAATTTAAAAAGTAACAATTAAATCTTCACAAGTTAACTCCTGTTAGCTGTTGAAAAAGGCGTTAAAGTGATTAAAAAATTAATCGAATAGTTAATAAACCATCAAATAAATTAATATTTTTTTTAATGAATTTGGCAATTTTAAGAGGTGATGAAATTTGATTTTTCCTTGTGCGATCATTTTTTTTTTGTATACGAAGTTTAATTTTATCGGTATCTATGACTTAAAGTAGAATTTGCATTAATGAGAATATTTCTTGCCCATTAAGAGACAAGAGTTACACATGAAAACAGTGTGTGATTAAATAATAAAGTGTGAAGTTTCAATCTAGTGTCCGTTATATGAAAATATTTTTATCAAATTGTGCATATAAATCAGATTGTGAACTAACCAATAAATAAGGATCGATGATTCTTATTTTTGGAGTTATCAGTTTGCACGGAAATACAAATATCGATATTTTAGAAGTGGTTCAACAAGCAAGACTTCAGAAAACTTTAATTACTATTCTAAATCAACTTTTATCAGTGAATTTTAAAGAAATTTTATATAGCAAGTTATATTGTAAAAATTAGATGAAACTTAATTTTTATATAAGGTTTTGTTTTTAAACTAACTATATACAGAACCATAAATGAATAACAAAATTGAATGTTTTTAGACATTATAAACAAATATTTTGATAGTAATTTTTTATAATATCTTTTAAAATATTCCTTAATAATATCTAAAAAATGCATTTTTAAACATTTTATGTTAATATTTTACTCGGGCGATACAGTCATAAAAATTCTTATTATATTTAAATTGAAGAGAGAGTTTTCAAACTATCGTTGCTATATTTAGTTGGGTTTTTATACATTTTTACTTGCTATTTCTGGAAAACTGCTTCTTCAGATTTATTAATAATAAATATATTTTGCGGTGGTAGTTAAATTGAGATATAAGAACCAACAGTGTTTAGATATTAAAAATGTTAAATTTTTACGCTGTTATTCATTAATTTAAATTTTTTAGATAATTATTTAAATTATCCAGATTATTATTTTGTACTAGTAAACAATATGTTGTGTTTTTATTAATACTTAATCAAAAAATTGCCAATAAGCTTCTGTGTGTTAATGACAAATTTCAGCTTAATTATTATATTAAAGTTTTCCTTATTGTTAATATCTGTTATGTGTTTTATACAGTTACTTAAGCCTTTATTACAGTTAACAAAGAATACAATTAAAATTTTCTATCTATTTTTGTACCATTCACTCCTTATCGCTTCCCCAACAGATGAGCATCATCAAAGGTTTTTAATAAAAGAAACAGAGAATAGAACTAAGCAAGCATAGCGAGTCGAAATTATCAAACGCGAAACGAGGTCAAATATTTTCAGTTCATAGCACTCGCAGTGCCGGTAATAATATACGAACACAAGGTCAACAATTAGATAAATTGGTATTCATTGCAAGTAGTCCTTTAACCTAAAAAGGTCATCTGGTTCAGGTGTATATAAAGCGAAGTTCAAATGTTATATATTGTTGACGTTAACATATGTTATCAATTTTCACACAGTCACACGACTGTTTTTCTATTATTATTACATTTATTAATTATATTGATTAAATTATCACATTTATATATATGTTATCAGCAATGTTATTGTTAAACAAACACACAAATAGGATTTGGTATGTTTTTATAAACTGAAGGAATAAAATTTTGATTTTATAATTTTAAAATAAGGAAAAAAAGGTCATCTGGTTCAGGTGTATATAAAGCGAAGTTCAAATGTCATATATTGTTGGCGTTAACATATGTTACCAATTTTCACACAGTCACACGACTGTTTTTCTATTATTATTACATTAATTAATTATATTGATTAAATTATTACACATTTATATACGTGTTATCAGCATTGTTATTGTTAAACAAACACACAAATAGGATTTGGTATGTTTTTATAAACTAAAGGAATAAAATTTTGATTGTATCTTATTACATGCAGTAACAAATATTTTTTAATAATGGCTATAAACCTAAAAACAAACCATTTAAAAGCTTCTTTCATTTAAGGAAATATATAAATTCAAAAGCTGTTGTCAAAGTTATTAACAAAACTATTCTGAGTAAGTACTATATTGATAAAGCTATTTTGAAAAAAAACTATAATAACAAGTACCTAATATAAATTCTCACTTCACTGAATTATTTTTCGAAAACAAAAAGAAAAATTGAGTTAGAGCTTCGTTTGAGTAAATACAAAATAATTATATAAATATTACTTATACAAAATGCAATTCTATTTCTTAAATTATTCATAGTGTAAAAAAATGTCATTCAGAAATTGAATGATATTGCAATGTATAAAATTTCATTTGAGCTATTGAGATATAATTTGAAAAAGCTTGACGTTTATAACACATACTGACTGATATAGATTTCATATTTATTACATTAGCTTGTTTCTAACATTTTATAAAGATATTATTTAATTAAGGAATAATTTTGAATTTATTAAAGAGTAATTTTAATTAATTAATATTAGATAACATTTTCTGGCATTTATGTGCTAGTTGTTTGACAAAAAAGCAGGCAGCCTAACTTAATTTTATTACATATTGTTCTATTCAATAATTTTATTAGTAATATTAAAATTGGAGACATTTTTTTCTGATTAACTAATCAAATGAAATATATTTGCAATAATTGAATAGTATCTAATTTTCGTTATCTTGTTATTTATTTTTCATTCGAACTTATATTTTGTAATATAATTTATTCGTAAGGCAATATATTTTATTTGTTTTACAAAAAAATACACTTGTTCTTTACATGAAATGTCAGAATTATAGAATAATAATGTTTCGGTTAAATTCATATGGTCATCCTCTCTCTCGGATTTATTCTTAAAACCTTTAAATCATCTGGAAACAGGATGTTGTGCAGTATAAAAAAAGAAACAGAAAACAAAGCCCTGTCCTTTGTTTATTTACACGCAGGAATAAAATCTACTCTATTTCCATTACATATGCATTATTTCCAGGTATAATTCAAGGGCGGAAATTCATGCAGATTGACAGGCATTCAGTCCAAGGTAAAAACCATGACTGCGAAATACATTGAATTATGTGATTTAGCTTATGAGATTTCGGCATATGCGTTTTCTAAAGAACAGACTGCGGGTTACCTAAATAAAAAAGGACATCCGAATTTTATTATTTTATTCCGTTTTATTATACTGAATAATCTTATTAAAATAATGGAAACATTTTTCTACTGTTTTAGAATAAGAAATTTTACGGAATCAGTTATTAACTAATTTCACTAATTATTTCAATTAGAAGTCGGAAACCTTTTTCTGTGTAGAGCTACAATGAGCTTTATAATGATTGCTAGGGCACAATGCTTCGCATACTATGTAATAAAATAATGGAGAACTTAAAATGAGATGTTGAGGAAAACTGTATTTAAATAATAAAGTACATAAAAAAGAGATAAATTTATTATCATAAGCTCAGATATTAGTGACTTTTATGACATTTAAAAAGCTCCCACGGGTCACACAAAGAAACTTCAACGGGCATCATATTTTAAATTATATCTTTTTAATTAAGTAAATGCACTATTATATTTAACCACAATTCATAATTATAATTATAATTATGGACTTAGCTAAGTACTTTATATTTCAGTTGTAAATTATGATTCGACATATTTCTGTAAAATGTTGATATGTGTTATAAAAAATGAGGCTGATTAAAAGGTAATGGTATCTAGGTCCTTAAATGCTTAGGTGTTATGAGGGAAAAGTAAATATTTTATCTTTTATCAAATTAAAATTAGCTATATTAATAATCAACATAATCTAGACATCTTAACTTCTTTTCATTTTCTAGCACTTTAGTCTGCAATAAGCCATGTCTGTTAAACAATATTCTTCTAAACATTTTTTTTTCATTGACCTTCCAAATAGATACTTTTCTTTAACTTCTAACTATTAGTTATGACCTGTGATGCTCCTTCACGTTGTAGCGTGAAGAACTGAAGAGAAGAATACCTGTGCAAGCAACCAGGTATTGCACCAGAAGTACAATATTGCTGTCTATTTTGCAGATCTCTCAATTTAAGTGCAACGTAAATACTCAAGCATAGTATACTTCCTTAATTTATTTTAATAGCATTAATTAAAAGCAGATGCAATAAGAATATAACTAAATTTTAATTGGGAGAATTTCTTATTTACATGAAGGAATCAAATGTATGCATCAGGAATAGCATCTTAGTATTAGTTTGATAACTTTAAATTAAATTAATTTTTTTTATTTCCAATTCTGTTTCAATTGATGTTACTAGGAAAGAATATTAGTGCTGCTTTTTTTTTTAGAAAAATGTAATTTAAACAAAGGCGTCTAGTCTTATAAACGATAATGTAATATTAACGAGAGTTTAATTTCTGTTTGTATCACGAACAAAGCATTTAACTCACGAATTTTTAATTTTCCTTTATTAAAACAATACTTTCGCTTAATAGAGTTGGATATGAAATAAAATGTTGAACAAAATCTTTCATTCATTTTTTAATTAGAATTATAAGGAATATTCTAGTTTTTATGAGCTATTACTGAATGGAAAGAAAAATAATAATGCCATATAATACATAATACATAAAATAATAATGCATTGAAGTGATATTATTACATTTATAATGACATTAGATAAAAGCGGTATTCCTTAAATTAAAAAATAAAAAATTGTAGAAATGTAACGGAATTTTAAATTTCAATTCTTTATTTATTTGGTATGTGTTTTTTCAATGCAAAATGCAATAGATTAAGTAAAATTATTCATAGGAAGAAATACTGTTAGTTTATTTTTATTACGTGAAATTTATTATTTTTTTTCAAAATCACTGAAAGAATCAAATTTCTTAATATAAAATAAAAATAATGAGATTCACAGTTACACTTAAATTTTTTAGCTTTTCATTTTTGTACTTATATTTCAAGTAACTCTAAACTCATGCCTGTTTAATATTCGAAAGTTAATCTTAAATGTAAATAAATCTGTAATTTAAATCCAATGCATGACCTCTTTCCTAATTTAAAAATTACCTGGTTCTGACCATTACTAAAAGCGTGGAAGTATATAGCATTTTATCATTGAGGATATAAATGACTAGATATAAGCTTATTTTCCCTCTTTGGAGAGGTTCTTCGTGAAAGATATAACGTAGAATGGATATTTAATTAATTATGACAACTTTGACATGTTTGGTCTATCTATTATGTCACATCAGAGCTTACCTCTTCTAACAGGATCAATTATATAGCCTCTGCTTGTTATAAATTTGAATTTTAAAATACCCAGGATCTTAAGTTTAGAATCATGATTTTTGAGCACGTATTTATGGATGAATATAAACCTAATTTATTAAATTGATATTATGTTGTCTATTACTACATATAGTTATTTAAAAATTAATAAGTGGGATTTAATCACACAAAAAAATCATTAAAATCATATATCATTATCTCTTAGTCTATGATTCTTATACTTTTATGCAAGCATAGAATAAAAATGTTTACTTTATTTTCTTCGAGCATAATATAATTACTAAATCCCAATTCATTTTTTTCAAGAGGATATTTTAAATTTCCTAATTTCCTTTCTATTCAAAACTTTTTTTTATGTTATTGTATATTTGATTTAATTTGCTCTTGATTAATTCTTTTCTTTTTCCTTTCGTGACAAACTTTATGATTTCGAATGCGCTCTTATTGTTATTTTATTGATGTATAATTAAGTTTATAGCATCAAGGCTAACATACTGAATTGTTTTGATATTAAATCTTTGGAAAATCAACTCATATTGCGAGGTTTTCCATTAAATGATACCAAGCGAAGCTGATATTCATTTTTTTTTCTTTTTTTGCCCTTGAAGCTGTCAGTGGATAACTGTTCAACTTCTCATCCAGTTCGTCCTCGTTCATGATCCAATAAAGTAGAAACTGCGAAGGTTAAATCGTTTTTCTTACTATTTGTGGGTTGTAAACAATCATCGGTACATGCTCTTGCGCTAGAAAAAATCTTTTTACTCGAGGCACATAAGTATTTAACAACAAAACAAGAGTAGAGTCTTTAACGAAATAAGTTTTGATTTATGTTGTTTCGTTTATTGGAATAAGCGCACGTATTTGTTTATTGCTAGCTTAGAATGTTTTAGTTTGGTAGTGTAAATTTTCATAAAGTAGAAATCAATTTCAAGATGTCTGTAAAACAAGCTTTATATAGTTAAAATCATTAAATATTTACTTTTATCATGGAAATTGTATAACTTTTTACTCTCAATACTATTATGTAAGACTACTTTTATAATACAAGAATTTATTTCACCCAAAACAATACTTTTTTTCTATTGTAGTTTTAAATTTATTGATATGCCAAAAAATAGAAATCTGTCCACACAAACCGAATGTCTGGATTAACAGTATTTTTATAGATTTGATTTTATTATAAATAAAAGAATTCCATACTTAGAAGAAGTAGATAAAGCAGTATATATAAGATTGCTTTTTACTTATAAGTTTTGAACAACTTAATTTCTAAAACTTTGCAAAAAAAAAATCGCACTGTTCACATTAAGGAATTTGCAGCTGCGATAATATCTATCTATTCATATGTATTATAGTTTTGTTTAAAGAAAATAAGTGGGTTTTATTTTTTTATTAATTTTAGACCCTCATCATTATTTTTCAGTTCCTATTAAGTTAAAATTTATAATTCTAGGATTTTATCTATAAAGATTCATTTAAAAAGTGAATTGTTTCAGAAAATCCATAATTTAAATTCAGGTAACATTACAATGCATTAGCTTTAGTACTGGTGCTTAAAACTTGTTATACGAGTCAAGAGTTAACAAATAAAAATTAAAATCCAATTTTAAGGAATTATTATATGACGCTACAAGTATGCAAAATTTCCTGTTTTATAAACGGTGGCATGCTTTATAAATTAAATAATTCAATTATATATAAGCTTTAAAGTTAAAAAAATAACTTATTATCACGCATTATAACAACGTGAGCTTATAAATTATGATATGTACTTCCTGTAACTTAATGATAGAAAAATGTTCCCTTCCGAGTAGAAGGTCCCAGGTTCGATCCCAGCTGCTCTTAAACAACAAAAGATTGATGTTGAATTTCTGATATCTGTATGCACGTCTGTCGGAGTAGGTGCGTGGGAGTTTTCCGAGTTTCCTGTCTTGTGTCACACCTGAACACGGCCCACGATCTACGAAAAATCTTTCCGGAAGGAAAATTATGCTGTGGATATTAAAATGCATTAAAATGGCACTCGGCCGCTAGCTGTCTATTAAGCGGTGTCAAATGATAAGATTTCTAAAACGTTTGTTTTCTCGAATTTTATTTAGTTCACGACTAGGAATAGTGAGCTGTAAAATAAATAAATAAATAAAAAATCAATTAAAGAAAAAATTCAAATCTCATCTTCATGCTTATTCATTCATTTCTAGAAAAATATTGTCATCAAGAAATTGAATGAAAGTTTCCAATATTTTCTATTGTAATAATAGTTTTAAATAAATATTGAATTTAATAAATCTTGAGATATTCAAATCAAATCGCTTTTAGCATTTTGAATGAATTTTAATAGAAAGTGCTGTATGCTTGTAGTGTAGCAGAAATTTTAAGGGTGGTAAAAACGCCTAAATATAATGTATCCTCAGTTAGCAAAAATAAATAACGCTTGCTTGCTTTATTATATAATAGTTATTTTTAACAGATAATTGAATTACAGCTAATACTTTATAAACTTATAACATGATTACTTCTAACAATTTTGTTGAAAAATACTATAAGCGATAAAACGAATTATTAATTCCGTATGAAAAATAGATATGGTAATTCAGAATTTTATTGTTAACTTATAATTATACTATTTTTGAATTAAAAATGTTATATACATTCTATAAGGAAATATAATGTTAAATCAAATTAAATATTTATCCATCTTTGATTTTTTTTATTCCTGATTACAGTTTATTCTTATTCAAATAAATATAATATACTGTTCATATATATAAATACTAGAATTAATGAAATCATTTCTTCTCAAGGGTTATTTTAAGAGTCTATTCAAAGAATTATGCAATATTTTTCTTAAAAAGACGGTCAGCAACCCATTAGTTGATTTAATTACGTAGTCATTTATAAACTATTCCTTTTATAGAGGTATGATAACATGTCACTTCTTCCTCCCCAGACTAAAAGTGGGGTAAATGTTTTCTTTGGAATGATTCCGAAACTGGGTAGGATGTTAGAATACTATTGGTAAACCTATAATTCAAACCGGTCTCCTTTACGCTTGGTATTTTTTCAACCAGTTCGCGCAAGAATATCCTCCGCAAAAAGTTCTCACAGCCATCTTTTCTGACGAAATTAAACAACCAAAACTAACAAGGTTATTTTTTTAAGAAAAAAAAAACTTCTAGTGGTTTGACTAAATATAACCTGGGTGAGAATGAATATCAAAGGATGCTTTGGAAGTGGCTGCTTACTTAAAAATTCATAACGACATAATTGAGATGGTACAAAAGCATCAGATTGACGAAGATAAAAATTTGCAAGTACAATCGCGGCATTAACAAACTCCCCGTTTTGTCCCATTGCAAAACAACAAAGTTAACTGAAGCATGGAACATGAATCCTTATCTATTACATCATAAGAAAACGTCTTCAGAGATAATATACCAGAAGAAAAGAAGTTTGAAGTAAAAAAAAAATGACCATCTCTTTAAAACCAGGATCGTTACCGAAAATGTTAGATACTAATCAAAGATGGTAGCCCCTTTGTCTTATGAAGAAGATTCCTTTTCAGCGCATTTATGCCGAATGGGTTTTCTTTAGGAAAGGCGAAACAAAAAGCACGTTTTCGTTTTGTAAGGTTCTTTCACTACCAGGTTTGACCTGACCCGAACTTCTCTCAGGTGCGAATTTTTTTTCACTCGTTTATTTATAGTGTGATATTGCTCTCTTTGTTACAACAATAAAAGTAGATGCGTAACTAAGAGTTAAAACGTTTCATCTATAAGGATACTCTTACATTTATTGAAGTGTGGTGAGATGACCGCTTCGGTTAGTTGAATATGTAATCACTAATTGCTAATACCCAAGATTCCCTTGAAATTATCAGAAGGGCAATGCAAGATTAATCTTCGTTAATGAAAAAAGCAATTCTATTTGCTGTTTGCTGTAGTTTTACGACTTGACTTTTTTTTTCTTTTCTTCATCTAAAATTGATAGTCGATTATTTTTTGACACAGGTGGCTTATAATGTAGCATCAGTGGTGGAAGTACTATGAATGAAACAACTCTGCAGAGATGATTAAGTGTCAAATGTGCCGGGATGAACCATCTTGTAGATTTATAGAAAAATGCTCATAAACTTGGGATAAACTTCACTGTTGCTGCCAGTAAACAACAATAGAGATGATGGGACAAAAGTGCTTGGTGAGTCACTTCTGATATACATAAATAAGTATTTTCTTTGGCTTAATGTGCAGTTATGCAGATTTGCAATAAAATTATCATTACTAAAACACATTTGCTAAAATAAATGAATTTCTATCTTATTTAAAATATTCTCATAATATTTAACTGTAAAATTTCTTTTTTGAGCTCATAAACTCATAAATCTTATAAGTTTCTTTCTTACTAAATACAAAATATTGAATAAGTGAAAAAATTATAATAATTATTCCCTTTTTATAAACAATTTTTTAATTATGTAACTTTTGTCTAAATTATCAACGTAAGTTTATAAATGTAAACAAATAAACAAATACAAATAAGCATCTTTCTTTAAAATTGTACTGAAATCATTAATCTATGCATCTATTGTCTGTTAATTGATATACAATATTTTCAACAGTTTTATGAATTATTTGTGAGAGGAAGAGAGAGTGAGCTGTGTGCAGTAAAGAATATATTTTATAAAAAATTGCACTATTTTTTATTTTATTTAAAAATGATATAATAAATTTTGTTGATATTTAATATCCAAATTTTCTGCTTTAGTAAAAAAAAAAAAAAAAAAAAATTGTCCCAAGATTTGTTTCTCGATTGATAGTAAACTAATAAATTATATTTTCATGAAAAGAATAGAACATTGAAATATTTTTATTATTGGTTATAATTTGAGTTCAAGTAAAGCATAAGAAAATGTATTAAGAAAAAACAGAATGATTAAATGATTATTTCTTATCTTTGATATATATTTGTATAAAATTATAAGACAAATAATTTATCCAAACTTTTATTTCTGGTTTTTATCTAAAATGAAATTCATAATCCAACTTTTATTTTTTAATCGAATTTATGAACTTAATTTTTGAAAACTGATTTTAGTTAAAAATGTTAACAATTCCGTGACTAATGGTACAAACTTGTATTACCGTTTGAATTAAAGCGACCCAAATAATGAAATAATTTCAGATTATTGTATCTTAATAGCTAGCATATTTCACTTCTCTATTTGCTCACTACATAATTGTAATATCTGAGCTGTGACGTTTTATAATATCTTTAATTTCGAAACTTTTATTTTTTTAATGTGAGCACACATAGCATTTTAAATCATTTTATTGTTTATTCAACGAATAAGACGAGTTTTAAACAACTAACCAAATCAATAAATATGTTTTATTAATTGATTTAATTACTAAACTTTTCAATTAATTAATTTGGTTAAGCAAAATTTATGATTACTTTTCATTGGTTGAACTAAATTACATTTCTATTTTTTAATAGTCTCAAAAATACGAAGATCGCACTTAAAATTACAAAAGATGCTCATTTATAGCTATTATCTACATAAAAAAGAATTTATGAATGTAAAATGATTCATAAAAAAAGATAATTTTTGATAAGTTGGCTTATTAAAATTATAAAATGTTATGCTTTTTAAAGTAAGTAACGAAGATTCTTGTTGAGCATAACATTTTTATAAGCGAAATATATGAATCAAAAAGTGTTTACATTGCATTGCCATTGGGTAAATAAACATTCCAAATTTCTAAATTCTGCTAATCTTATATTTAAAATATATTGTAGAACGAACTACATATTCTAAACTTTTTTAGTGTTAGAATTGATTTATAATTTTTCATGAATTATAGATCTCTGATCTAGAATTGCAATTAGCATAAAATTTATAGAATTAATTTATAATTTTCTTTATTTGTTTTGGTTTAGTGAACTTTTTCAAAATTGTCAAAACTTCTATGCGAAGATAAAGGTCTTCTTAAAATAGAACAGTAGCCATTGATTATTCTCAAACGAATTTCTGATCAAACTTTGAAAACGTATCATTGCTGAAGGAAAATTAAGGCTTTGCTATTGCAAAAGAACTTATCCTTTCATAATAGATTTCAAATCTGCATGGTATTGTTATCGTTTTTACTGTTTCACTCTGAAAGGATGCACGATTTTAAAAGAAAGGTTTCCAGTTAGTACATGGCACAAGAGACACGATACATCAGTTTTTCAGTTCTTACAAATGGTTTCACGAAGCAATTTGAAACATTCAATTTAAGATTTGCTTAGCATCGCACGCAAAGTTCCCGTTAAGAAAGGAATGGGACACCATTTTATAGAGATTGTTTCCCTGTAATGTTCTTGTAATAGTGTAAGTCGCTTCTTTAAAGTATACAAAGTATGCGTTGTGAAACACGTAAATAAGCTTTTTTTTTTCTTTCTGATTTCTACAAATCAAAGAAGGAAGAAATGCTTTTAAGCCTTAATTCCTTTGATTTTTCTTGCATTTAAGAGAAATGACTGATTACTGAATCTTAGAACTAGTTTCTTATTTATTCAAAAGGAATAATTATGAAATATTTTTTTAATGAATTGTTTATAATTTTGGTAATTATAAATTTTTTGAATTCTTCGTGAAACAACACTGAAATATGGTATAAGAAAATTTTATTTGGATCATTAAGCAATATAATAACAATAAATTTAAATGTATTCTGAAAACATTATTTACTTATCTTTACATCTTACGTATTTAATGTAAGATGTTTATACGTCAATTTTATGCATTGAAAATATGATGAGATTCAAAGTTTAACAAAAATTTAGTAAAATCAGACCTAAAAAATGTGAAAAAATATAAATTTTGCTAAAATTTTATTTATAGCAGGGAAACAGTCAACTTGTTGCTAATAATAACTGTAAAAAGACAAACATGCATGCATTTTTATGAAGTATGATTATTAATGATATATATTTGTAGCAATTTTTCTTAAAAACTAAAAATACAGAAAAAAATGATGTCTTTAGCGGATTAAGAAGAATTATAAAGTTAGACTCTCACGAGTTTCTTCCTTTCTTCTCTCCAAAGGTATAGCTTTATAAATAACTTTTTTTTTCATTTTAATAATTTGATGCAAAGTTAATATTTAAAAATTGTTTTACTTCAAATTATGATAAATATTGTTTAACTTTTTCCAATTTTAGAATGAAAATGTGCAGAATATTTGCACAAAATGTGTCTTCCACTGTCAAAAACGATTTAAAAGATTTTATTTTTGATATCAGTTCAGATTATCTGACGAGTTAGACCTAGTAACCTTATGCTTTAAATGAGAAATGATTATATAAATAACAATTATTTATATAATCATTTGACAAAGTTTTATGAAGCAGAATTCAAAGTAACGATTACTTTTTGTCATATTTTTAGGATAATTCTACAAGAATAACGTTTACTAGAAAATCTCTGATTTTGATAAATGAGCTCTCATACACTGACACGAAAATAAAATTTAGACATCACAAAATGTTTATTAATTAACAAAGATATTTGTTCACTATGAAATCATTTTAGTACAAAGGGAATGATTCATATATTTTTTATTTTTAAAAGAAAGAAATTGATGTAGTATGGAAGTTGTATTTTTTTAAAAAGATTTATAGCTAACACTGTTATTAATAAATGTTATGATCTAATATTAATTATTAACTAATAAAGATATATCTTGATTAAATTATTTCTTTTACCGATTTTTAAATTACGCAAAAATATTGGTCATTATTATTCTGGTTGTGTAAACCTCAAATGTGTGGGCCTCTCTGTTTTCTTAGCCTAAAATAATTAATTAGCATAAAATAATTTTTGGAGCAAATTTTATATTTGTATTCTAGGAATTAAGTATATTATTTTTTCTTATTATGGAATTAAGTATATTTTTAATACTACGGAACACACACAAATATACTCACTTTTCATGAATAGCACGGAAAATGATTCAAAAAGCTGTTACGCTTATTTTTTATTAAAAATTTACCTTCATAAATTTGAAGTAAATAACACATCAATTTTTGAACATTGGATATGTTGTAAAGCTAGTCTTTCAATCTGAAATAAAATAAGAAATAATTCATTTTTCAGGTATGAACAAATTAAAAATAAGCTAAATGCTCATAACAGCTAAGCTTTTTCCTAAACTCATAAAATTTTGAGAAATCTTTTCATGAATTTACATTCACAAAAAATATTTTAATGAAGAATTATAGAAAAAAGTTAATGGATTTGCATATATCGGTAATAAATTTACTGGTATCATAAATACAGTAGTAAACTAGTATGTATAAATTCATTATTATCATAAAACTTGTTAGGAGTATAACTTTTGAGAAGTTATGTAAGCAATTGTAGAATTGAAGCGTAGGTTGAATTAGTCTTAAACAATGCAATAGGATTTGAATGAGTAATTTAATGTTTAGTAGATGAAAAAAAGCGGTACTATTTAGAAAGGATCAATTAAATATTAATAAATATTCCAATAGTTTTTATGATATTTCGAAAAAAGAAGCAGAAAATGTAAAGATAAAGTCTACCAATAAACTTGCGCAGCTAGAATTTATTACTAGTTTTATTGTACTCATTCAAATGTAAAATTTTATATTTATGTCTATATAGAAAAGTAATTTGGTAGGAATTCAAATTGAAAAAGTTATTGCTAATGCAATTATGCTTTAGGAAATCCGTAGATCATCCGAGGGAACCAGTTCCTTTAACCGGATTGATTTCACAATTCTAAGTGCAGACTTCACTGTTCTCAATTGTGTATTTTTCTCAAAACCAGTTACATAATTTTGAAGATAAGAACAGAAACATCTTTCAATCATTTAGTTCAAAATTTTATTCAAATAATTTAATATTACTAAGCAATGTAAAAATTGTACAAAATATTTCGAAATTCTCTCCCTCGTTATACTAAAAATATATGCAGAATTCGATGATATATATAAAAATAAATGTATAATTATTATATTTATCTTTAAAATATTTATTTAGAAAAGAACTTCGCTTGCATTTATCGATCAAAAATGACCGAAATGATTATGTGACGTTTATAAAAATAAGTCATCCTTCACAATCTAATATTACAGATCTCAGCTATGGCTTGATAACCATCTCAGTATGTAAATATTGCATAATATTTCTTTCAATCTTTGTTCTGAATACAAATTTTTCATCTTTTTTTCAATATCAAAATGGTCTGTCATTTTCCTTTTGCACACGAAATCTAATTCAACTCCCTTTATACGGAAAAAGCTGAAGATGTGGCCAGGACAGTGCTCCATGCCTTTGGTCCCATATAGCTTGTCTTTTATACCTTTTCTTTTTGCACTTGTCACACGACAACAACAACAACATCTAATTCAACTACTGACTAGGATTTAAAATCTTTTGATTTTTGTACCACATAACAACGTTTAAAAAGTAAGATGAACTCACGAACAATTTAACTGAAAACCAGAATGCGCCAACCAGCTCAACATTCAGCTACCAGCTCAACACAAACTATTTATCACACAGAAACATTCTTAAGAGAGTTACAAATAAACCAAAAGTAGCAAGAACATGGAAAGTGAAAATTAGAATTTTATTTCGTTATTGGATGTGTTTTGTTTTGAGATGTTTTTCAAGGATCGCTGAATAGTAGCACTTAAGAGCACCATACTACCGAAGAAAACTTTTTCAAATGGCTTGTTTACAGGAATTCAATCACGTTCTGTTCTGTTTACAGGAATACGGACAGAATGTTTTGAACAATTTGACCTTGATACTTTTTAATTTCTCTGGGAAAGAATTGGGAAAGTTACAATTATACACGGGCGCATTACTTTCGTATGCTTTGTTAACCAAGCGAATATAATAACAAACTTATTAAAAGATAGGAAAAAAGAGATTTGCACGGAAAAAGCAATTTGTGTGTTAGAAATCAGTATTTAATATGATATAAGAGCGAAAAAATGTAATAAATAACAAACACATCGATCAATTTTAAATAGGAAAATTTTTTTTCAAATGAAACTATAGAATATCGAAACGATAGCATTGAAATCTTATTCAATAGTATGATTACATTTTGAATTTCAAACACATTTTGAATCAATGCATTCATTTCCGTTTTTCAAAATATTGTAGTTATATAAATGATATTTTTGATAACTTTAAAGTTATAAGATATGAAATAATTTTACCAATATGTATTTTATATAAAATTAATTTTCTGTTACATCAAGTAAGTTTAATACAGTTTATTTATAAAATAAATGTGATAATAATAAATTATACATATGAGATCAAAAATCGCATTTGCTGTGTTTAGAAATTTGTTTTGTATAAGTACATAACTATCATTTACTCATTATGATTATTAGTGTTGCGTTTAGTTATTATAGCTGAAATAAAAAACACATTTATTTTGTGTGATAATCAGTTCATACAGTCAACCGGTACAATGTATATTGTATAATTGTGGTTACAAAATTTTTATGGAGGTAAGAATGTTAAATTATATGTAATCTCACCGAGACGAAAGAAACTCAAATTCGCGAGTATTTCAGTTAAAAAGAAGTAAATTTAATTTATTCTCGAATTTAAAATATAAGTTATTATTTATTTTTGCAAGCTAAGGGAAGTAATTAAAATGAATTGCTTTTTATTCTAAATCCTTAACATGAAAAAAGCTATTTATGTATAAAATAAGTATTTGCAACATAATGTTTAAAGTTTTCTTTTGGTTAGGTCACTTGAATATATTTATACTGTCTACTAAATATAAATACATAACTTAAACTTTACTTCCAATTTGAGCTACTTATGTCAATAAGTTAACTATTTTTTTTTTTAAAAAAATCAGGATTTCACTTGCCTGATTGAAAATGTAGAGCATTTGATTAAGATATTTTTCTTATACTGTGACATTTTTTTTATCAAAATTTCTTATCGCATAATTTTTTTTGTAAAAAAAATTTTTTGCCACCTTATAATGAAGAAACATTATTAGAATATTTTTAATACAGAAGTTTATGATGAGAAAAAGCAATTGGAATATTTTTAATGGCAATATAATATTCTCTGCAAGCAAATTATTATCTACTGTTCCTTTGTACTTATCCTGTCATCATTATTGATAATAAAATAAATAACATTAGTTTTTTTTATTTGATCATGACGTTAATAAAATTAATTTTGGTTTTGCTTAGTATGATTTAAATATTTTATTAATAGTGATTTCAAAAAATATTTATGTAATGTTTTAATTTATATATTGTTTTACTTACTTTAACAGGTTACCTTGAAAATGCACCAACAATTGTATAAAGAGCATTTACATTTGCAGAAATCGTTCTGTGCTCTATATAAGCATATGTCAGAAGAAAAAAATGCTAAAGTATGTATTTTTTATTTAATAATTCTCTTTTAGCGTTTTTCTCTGCATAAGAATCAAAATAATCGTAATTGAACTTCATGAAATTTTTGTGCCCTATTAAAATTTGTATGTACCTTAATTATAAATTTTCGATATCTCTTATAATTTGCTGATTTTTTATTATAAATGTATCACAAGTTTGCTTTAGAATTAATTTATTAATAATAAAATACTCATTTAATTTAATAAAGCAATTTTTTTATATCTTAAACTATATGAAATTCAAATATTGCAGAATTAAAACTGGCAACTGAAAACTTAACTGAGTTAAAATTTATGTAACCATATTATGCTTTTTACATTATTATACATGCTTTATATTTAAATTGTGGTTAGAGCAATAGTATGTAGTGGGTTAGTTATACATTACAATATAAATGTTAAAATGTTTTGAATTAAAATTGAATAGTAGTCTTTGTAATCTAGTTAAACCTAGTTAGGAACAATTTAAACAAAAAAATATTCAACAGTTTAAATGATATTAATAAATCCTGGTATATGGTTTATCAAAGTTCAAATTTATAAAGTTGCAGTTATAGTTTAGTAAATTTACCATTCTTTACATTTATAATTGAAAGTATTTTATCCTTGAATACTTAAATGATTGTTTTAAATATTTCCGTAATTAAACTTTATTCCTATGTTGTGCAATAAATTTTTTATATATATAACTGATTATATTAGAAAAATTATAAATCCTTATTAATGCTATTAGTTAAGATGAATTATAACTAGTGTCCCTTTAATGTTATAATAAATATAAGTCCATCTGAGGGTATTGTATTTAAGGAAAGAATTTTCATCACTTTTTCAAAAAATGACGGTAATCCTCTAAAAATTATATATATATATATATATATATATATATATATATATATATATATATATATATATATATATATATATATATATATATATATATATATATATATATATATATATATATATATTTCAATATTTTCAAACTTAATTTTGTCCATGATATATTTTTTAAAATCGTAAATTGACGTTATTCAGAATCTAAAATAAATACCTTAAAATATTATAAAATATGTATCCTAAAATTTAGGCCACACATTCTTCAAATAAAGTATTAAAATTTTATTTTCAGACTTGCTGAAATAAGGTTTTTCAATTAAAGAATTATTTTTTTTTCTAAATAATAAAGTAAGATATAATTTTGAATTTGAAGTTTTTTGACGCGTTTTGATGTGCGTATATTTAATTTATTAAGAATATTTTTATGTATTAATTAGTGTATTAAATTATGTATTATTTTGTTTATTAAATAACATATTATCAATAAAAAATGACATAGGGAGAATTCTTTTTAATTTATATCTAAAGTAATTAAAGGCATTTTTTTCAGTGTTTTAAAAATTTCAATATAGGTTTCATATATTTTGTTTTTATTCGTCGGCGGCATTAATTATTTCAGAAGAATATTTCTGTTCATAAACTTACTTTCTCAGTATTAAAAGGAAAATGAAATTCTATCTTGTCCTTAAATGAATTCAATTATATAGATATATAATATTCTTATAAGGAATTGTTTCACCTTTAGTGTTATTTTTCGAAAATCAAACATGTATCATGGTGAGAATGAATGTGGTACCTTGTATAGTTATGTGTACTATTCATATATTTATTTGCATGTTTACGTCATACTAATATCATATGTAAGAGTATGTAAGAAGATCCACTTTATGAATAAGTTTATAAATACTTCTAAAATTTTTCTCGCTATATTTATTTAGCTTTTGAAGTAAGAATAATTATGAGGAAAATTTTGATATCTTTGTTCAAATGTGAATACTGATATTAACTTGAAAGGGAAAATATAAATATAAAATTCGATATGAGAGAAAATTCAAAAATCAATTAAAACCTTTTACAGTTTTAAATTGTTTTAAGTTATAACTCACTTTTCTTCCGATAGATGGCAGCATATTAGTAAATGCTTTATTTGCCAAAATATTTATATACATTTATATATTTAAACATTAATATATCTTATATAAATTGTATGCTCTTATATATAAAACTGAAAAGAAATATTCACACTTTCAACTAATTAATAAGCATACAACAGTTGTATACAGTTTTCTCTCGACAATGAAATACAGAAAGTTATTTAACTGTTTCTATACAGTTTTTCTCAAATTTATTTTTCTTAAAATTCTCATTGTCAAAAGCTTCTTTTTTGCTAGATAATAACATCTTAGAAAAAGAAAATATATTATCTGGAACATAATATTTTAGATATTTATCTTATCTTGTTTGTGCAAAAAGCACTTTTCTAATGTATTCAATGTACTTTTTAATTAATATAGCATGAAAAGTTTTTGCAACTGATTCGTTTATTAACACATTTTTAACTATAAAATTTAATATTATCCTAATTGACCGATGGAAAAAATCAAATGAAAAATGTAGAATCTTAATATTGTTTTAAATCTTTAAAGTATTTAAAATACATTCATTTTTTTTAGTTATTTGACAAATTGTGTTTAGGTTTTTTCATATAAAAATAACTTAAAATCTGTCCCAAATTTGTATTATTTATACAAAATTTGGAAAGGAAACATATTGCTCAAAAATGTAAAATTACAACTTTTAACTAATTAGTCTAATAGTTAATTTTATATATTCCTGAAATAATAATAAGTTATAGTAAATTACTTTTAGCATTGTTAAGCAGATACTAAATTATAGAGCAAAACAAGTTGATTAAAAATTGCTGAAAGCAATTTTTTTTTATTTTTTTCCAAAAATTTTTCAGAGAGATACGAATGTTAACATCATGAAAAACAAGCTTATTATTTTACTTTTATGTTAAATCATTTTAGCATATAAGTAAATATATGATCTGCAAGTATAATGATAATAGCATTTAGATAGTAAAATGCAAAGATACCATTTTATTCTGTAAATGCTAGTTTCCTAATTGCTCATAAAAATTATAAAAATTGTGACTACTTCTTATTTTTGATATTTATGAACTTTGGCAAGGAGCTTCCAGAGCAAACAAAGCACATACAAAATTATGAGAATTTGCTGCATATTGCAGAATACAATATGAAATGGTAAATAATCATTCACAGTATATACATTAGGGTAATATGTATACAAATCTGGTAAAAAATTTTCGTCATAAAAGTATTAAAATAGTTTTCACTATTAAGAATCGGGACAACAAAACCAAGCCAACAGATGATTTTAATATTAAAAAACTGCAAGCTTAATTTTAAAGATGCACGTATGAGTTTTTTTTTATTTTTTAAATATTATTCTTGTTTTATTATGTTACCAGGATATCGCAAATATTTTTTTTAATAAAACCTAAAATATACTTCTTAATTTTTGTTTGGAAGCATAATACAATTTTACTACAATGCTTGATTTTTCTATTTCTAAAGGAAATTTTACTCAAATTAAACATTTTGTTTTCAATTTTTCCTGGTTATGAATCAAAAAAACTGAAACTTATCACCCGCATAAAAACACAGACAGAATAGAGAGAAAAGAAGAATTTCCTTATTAATATATTAACATCAATCAAATCTTTCATATGTATTAAAATTTTGAAGTATTTTCTTCTGTTTCTATTTATTAAGCCATTTGTGTGTGTGTGTGTGATATTCGCTTATCTATTCTTCCGTGTAAAATGCCAGCTTTTTAAATTGCTAATGTAAAGTATTTCCTGATTTTTTAGAGTTCAGTGATCTAAAGTGATAATGTAGCTAATGAGTTCAACGGGTTTCCGATTTTCCTATTTTCGCATTATTCCGACTTCCTTAGTAAAGGCTTTTTGCGATACTTAATGATCGCATAAACTTTAAAGCGAAACGCGATAGAGCGTGAAAAGTAATTATTCGTAATTTGATCTGCTCCTGGCATTTCCTAATATTCATACTATTAAAATTGACGTATCAGTCGAGAAAATGATCATGATTATGATATTTCAACGTCATTTTTTTTTCATGAATAGAATCGGAGTGCACCTTTTCTAGCGTATCTGAGAATAAAATAACCTTTTATGTGAGCAACTTTTTAAAAGTTGTATTAAAGATTTTTATTTTCGCTTTGATCGCTAAATAAAAAAATGGCAATCGCGAGTTTTAGATTCTATTATTCAAAACAGCTAAATTTGGTTCCATTAGAGGGATCTTGAATGCGTGATTTGCTTCAATGTTTGAATTACATTTCGTGAATATATGTTGTTTTGAAACATATGAATGAATATTAAAACAATTTTAGCTATAAGTGTTATGTACTGACGAAATTTTTTCTTTATAGCTCTATAGGGATTAAATTTTCTTGAGATAGAAAGTATGAGCAATAAATTCCAAACTGTGTAAAATTGTGTCAATGCGCAAATCTGTCATTAATATTATATATATATATATATATATATATATATATATATATATATATATATATATATATATATATATATATATATATATATATATATATATATATATATATATATGTATATATATATATATATATATATATATATATATATATATATATATATATATATATATATATATATATATATATATATATATATAATTGAATGATCTTAAACAAGTTTAAAATGCTGCAGCTGCATCTGTTGATCTACAATTTATCTTAGAAATGCTTACAAGTAACATTACTTTGAATAAAAATACACATATTGTGAACTAATAATTATGAATAAAAATGTAAAATTAAAATTAAACTTGGGCAGAAATTTAACTAAAAATATATTGAGATTATTAAATACGATATTTCACCATAAGATATATTTGAAATATAACTTGTAACAACAATATAACGCACTTACTATCGCATAACAGAAAATTTTGCTTTAAAATAACTGAAAACGCGCTTTTTTGAGTAAATAATTAACTATTATTTAAATTTCATTTATTTATATTTTATTTTAATATTACATAAGAGCAAAATGTATTATGTTTTAGATTTATGGTCGTTTCTGCTTTCTTCAGATCAGCACACTCGGAGCTCGATTCCCCACTTCACCGGAGTGTGTTTACACGTATTGTATACGGAATACATTTAAAAAGTAGAAGCCATTTTAATTAACCCCTCTTATTTACAAAATGATTGTATAGAATGATAAAAATCCCACTTAAGATATATATTTTAAATATAAATCAAAAGTAAATTTGGGTTGCAACGGAAATAGATTTTTTAATTATGTTTGTTGTTTCTAATCAAGAAAGTTTTTAATTAAGAACACTATTTTGAATGCTGCAAATATATTATAAACAATATCTAGACAATTTTACTTCCTTATTCCTTTTTATCAATTGCTGTATTCCTTTTAATGGTTTGTTTGTATTCTAACAACTCTTGCATAAAGTTTTTATGTATGATTTGTATCATAATTACTAACATAAATCCTGACATTGTATTCAGTAGGTGGACGATTTAAAAGATATTTTACTAAATAAAAGAAATTTAAATACATATATGCAATAAGAATGGAAAAGTTATTATGAAATATATTTAAATAAATAACACATATGAATTATTCATTTCCCGAATTAACATACCATAATTACATTTCATAAATCTAAAATCAAATTTATTAATAATGATGGGAAATTATTGAAGAAAATTATAAATATAAAATATTAAGAAACATGTAGATAGTGGTATATAAACAATGATAAAACAGAAAAATATCTCAATGATATAATTTCTTTTTTTCCAACTTTCCCACTGAATTTGTTTTCAGTATTTACTTTTTAGGACAGACAATGCGTAATAACAACAGACCCCTTCAAACATTTCTATTGTTTCAACGAAAGAGAATGAATTTGTAAACAAAGTAGGTTAACAAAAATAAGACAAGGGAAATGTATAATTTAAAGATTACTTAATTACATTTATTTGCATTGAACTGGAAACCTTTTCTGTCTGAATGAAAGAGCAAGAACAGGTTAAAAAATATAAAGAATGATGTCAAGTAAAGGTTACAAATTACTATTTGCGAGAAACTGATTGTTTTCAAGGAAAATGGATAGCAAATAGTATATTTGAATGAACGATATTATTCGGAATTCTGTTGGTGAAATACTTTTCCTCAATCAATCCTTATTTTACTTTTATGCTTAATTTTATGAAGATGCAATATAAAAAGGGCAATGTCCTAAACATATTTGCTATTTATGTATTTGTCTTTTATATACTTAAGTACATAAAATATATTGTAAAATCATATCTACCATAGTAAAATCAAAATCATATGCAGATTTATAACTGATTAGCTACCGGTGATAGCAATGTAAAATTTATTCATATTAGTTTGGAATTATTTTAGTACCTTGTGCTATATGTGGCGTAAATGTAATCAAGAAGAATTAATAATAAGTAAAAAAAATCGATATAATAGAATCAATAAAATGCGAACTATGTTTTGATATAACGAAGCAATTCTTCTAAACATTATTACATATTCGTACTTATTATGTTAATTATAATAAAGAAAATTTGCACTGTATAATTTATATAATCAATTTAATCATTTAACTATATCATTAACGACTTCAGAGGTTTTAATTGTATATAGATTCGTCAAAGTAAAAATAAATAACAGAGGAAAATTTAATAAAAAATTATTTCATCTATTAGTAAATTAAATGCAACGGATTGGATTAACGAAACTGTTAATGAATAAAGAATTGAAAAGTTGAATAAAACTATTTATAACCAAAATTTAAAAAAATTCTGTTTTTCTATGTATTTTTTGCAATATTAATTTTTTTATAATTTTATATACTAATTCCAATAAAAATTATTTCATTTTGCTTATAATGCGTTTATATATCATTCTTCTTATGGAGTATTATATAAAAGCATTGCACCCAAATGAATTTTTAAGCTAAATATGATTTTCTTCCAATAAGCTACTATCAAGTAGATATTTTTTGCTGTCAATGCTAAAATTATAAATATATTTTGAATAATTATTATGCAAATTTTGATAGCAAAACATCAAACCGAAAAACTTATATTTTACAATTGTTGATGTCATAAGTCTTTGGTAAATTTTCACATTTTTCATATTAATACACATTCTCAAACTAATACATTCTGATATATACATTTTCATACGAAAACAGAAAAACTGTAAAAGAAGTTCACAGTAATACTATAATAAAAAATGCACTTATTTGAAATTTACAGACTGTATATCTTATTTTTATGCTATATTTATAATTTTCTGTCCATATAAAAACGTAATCAAACATAAAATAATTAGGGAATATTTAGAAATATTTATTACCATTTACACCAAAAATAAATTCATTTAAAATTATGTCGAACTTTTTCTTAACGTTAAGGAATGTTCATTTTTAACGACGCAAAAGCAGAGAAAGTATTATACTTTTGTGTTGTTAATAGTAGAGTAATATTTATTTGGTCCTGTGGTCAGTGATTTTACATAAACTGATGTAAAAGGCTCTTATAGATGCGAATTTCACAAATTTTATATATTACCGTGAATTATAAAAGCACACACGTAAGCGACTTCAGACAAACATATTTATGGTTTTGTATCAAAAGATTTGAACAAGGAAAAAGTTGACTAATAAAGAGCACCGATATCTAAGCAAAAGTGAAAGTGTGTATTTAGATTAAAAGCATGTGAAAGTGTTTTTTAATTCCATTATTTAAATCAAGAAAACTCTATAAAAATAAGAAAAAAATGTTTCATATAAATAATATGGTTCATAGATTTTTAAAGTAATATTGAATAAAATTGTATTCTTATATAAGTATATAATATTAGAGGAAAATTTTCTTGTACATACGATATGACTGTGCACTAATTTTAGTGATCTTGATGCTATTTTCATTCTCATTATAAGTACATTTCTTTCGTTCTTTAATGTATCTAATAAAATCACAAAGCTTGAAATTGTCCTATCAATATTGCGGAATTTCTTAATTTTACAAATTATATATATCAGTAGTTTCTATCTGTCAATAACAATTTATCTATTCAAGTGATGGATTTATTCGCTAGCTTAAATTCTTGTAATTGATTTATTTACCTTAAATTTTACACCAGAGCGACGTTTATTGAACTTCTAATAGCTTAAATAGCTTTTTATCTCATAAAAAATAATACTTTTTGTTCAGTTTAAATGTGTAATACATTATTTAGGTCGTATATAAATTATTTAATATATTATAAAAGCAATTAAAAATATTACTGTATTATAATTCTAATAATTTATAAATATAATATTCATAATCTTAAAATAACTGCATTGGTATTTTTTTAATTTATATGTAATTTCAAAAACACTTTATGAAATAAATTTTAATTATTTTAAAAAACATTGCAATGCAGTATATTCCCACCTATTAAAATCTGAATCGTAACTATCAACTATAATGATATAATCAATATAATTGTATACACATAAAACATTTTTTTAAATTTCATGACAAACATGTGAACATCTTTTCAACTGTTACTATAAATGATCTGGAAAGATTTCTAAAATTTAAACTTCATCTTTCTTACAAAAGAGTATTATACGTCTGCCTATTTATTGTTTTGGAGAAAATTTTTAACAAATCGGAAATATTTCTTTAGTGGGAAGTTTATATTTGTCACTAATGGCTATAAAGTAACAAAAACTATTTTGAAAAATTTTCAACTCAATTTCTTTTTCTCCTAATTATATAATCATTTGAAATTTTGTGTGATTACTGCGTTTGTTATTAATTTAAACTGAAATTAACTGTGATTTGAACTCATAGTAAAGTTTCGATCACTCAGATTCGAAACTCTTCTAGCTTCAAAAAGGGAGAGGTGTCCCTGTCCTTAAAATTGTCATTTATACGTACCGCTGATGGTATAGAAAAGTATATAGAGCACTAGATTTTCAGCTTTTTTCTGCATTTTCTCAGGGTAATTTTTTTAAAAAATATTTTCACTATTTTTTCGATTTTTTGCAACGGGCGTGTTTTTAGTTTTTTCGACACATTGTTGGTCTAATGTTTTGGAAAACAGTGGAAAGAAGTTCGAATATTTCAAGACTTCATAATTAAGGGAATTTTCAAGAGTTCAACCCCTTATTTGATTTTTTCGTTACTTTATATGTGAGAACTGATTTCATGGAACTAAACAGTGTTTTGAAAACATCACTGAGTAAATAGAAAATATCGTTGAAAATATTAAATATCGTTATTTTTCGAAATCTTGATTTTTCTCGAAAAATAGATACACATTTTCCATTGTAAGCAACGACTATGGAAAACAAGTTGGTTTGGCTCGCTATCATCTAAATATAAATGATATATTTAGATATGTGAGGAAACACCAACCAATTTATGAACCAGTACATATAAAAAGATTCTAAAGTAATACTATCAGTAAAAATATATTTTTGTATCATTTCATCCAAGTAAAATATATGGTTTAACCAAATAAAATATTGGTCTCCATGTTTTATTAGCTAAAAGATTGCAGTTTGATCCATGGAGGTTTTCTGCACTCTGCCGAAACGCTGTTAATAGTGTACTTGTAACTTTTTAATAACATTTCCTTAAATATTTTCATGTAAATGCTGCCGATAATGTCGAAAAATACCATATATTACTTAAAAATCCTAAGTGATAATTTAATTCGCAGCAATCATATTAAATATTTATATTCATTTTAAATAGTCTAATAACAATCATGTTAAATATGCAATCATTTATACTTGATTTGAATTTTTTGTCAATCTGTTATTCCAATTTACACAGGAAATTAATTTTTTGACAGTTAATTTATGGTGCCGTTAACTAAAAAAATTTTTATTAATAAAGCATTTAAGTCTGAAAGTTAGGGATATTAAAAAATGGCAATATGTTCAAAAATATGTTTAAAAAAACGAATTTAAATTTTTGTGCATTCAGAGCATAGTTTTTATGAAAGTATATAAAATTTTCACTTCATTTTTTGTTATGATCCTTTGAATTATCTATACAATGACGACGCTTACAACTTTGTGATAAAATCACATTGAATTAAATTTTAAATAAAAAAATATAACAATATCCATAAAAATTACTATCTTTAATTTGTACAAAAATAATAAAGATTTTCAAAATTTCAGGTATTAGCAAACTTAATTTTTTGTTAATATGTGAAATTTTGAAAACTATTATATTAAAATTGTCAGAATTATTTCTCAATCCTATCTAAAATTAATCCTATCAATCCTATCTAAAATCTATTTAAATAGATACTCCTACGTGTTGAAGTCCTTGGTGAAAAGGATGATCAAAACGAATTTATGAAACTCTTTTAACGGAAAATATTAAAATGATGGAAAGTATATTTACAATATGACTGGAAATCAATTCGAAGTATGTTTCGGTTCATACGAATATGAAAATAGATAAAATAGATGCGATTTGTTAAATGTTTGAATGATTATATATATATATATATATATATATATATATATATATATATATATATATATATATATATATATATATATATATATATATATATATATATATATATATATATATATATATATATATATATATATATATATATATTTACATAAGAAAACATCTCGTTATATTTAAAGTCTTGTTTAAAAATCCCTTACAATTTGAATTATTTCAAAATTTTTAAAACATTTTTAGTTTAATTATACATTTTATTTCAATGTTTCTGCTAAAAACACTTTTAAGATGTACTTAAAAAATTAATTTTTTGTGTGTGATATCTGGTTTTATAAAACTTAATAACGTGTTAAATTAGCATAATTAGAATGAAGAAGGTTATTTTCTTTACCTTTTCGTTTGTTAAATTTGTGAGAAAAAACTCTCTCAATTAAAAAAAATATTGAAGAAGTATAGAAGAGCTACACACATAATTTTTAAATTGGGTAATATATAAATTGCACAAGTTTTATGTTTTCTGAGATATATATTGTTTTTTTCGAAGTATTATAAATATCGATATACTATAAATATTTGAGACGTAATTTAAAAAGGTATGGTTGTGATGAATAAATTTTTATTTATGTTTTTATATTAGTGTATGAAGGTAAATTGCTAATTTTTTGTTTTCCTCTAGAACGCTTTATACTGGATTCAAGAAAAAAATAAATTAGAAGCTTTAGTAAATCATTACAAGTCAAAGGTTAGTACTGAACTTATACTTTGTTATAACATTTTTATTCGACACAACTCAGAGAATTCTATAAATGAAAATAAAAAATATGCATACAAAATTAAATTATATTAAATTTACGTGTGAAATTATATCGCAAAATATTTTATTGCTTTTCAGAAAATCATCAAGATGCCGTTTGTTTGTTTTTTTCGAATTACATATAAGTATTCCAATTTCAAAGAAAGGTATTTTTCACTCGGTTTCTAAATAAAAGCTACAAAATGACAACAGGCATTTTTTCCTTAAAAATAAGATTGTTTATTCAAATCACAGATGCTTTGTTAATAATTAAGATGAAAGAATATTCATAATCACAGTGAGCAGAAACACATACTTCTTTTTACGATGAAGTTTTTGATTTATTTTAACTATCTGTCAGTTTTAAAATTTTTTGTTTCGAAATTAAGCTTTTATTTTAGAGACAGTATTTTCTGTTCAGTATTTTCTATTTCAGTAAGTGATAAAATTACTGATGACAGATAACAGGAAGAATGCGAGACACAACAGACAATTCTTATTTATAATAAAAGAAAAGTGTAAAGATTGCTGAAGTGTTAAAATGAAGCAAATACATTGACCTCGAACTATTTTATTTACATTTCTTTCGTCATATTTTTCGTTACAGAATAAATATTTACTTTATTATGTATGTATGCATTATGAATTGTATAAATGATTCATTTATTCAAAATTATAGGCAGAAAGTTACGCGTATGTGAAAATCGTTATTCTTATGTGAATTAATTATTTGTGTAATAATTCTTAGAGGTTATTGCGTGCTTATAAAAATTCTAATAGCAGTTTTGCATGAATAATTTTTCGTCAAGTTATTTGAGTTAAAATGCTCAATAACTTTATAATTGTTCTTAATAGATATATATTGAGTTTAATTAAATTTATATTTTATAATAACATTTTTAAATGAAATATTGAGCTTAAATATATTTTATGCAGGATTTATTAGTCATTAGATAATTTAAATGTTTTTTTTAGTAGGAATGACTTTTTATTTTTAAAATTCGTAAAATAAAACTTTATGCGGAAATTTAATAAGTTATAAACCTATTTATTTTGTTCTGAAGCAATTTGTTTGCATTTAACATTAAAATATTAGAGGCTAAAAAATCCATATATGTATAAAAATTAAAGCGTTTTTACTTTTTGGTATCATCCTCTTAAAAGTTGGTGTCTAAATTAGAATTTCTCTGTTAAAATCGTACGATTATATTGAATTTATTCACTAATGAAGACGGAATATAATACAAAATTACCTATATGAAAATATCAGTTTTTAGAAGAATGTTAATTTTTCAATTTCTCTTTAAAGGTACATCATCTTCAAAGAAAATTAGAAGATACGAACGAACGCTGCGAACTTCTTGAATTTTGCTTTTTGGAGTTAGAGAATGAAGCTAAAGTAAGGATACTTCTTTTACAGTTACATTTTATTGATACGAAGTTTATTAATTATTTTACATTGGACGTAATAATGACAGTGCCATTTTGCAATGATACAGAATGAAATTAGCTTTTAACTTTTTTAACATGGAATATCACACCATTATTTAGCTAAAGTTTTCTCTTCTACAAAAGCTGAAAATGGCAACAGTTTTACCGGCTTTCGCAGAAGCTGTGTATATTGGTACAGCTCTACAAGCCATGTCGTATACAGGGATGATATGAGTTTCAAATGCTTCAACATAGCTCTTCTATTCCTTAGAAATTATTTTAAAAAATATAAATTTTTACAAACATAATCAAAAATCACCAGCAAAAAATTCTGGTTATTTTAGTGATTAAGATTTTATCGGCAGTGCTGAAATTTTTAAATGTGTGGTCATGGTTGTAAATGTGGGGTATATTTGTGCGCAGTTACGGTTAAAGTCAGCCTACATAGTCTTTCATTTTCTGTTAGTTGATAATTTCTTCAGTTTAAATCATATTTCAAGAAATTTTGTAAACATTTCCAAATTTCTTTGGTTGCCTTTACATGATTGAATTCAAACTTTCACTTTCCAAGTAAAAATGTATTTGTTAAAATATTTAATGGGAATAAATAGCTAATTTTTATATTAAATTGGTTTCTAATACTAACATTATTACATATAAGTTTTTTATAGGAATTTAAGATGCATTTTCCTATGTAAGATTTAAGTATAAAATCTGCATCAGAAAATTTCAGCACTGAATTAATATGAACATTGTTTAACCAATCAATATCAACAGTTCTAAATTTTTGAAAAAGTATCTTATCTGTTCATAAGCAGATGTTATCAGTTCTAAATTTTGAACAGGATAAATACTTTTATAAAAGTAAATATTCATCTCCCTTATGGCAAAAACAAGTGCTTTCAGTTATATTCTTAGAATGCGAAATTAATCTAATGTTTATAATGTAACATAAGATGTTAAAAATGATGGAACCAAGCTATTTAGAAACACACATTCTTATAGTTGCATTTATGATTTTTTGCTAGTAAAACCATTTGTTGTTCTTTAAGAAAGCAAATATATGCATTTAATTGCATCGTATGAAAACAATTACTTTACATTATATTTTTAGTTTTTTTTATAATAATGCTTATGAATTCAATAATTTTAACGAAATATAGTGAAAAGAATCACGTAAACAAAAACGTGACATCTTAGAACGAAATATTTTAAAATTTAGACAATTTTTAATAACTCAAACAGATAAGCTGGCATCGGTAGTCCAATTCACGATTTTTATTGCATATAGGTGGCAAAGAATACATATTTCTTCCGGATTTGGGCGAATTAAAAATTATTTTGATGAGAGGAGGGCGTTTGGCACTGAACATTCTAACCGAACTACTATATTTACTCAGTAATCTCGCCGTGGATTTTAAAAATAGTCTGAGACACGAGTCTGTCTTTTTCCTCCGCGACCTCCCTTTCTGCGAGGAACGGCAACAGTTTCATTTTGTTGAACAGATTGGAAAACATAATGAGTTGAAAGATTTTCTTATTTCAGTAAGTGCAGGATTTGTTGCATTTATCCGCAAAGATACTTACTTTTAATTTTGTTTCAATAATTGTACAAAATTGTTAACGGTTTTGTGAAAATTCGATAGGATTTAAAATGTGAATGTTTGATGATTATAATTTGAATTTTTTTTTTTGAATTAAGACATCATTATAGTTATTCAATTTAAATTTATTTGTCATTTAACCGTAAGTTTTTATAGGGTATTATAAATATATATACTCAAGTATGCATTGGTTTTTCATACTTTTATTTCAAATTGTTTATTAACGTTTGTCAATATTAGTGAGTTGTGAGTTATATCTTTGAAATTTAAAACGCGTAACAAATTCCGAATAAATTCCATTTATATAATAATAAAACAGAGTGTAGTATTTAGATCGAGATTTATATCCTTGGGATATGAATTTAATTATTTCAGTAAATATTTGTTTTAAATGTAAGCATAGATCAAGTTATTAATATCATATTTTTGTATATTATGATTAATATATTTCAGTTGTTCAAGCAGCATATTTATATATTTTGCACAATGTTTATGAAATAATATCACAGATTATAATGTATTAGATTAAAAATGTTTTGTTTAGGCCCAAATATATTTATAATGTACTAGAGCACAATAACTTCAGTTTTATAATAGTTTATATATATGTACATACATTTCAATGAATATTGATACCATGATTTGATCTTATATATGTTGTGATACTCTACTTTTATTCTATAAATCAACATTAAGTATCATAAAATTAAATTTAATTTACAGAAATTAAATAATGTATAATAAAAGTGACATTTTTGAAATATTGTAACTTCGTATAGCTTAACATTTTAAAAATACAATTTTTTGTTTTATTTTCCTTGCTTTAAATCTTAGGAATTATATTCCTAGAAATCTTGGGACAATTTAATTCAAAACTTTAAAACAATTAACTCTAATTAACTTAGTTAAAAGTTGTTTTTATAAATCGTCGTACGATATTCGGTAGTTTGGGTGTATAAATATATATACGGAAGAAGAAAGTTCTCCATATTAACTAAATTCTGATTTATGGTTTTTAGTTTCATAAAAAAAGTGTTTTAAAGTTTACGTAATTTGCAAAGTATCACTAATAAATATTTCATGATATTAAGTGGTGAATTATATATATAATTTTTTCCTTCCCCTCCACGATTAATTATCACCATTGTTGAGTACAATGAAACTGAAATCTGTATGGAAAATTTTCTGGCTTTTACCTTTGCAGCTAGTAAATATTCAAACTATTTATGAAAGTATTTTTCAAAACCATAATGTGAGAATAAATGAAAAGCCATACAATAGCCTTGAGTTATTAGACCATCCTCGGCATGGTGTTGTAAGGACCTTGACTAACTATGGCTTATTTTCTGCATGCACATCTGTGTCGATGAATGCTTGGGATTTTTCCAGATTTCTTCCCTTGAGTACGACCCCCATTAATGAATATTCCTTTAAGAAAAGGGTTCATGTTTCAAAAAGTCCTCCAATATATTTGCGTTGTTTGACAATTCACTGTACACCTTTATATTATTCATGCGCTCTTGAAAAATAGGTTAAAAATAGAGATAAAAATATTTTATTATTTTTTTATGAAAATTTTAATATTTTATGTAATATCTGCTTTTTAATAATCCACGAAGCATTTTTAAAATTTTTAGTTATTAATTTTTTAATGCAATTGCTTCAACAGTTTAATTTATAAAAACGCTTGAAACTTAATTAACTTTCTCAAATTACTTCACTGTGACCATACAGGTTGATAAACTTTATATGATTTCTCAATGTTAATTTCATTGAAATTTTTATCAATTTAAGAAAAATTTTCATTTCAATTGAGTACATTTAATATCTATAAAGTTGTTTTAAAAAAATTGTTACGCGGTGAAATAACTTAAGAATTCCATATGACCATATCTTCCCGCAGAATAATTTCGACAAATATTCCCTTAATTTACACAAAATTTTTGATTAAAAATTTCTTCTCTTAAAATCTAAGTTTGCATTTTTCCCAATTATTTTTATAGTAGAATATTTATAAATAAATTGTTCTATGTTACAAATCATGAGAAAACTTTCGACTGTATCTCAGCAATTTAACTGTTGAGGATCAAATGCATGCATTTGCTAAGATAAGTAAACTTCCATTAATGCAACAAATGGTTTTAATTAAAATTTAAATTATTAAAAACTTGGGTGATTTATTAGTTTTTATAGTATAAGTAAAATAATAGTTGTAGTATTAAAAAATTAGAAATATTGAATTAAAGATTGCTGAATGAAATTAATTCCTTTGGTATTTTTTATTTTCTGCAATGCTGATTGTTATTCCATTTTACTGCATAGGGGATCAAACATGCATTAATTATAGGCAAAGCAAGACAGATTCCTAATAACGATTCTTTTCTAGGTCACCATAGTTTAAAATTACATCTATACTTAATTAAAATAATTGATAATAGTATTAGCAAAATATAAAAATATGTAAAATAAAAACTCGAACTTATTTAACATTTTGAATATTATTTTACAGCATTAATCAGTCTTTTCCAGCACATATCGACCATGAAAGCACATATCTATTGTTCTTTGGCATGAACTCTTCAAAAAAAAAACCTTATTAAAACTATTCTTTCTCTTTTCAATAAAGTAAATTTTGCTGTGATTATTAATTGATAAATTAAATCACTAGTGTTTAAAATAAATTTGTAAAAATAACTTAAATATTGCATTTAAGAAATGTCTGAATTTCAACATAAAAGCTAATTTTATTTAGCTATTTTTTTATTAATCAACCCTTTTTATTTTAATTTTGAAAACTAATATCGTAAACATATTCGATGTTTTTTTTTCTAAATTATTTTTGTTAAGTGTTTGTCCAACTGTAATTTCTATAATATGTAAAATATTATATTGCATAAATTTCTTTTTTCTCCATTTTACATATTGAGAAAAAAGTAGGACAAAAATTTTTAAAAATGTTAAAATTCAGTGTATATCTGAATTTAAAAGTTATTAAATATGAACAAACCTTGAACTATATATCATACGGTTAGCTAATTATTCTCAATTCTTTATGATTTTTTTTGAAAATCACATAAATTTATTCCAAGCGTTTCTTGTTTCTAAAGCTAATGAATTCTTCCTAGAATTGCCTTACATTTTAAATGCGAAGTTTTAACTCACAGACGACATTCTGTCACATAAAAGATCAAACAATTTGTCTACTTAACATATATGTAGTCTGAAGACAGCAAGTAGCCAATGAACGGAGATCAACGCAGTGTGCATGATAAATCGGAAGTTCAGTTCAGGAAGAGGAAAAATGCCAAGACTTTGCCCTTCAAATGAATAATGATCACCCTAAAATAATGAAGAGAACTATGAACTTGATATAACTAACCTATATATTATCTTGAGTATTGTTACACAAAATAACAAATCTTAGCTAGTAAGAAAGGCATTAAACTTAAGAATTTTTAATACATTTTAGAGTTGATGCAGGGGATATTTAAATTCACTGAATCTTTTAAGAATATTAGACTTTATAATTTTAAAATGAAATAAAGTGATTACAGTTTATATTTCAACTCGCGATCGAAATTAATAAAGATGTTTTCTCTGTTTGATGATGTTGATTTTCTGTCTATCTTTTTAATCTATTTAGGAGATGAAAGAAAATGTATGTTAGAAATGTTCGATAAAATCATCGATTGAAATAATATTCATGATATTTAAGATATTTCTAGTCATAAGTTTCATCGATGCATATAATATTTAGCATATTTTAGAAACTAAGGAAGTTTTATTAAACGCGTAACATATTGCCGCATAATCTCAAAAATCACAATTTATATTTTTTTATCGTTTCTGCATAAGTAAAAGTATGAGAAAAAGTCTCTAACACTTTCATAAGTGGCATATACACAAGGAATATAATTTTTGCGGCATTACAAAGCAGAAGCAGAGAAATTGTTTTTAATCAATAACGAGTTTAAATTTCCTAATCTTTACAAATAAGATTCATATTTTAAACACTTTTAATTAATAATGTTTATAAGTTTTAAGTCTTCAAAAAGATATCGATGTATTGATATCAAATGTTTCTGCGGGTTTTTTTTGCTTGCAGAAAGGATAAGCCCAATACGAAGACTGTATAAAGACGGATTTTATATAAAACAAAATGTGAGAAATATTCCCGAAATTATTGATTAATTCATATTTCTGTTTTGTACATTTAAAACGATATAATGAGAAATAACTGCATATGAGTTTTTTTATTATTTTTCTCTTTGTTATTCTGAATTTTATGATGTGATGTGTAATTTTTCTTATTTCTCTCATCAAAGCTGCGGAATTCATCGAACGTTGCTTTCAGTAAGATAATTCAAGAACTTCTCATATGATTTTAAATTTAATGAAGCTAATTAATTTAACATTTTCGACCTCTAAGAATATAACTTTAAACGTAAAATAGTTTCAAATAAATTTCAATGAGCTTGGTAAAATTTCAATCCAATTGCTTGTGAACAAATATTGTAACTGCTATTTTTTTCAATAAAAACGATAAATTTCTTTTACTAAATTGCTTTAAATATGAAATACGATCTTTTCCGAAGATAATTCTTTTATGCAGGTAATATTAATTTCAACAATTTTCTCATAAATTTCCAAGAAAATTTACTTATTCTGAAAATTCATTCCCACGAGAGCGCAAATTTAGATTAATGAAGCATTGTAGAATTTAGTCACAAGAAATTGGTTTTGATGAATATACTGCGAATTGATACTGATCATTATCAATTATTTTGATACTGGGTAATTGCTCTGATGTAAAATACTTATGACAAAAATAATAAACTCACCATATGCTAGAAAAATATCGTATTATAGTTTTTCTTTTTGAAGGAATAATATTTTTTTAATCTTGCATATAAAAAATTTCTTAGCATATTATGTAGGAATGACTATCAGATCTTGTACTTATGAGAAATTTTTTAGCAAGACCCCTTTGATAATTTTGAAGAATCTGGAAATTTCTTAATGTCTTGCTGCGTACTGTCATCTTAAATGTTGTTGTAAATTTTTCTTGTGTGTGTATTATATATATATATATATATATATATATATACATATATATATATATATATATATATATATATATATATATATATATATATATATATATATATATATATATATATATATATATATATATATATATATATATATATATATATATATATATATATATATATATATATATATATATATATATATATATATATATATATATATATATATATATATATATATATATATATATATATATATATATATATATATATATATATATATATATATATATATAGCCCTTTAAACTTTAAAACTGGGGCAAATTTTAATTTCTGCAGCATTTTTTTCACGTAAACTATTTTTATAACCTTCAAGGGAAATAACAAAGTTTTATCAATTTTACAAACCTTTTATTGATATTATTTATCCATTTAATGAGTATCAAAAATAACGATGAAAACCATTATTATTCCTTGTGTAAGGTAATTATATGGTTAAAAAATTGAAGATAGTTTTCTGGACATCTGTAAAGAAATTCGTTTTAAAGCATTTCGAGAAGCAAAAGCATTAAGTGTATGTTATTTATTATTCCACAGTATTTTATTGTAATAAATTTGATTTATCAAGTTTTAATGATGATTTGACAATGACGTATTATGAAATTTTTGATGCATAATTTAGATTTTTTAAACACAAAATGTCATAAGAATAGGGCGCAGTTCTATAATGAGAAAAAGTATCCTTTTGTATAGTAAAAAGCAGCAGTTTTGAAGGTAGCATTAATTCAGCAATTCATTGAAAATCTGAAGAAACATTAAAGTGTCTCTACAGCCATGCATAGTTACAAATGTGCTAAGAATGCAGAATTTTGTAGAGGAACTAATCTTTCAATTATCTCCTGTGTGTTTTATGATGATTTTTAGATGATTTAGGAATCCTTTATGATAATTAGAAAATTGAAACATTCGCTAAAACTAATTAGAGTTTTCTTCAAATCATTTGTAAACAATTTTGGTCTAAATATTTAGGGAGATTAGATGACATCAAGAATTGCATCAATGTTTAGGAACGTAAGGCTCGTACAAGGCCATATAAGTTTTCAAATTTGCTAAAAGCAGTGTGTTTCAAATAGTGTTTGGTTCAATTTGACTGAAGAGATATTTCAAATCTTGTAAAAATGTTTGTCTTATTATTGAGTCAAAACATTGGCTTGCATAGTATCCAGTTTACAATTTAAGTTCAAGATGTCGTATGACTTGCGCTACACTCGAATTTTAACATTTGCTGTTATCAACTGAGTTTATTAATCATCCAACCAAGAATCATTTTCTTGGTTGCTTGGAACAAATCCATTCATTTACAAGCTTGGAAAAGGCATAACAGTCAATGGCTCAGAGTTAGAAGTGACACATTAGTCGGTTCTCAGCTGTTATAGCTCAATAAATTCAGCGTTAACCATGCTTTTTTTCATTCTTACTGACGCTCTCTGCATTTTCCACACTAATTATTGGCATTATTCGACAAGGCGTTTCATGTATTTAAATACTGACTTCTCTACTCATAGGAAATTGAGAAAGGAATTTAGAAGCATCACCACTGCATTGTCCATGGTAGAAAGTTGTAAGCTGAACGGACGAAATTTCATGGACTAAAAACATGAAAAACTTCCAATATATATAAATGATTAATCCTGATTACATAGGATTAAGTTGTCCTTAAACAGTTAGTTATTTGGTGTAGATGAACTTCTTATTTGAAATTTCTTATCTCTTTTTCATATACATTGCATTTTATATTTTAGAAAAAAGGATATTTTCTATCATACTAGTATAGTTAGATTTCCTAGTTTAGTTTTCTATTTAGAACTTAAAATAAATTGGCTTTTTGAGGTTATATTCAAATTTGAATGCATATTTATTCTACATTTTAATATAAAAGTCATAAAAATTTTATATGAATAGATACTTTATAATTCTCCTTGAATAAAATAATTTAAAAGTAAATTCACATATTTTCCACAATTTTTTTGCAAGAAAGAATTGTATAAATAATTCATCCTAGCAGAATAAACGAGTTGCGTTTCATAAATTGCTTGGAATTTTAATGTTTTGAAGCATTGCCAGTCAGACGTAGAAAACAGAACTTACAAAATAAAATAAAACATTTGAAACAGCCAACGCGTGGTGCAAAGCTCTCGACAAAACGTCAAAATAGGGTAGCTAAGAAAAAACATAGAATTGTGGTTTAGAAAAGTCATGTATGAAGAGTCTGAAATATTCATAGAAACATCTATTGTAACATTTCTACAGCATTGGAAATCAAATATCTATACTATCTTTATGTAATTTTTTACAATTTAAATCAAGTTAATTATATTAATTTTTATTTTTTTAAAAAATAATTTCTCTTCTAAAGGATACTATTGTGATATTTTTATTGATATTTTTTATAAATGATTATCTACATAAAGATTTTATTAAATACAAGGTTAAGATTCATTTAAAAATTCATATATACCAGAGTGAATTTCTTAAAAATTTAAATTTTTTTAAATCAAAATTAAAAATGTCAAACAAAAATTAAAAAAACCTTATCTTAATATAAATTTTTGATTAGAATAAAATATACAAGTTAATACCTTTAATTAATTTATTAGAAAACAGTCATCGCCATTACTGAATAAATTTAAACATTATATATTAATAATAAAATTAATTAATTTAGTTTCATTGTATGAAAGCCTTGAGTCATAGAAAATATGACTTGATAAAAAATTTGTTAGAATTTATTTTTACTGGTAAAAATATTTTGTCTTTCAAGTTTTCTAGTATTAGTGAATAAAAATGAGTAGAGTATATAACTATCGCATATTTAGAAATATATATATATATATATACCTAAAATCTTTACCTAATAAAATGAATTACTTTCAATGATCTCAATTGCTTATCAATATTTTAAAATCAATTTATGTATTTTCTGATATGTTACATTTTAATACTTTCTTTAACACTTTTTAAATTTTGCTTTCATTGAATGATTTTAATTGTTAATGAAAAAAATATTGTCTCAGATATTTTATATTTATTACTCTTACGTGAAGATCTAACAGATCTTCGCACACATAGATTTCAATAACCTTGTAATATTCAAGTTTAGATTCTAAAGATTTTGGATATTCACTCCATTTTTAATTTTAAATATATCACATGCATGTATGCTTATTATTAAATAAAACTTGTTTGAATAATACAAATAATAATACAAATAAAATAAAATTTTAGATCATATGATTGCTATACATTCATAAAATTCAGAAAAGCATTGGGCTTCAAATTCATCCCTCGACTTTATCCAAAATGTTTTTGGCTGTTATATGAAATATGTCATATCTTGTCGGTTGAAATAAATACAACCAAAATTTAAACTAAAATATAAATCGCTGTATTCTCTCTAGTTTAACTTTATTTTTCACGCAAATTTTTATACATCATATGTCTATTGCATGTCTTTTTGTTGACTTCTTTTTAATTTAACTAATACTAAAACTCATAGAATAAAATTAATTTAATATCTTTTAGTTGTTTTTACCAAAGTTTTATATTACATTCCCGTGACGAAAATTATCCATTGTTGAAATGTAATATTTTCAACTAAAGAAAAAATATCAAAAATGATAATTTTAAAAATATGAATTGCTAAAGTGTTGAATTGCATATAGGAACATTATTAATTAGAAATATGATTATGTTTTAATGAAGAACTATGGTATAATACCAAATTAAAGCTATTTTAGACGCATATATACACCATGAAAAGTATAGTGAATACAACAGGAAGAAAAGTTAATTTAATTATAAGAATAAAAAATAGAAACAATTTAATAGTTTGGGCATATAATTAAGAACTCCAAAAATTCTATAAAGCAACTAATAAAAATGTCTGACAACTGTGAACTGGTTGGAAAAATTGTCATCCTCGTTACTCAGAGGTAGTGGACCAACGCAAATGGAGATACGTTATGTTCACAAATGGCGGCTGGAACATGTGAAATAAGTCGAAGTTGCAATATTTTTCGAGTGAAAGTAATACTTTTGGACATGAAAGACTAAGTATAAAAGTATCATTTATTTCGAGTTCTACTTGTTTCCTGCTTTCAAATTATGAAGACCCGGAGCGAAGTCAGTCTTTTATCTTAGAGTATTCCACACCATAATATGAACAGAAGTTATATCATTCTTCCTTTTAAGTATCAAGACTAAGGTCTCGGGAAACTTATCTAGCCCAATTAACCAGTTAGTTTTGCCATAATAAAACAATAGCACACACTAATAAAAATACTAACAAAATATGTGTAATGAAATCAAGTTTGATTTTCAATTCATTAATTTGATTGCTTCATTTTCTTATATAATAATAATTATTAGTTTATATCGAAAGAACGCACAATTTTCACTTGCAAATTTATAATTAAGATTTTTTTTAATTCTCAGGTTTGTCGAGCTGATAATTGCGAAGATAAGGCTGTGAATACTGATGAAGTAAGTTGGGAAGGATGGGAAAAAAGTATCCACAAACGTTTTCTGGACTCTAATGATTTCGAAAAGATTGATATTATTGTAAGTGTTTTTTTTTCATTATATGTCTTGCTTATTTTCTTTTTAAATATATAAATCTTTGATCATCTTTTTATAAAGATAATTAAAGATTTAAAGACCCATTATAAAACTTTAAATTTTATAGTAACTATTTCATTTCATTGATAATTTTATTTATTTAATTACAAATTTTTATCAATAGTTACTAAACATTTCTTGTTAAAATATTAATAACTTCATTAAGCAGGAACATAATAGATGTTCTTGCTTAATGAATTTAAAAATTATAAAATTTATTTAAAAATGCTATGAAATTTATTTCTTAGGAAGTAACTTTATATTCAGATAATATTTATGATAAAAGTCTTTCTGAATAAAAATTTTTTAATTTTAAGATAAAAATTTTTAAGTTATGAGAAAAACAATTTTCGTGAAAACTGTTACATCCCAAATGACCCTATTTACAATAGAGATATCTATTGAACTAAAAATGTATAGACTCAAATTATAAATGATTACTCCATAAAAACTATACAAAATAACATAATTAAGTATAGATTTTGCATTGCTTTTATTTTGATTTTAAGTAGACTATAATTAGTATGACATTGATTTTAAGTAGACTATAATTAGTAATTACTGTACTTCATTATTTGTCATACCTTTCGGATAGATTTTTTCTTCAAATCTCATCTATTACAATTGCTGCTATCGACATTTGTGCCAGTTTAAGTTATAATCCATGTATGGTTTTTGGAAAACAGATCTGACTGGACATCATCTACATGTTTACACCATCGAATATTTTTTATTCTATTTAATAGTAACATGACAATATATCAGGGTAGTTCCATAAAAGGAATCGAATGTTTGATTGAATGATATTTCTAATCCAAAACCAATTATTCATTGAACCTTTGATTTGTAGATGATACGCCATCTACGAATCAATTGTTAATTTTTATAATTTATTAATTATAAATTTTATAATTAGTTTATGTCATGTTACAATACAGTTTTCTAGATATCACTCACATTCTTGTAACTTAAAATGCTGACATCATGCCTTCATAGTTTATATTGTATTCATCAGAAATCTTTATTTTTATCATTCCTACATTTAATTTTCTTCTGTTTGTAGTTCATGCAATTTCTGAAATCGTTAAAGGGCAATGGGATTAAAACAATGAACATTATTGCACATAGACTGGCTAGTAAGTCACTATAGTTGAATATAGTTTACTGTATATTCAACTACAGACATATTTCAACTGATTAATCATCTTTATTTTCAATCAAAATAAAGAGTGAGCTCACGGCATTAAAAGTAGTGGTTTTTCCTCATTGAATTCTTCTTCCTCCGAAATCCAAGAATTATTTTTAGATTCATCTAAATCTTCTACGAGGCCATCAGTTAACAAGTCAGATTAATTAGATTTTACGAGAATGAATTTGAAGTTTGTGTTTCAAAGATATTTCTTTTATTCAGCCATGCATATTTTATATGTATATGCTATTCCCACAAATCTTATTTTCGTTAATATTACCAGAAAACAGGACTACATGTATCAAATTCCAAATTCACTCAATCATTTTTTGAGTCGAAATTTTGATAAGCCGTAATCTATAATACTCAAACATTTCTCACCTGCCTTTTATGATATCGATCACATTCAGTTTGCATGATAAAATATTAAATATGTCTAGAAAATTCTAATTTTAATTTTTTATAATATTATTTGTCAATAAGTCATTTCTTTTGAAACAGAATTTTATCCACGGATGGGAAATTTGATTCTAATAATTATTTGGTGTTTAACAACGAAATCAAAATAAAAGCACATATCTTAAATTTCTGAAAATATTTAAAAAAATGTCTTGATGGTACAGTAATAAAATTTATCACCCATCAATTTTTTAAATCTTAAAGAAAAATTCAATGTTTGTATTTTCAAAACAAATTAATCTTTATTGTTAGGGAAATTATTCAAAATGTTTAAAAAAATTTTGTAAATAAATATAATAAAATTGTAAGAAAATATAATTTTTTCGTACTTTTATGAACTTTTCTTTTTGTACTCTTGAGAACTGAAAAAATTAGAAACATGAAACCCTTTTTTTCGAGAGAAGCAGTTTTTTATTTCAGTGAAATTTAATATTAAAATTAAAACGGTGGATTTAAATAAAGCAGTGAACTGTTAATGAAGACATAATACTTCAAACCATTTCATAAGATTCCTTTATTTTTGCTTTTAGATGAAGAGATATTATATTTTAAAAAATTAAATTCAGCAAAAATTTTTGAATCACATTTTGAATAAAAATACCAACTTTAAAATGTTTTAAGTATAAAATGATAATACCCATTCTAAAATACATGAAATAAAAGGTATACAATAAAACACATAAATATTCAGCATTAAATTATTATTACTTTTCATTGTTAGAGGATTAGTAAACGACAAATAATTTTAAAGTTCTTTGATTTTTTTCAAACATATTCTAAAAATAAAGTTTTTCGTTCTTTTTTTATACGCAAATTGTACATAATGGCTAGGAATAGTTTATTTCAGTTTCTATATTAATAAGACAAGTCTATACTGCATAAAATATTCAATAAATTTAATCTACGTATCATGCTGTTTGATACATGGGTGTACACGTGTTGTTTTTAATTAAGTTTGAGGTAAGGACGTGAATCTCTAACGAGAGACAAAACAAGAAAGGTTTAAAGAATAAAAACAACACAGCCAGTGCCAAAGGAACTGTGCCAACTTTGAATGATTCTTATCGAAAACTTTTAATCATTAAAGACGAAATCTGACTTGAATCACAAGTTGGGATTTGAATGGAATATTTAAGGTATCAAGTGTTCTAAAACGTTCTATTTTGATAAAAAGGAACAAAATATATCTGATTGAAATGAGTTCTAAAAGTAAAATTACATAAAAATATATTCTTAAGCAATATATTTATGAAATTCAAAAAAATTACAAACTGATAAATTTTGAAAGAAGAAATTGATATCCATAAGGAATAACTCAATTTGTGCTATAGAAATTGGGGAAATTTTTGTTGTTATATTAGTGGGAAAATTGGGTACAAGAATAAGAGAAATTAATTAAAATATTAAATGATATTTGCTAGAAATTTCATTTTTTTATGAAAGAAGTTTGAATGTGAAGCTGAGAAAATTTTTTTATTCAACCATTTCAAAAAATAAAGCAAAAATTTGAATATTTTTTCTAGATGAAATGATAATTCATCACTTAATGAAACTGCAAAACTTATAAGTTAAAATATTTAAAGATATCTATAAACACTTATCTATTTGATACCAAAAATTATATCCTAAGAAATATATATTAAGTTCCTTAGATATTTTATTTTTAAGTTAGAAAATGAAATCAGTGAGAAAAATTTTTTTTCTAAGAGAATTATACTAAGTCTACATTATATCAGAAATAACTAATTTTTTGGACGAGTTGTTCAATTTTCTATCTTTGTTGTGAAAAATTTCACTATGGATAGTTTCGCAGTAGATCAGATTTCCACAATTACGAAATATTTTAAGAATGCTTGTAGTACATATATGCAAAGTACTATAGTACAACTTAAAGTATTATTACTTATGCTGACTTTCACTCGCAAAATAAGTGTTTTTGATTTAAAAAAAAATACGAATACTATCATTTGATAAATCGGAAAACATTTCCATCTAATCTAACATCTAATGCTTACAATGACAATTTGATCTGTTCACTGGTAAGCTATAGTTATCTATGGCTTTAAATAAATGTTTCTGAAATATCAGAACATTAAAAGAAAAATCTGAATATATACATTTATGAACATTTATTTTAATATTTCTAGAATTGAAAAGTTTGATTACTCTAAGCAAATAAAATTGTTCAAATTTATTTTTAAAATAAATTTTAAGTTATCTTAGTGAAAAAATAATTTAAAAATTCTTTTGTGTTATTTTATTGAAATAGTAACTGAAAGTTATCAAATGTTTAATACCGTCTTTGATAAAATGTGTTTTGATTAAAGGTTAAGACATTATATATATATATACTATATATATATATATATATATATATATATATATATATATATATATATATATATATATATATATATATATATATATATATATATATATATACTATCAGAAAACATTTAACAGCTTAAAAATAAAATGTAATTTATAACCTTTCAGAAGGTTTTTATAAAATAAAATTTTTTATTTGATTAAAAAAAATTATTTTTCAGACCAATCTTGATGGATTTGTTTTGAAAGAGAAGCTGTTAAAAGCAGAAATGGAATCTGAAAATTATCGCTTACAATTGGAGGAAACACAAGAGGTAACTAAATGAAAATGAAATAATGATATAAATTTTTATAAGCGTCTCTCTGTTTTATTAAATAAACTTTACAATGAAAAAGTTTGCTTAAAATTTTTATAGAATTTGAATTAAATTTGTGATTTACAAAATTTTTCCCATAAAATTTAGTTTCGGATTTATAAAATAAAATTTAATAAGGATACTTAACATTTAGAGAAAGAAATTTCCAGTTTTAAAAATAATTGAAAAAATTTGTTTAATATTTCTAATCAATAAAATAGCTTAACATAAATTATTTCTTTTCCAAAGTATTATTTTAACGAAAAAACCCGAAAAATGTTTACTAATTTTGAGATATTAAGTTATAATTGTTCATCTATGCATACTTATGAAGATACTTTAAGGCGAGATATAATGTATGTATCACTCTGCATTTCCCTGAACTGAAACAATCGTACGATCTTCAGCCTTATCGAAACTTAGAGGAAGACAAAAACAAATATGCGATTATTCGAGTTGCGGTTAACCGAGGTAGACGTTGCCAGTCTGACGGAAAAGAACGTCGTCGAGGATGTCTTGAATACTCATTCTGATTGAATAATAAGAAAAATACCTGATGTGAGCTCCCATTGCTGTTGAGTCAATACTTCTACAGCATTGACTCAACGTCATTGCTTTTTAGAGAATTAAGTTTAAAAAATATATTTTGGGGAAAATAATTCTGTTTACTTAGTATTTGGTATTCAATATAACTATTAAGTGATTAGCAAGTATTAAGAAGATTATTTTCAAGCATATTATTTACTTGCGTTTTTTGTTAATGTATAAATACATTATGATTTGCTTGACATTAAACAAGAACACACAATCTTCTTTGAATTTAATGATCTTTCACCGAATGGTCTCAGTTTATTCGAATTTTTTTCCCTATTAAAAACTTGATGGTATATTTTAGAATCCTTCCTTAATTTAAGCTATTAATATTTATAAACTACGCACTTTTATGAGAAAATATTGATGTCGGATTTTTGTTAATTGATCAAAATTTTGAAGATATGTGCTAGAATATTTCTCTAAACACTATTAAGTAGTTAGGAGATAATAACAAGACTTATTTTGAAAAAAATATTTGAAATTTTCTTATTTTTTTCTATGTGTAATTTGAATGAAAAAAGTAAATTGCAAAGATTTCAAAAGTTAATGAACTTGGGGGAAAAGGAAACAATAAAATCTGAAATTTTGTCATAGTAGATTATAAAATTTTTGAGATGCCTAAAGCTGATATGAAATCTCCGTATTAAAATGAGAACATTAGCATTCATATGAATAACATAGAAAATCCAAATGCGCTAGAGAAGATTTTATAGAAACCGTATACTGTGTTTAATAAGTCAGGTAACGCCTAGAAGGTATGGTATTAATGCACGTAGAATTAGCCCAAGACATAAAGAGGAAAGTGCATAGGTGAATTGGTTTTCTTACTTTTTTAACGTTAAGATAAGTCGAAAACTAAAAATAACTTTGCAAATTTATAAAAGTTTCTTAAACTTAAAGTATTTCCTTTTTCCATCTTGTAAACTTTCATGTTTCATTACTTACTCGTTCTTTCACTTTCCTTTTACAATTTCCAAGACTCAAGATTACCAAACGGAAGGGTTTTCTAATGCTTATTCATAAAGTTTTGATCAATTAAAACTAATTACTGGTTTGAGTAAATAGATTTTTCTAAAAAAATTAATCAACAGGTTAGAAATTTTTAAACTAATTAATTTGATTTTCTAAGTTGAAGTCTCTTGGTTGCAGTGAATTTTGCATGATTTCACAACTCTCATTTTCTCTGTTACTATTGCATTACCAATAGCATATGATATTTAGAAACTATTAGATTTTAAATAGGTATATGTTTTAAGAATGTAAGTTTGATGTGATTATGGTTGCTTTTAATATCCTGTATTACATAACTGTGTTTACGCAAGTAATTCAAAATAAAACTAAACTCCATTTTCTTTTTTCATACAATCTTACTTTTTCTTATGATAAAATATTTTAAAATTTATTTTCTGACATACTTCTTTGTATAAATTCCTTGTAATTTATTTTTTAATTTGAAATTATTTATAGAAATAGAATGCCTAAAAATTATTTCTATAGAATAATTATCAAAAATTAACAAACTGAAAATTGGGTGTAATGTTTATTATTTAAAATTGCTTATTACCAACATATTTGTATGCATATTTGAAAATAAGAAAATATTATCCCATCGATTAAAAAACTGACGACATATGTGTGTGTAGTGCTTATCGATGTGTCAAAGTTTTTTTCTGGAAGCTCGAATGTGTAAACTTAAGGAATACATTTAAGGAAAAAACAGAATTGTTGCTTAAATGTTGATTTGACAGAAGAAATACAAATTTTATATATATTAGCTCCAGGAAGGAATATTAAATTGAAAATAAATTTAATAAAAAATGTAAATTTAGAAAAAATATTTACATTCAAACTTTATAATTTTTATTTTACTATTTTAAGAAAGAATTGAAGGATAATGATTTACTTTAAAAATAATATAAATCCTTTATAGAAGTATATGTTAAAAATAAAAGAGTAAAACAGCACACAATGAAAAAAATTTTATTCCATTTCAGAAACTTTCAAATCTGACAGAGCAGCTGGACAGTGTTTTGAAATGCAACTGCAAACTAGGTGTTGGAATGGATTACGTAATTTCAGCTGTGAATGAGTTACAGGCATTAATGGATTGGACAGCTGAGAAGAAGGAAGCAAAAGCAGATAGTGGAGTAATATTCCAGAAACTGCAACAGCTTGAGCGAATCCAAAAGGTAAAGATATATTTGCTTAAATGAAATTGAAGTCAGACCTTAAATATGAGCGAGAATTAAATTAAACTATCATAACTTTTATTTTAGCTTTAAGTATTATCTTAAAATTCTATAACAATATAAAGCAAATTTATGAATGTTCATGTTTTAACAGATAATCTCTTTTGACTTCCTGTATGGCAACAAATTAATATTGAAAGAGTTTTGCAAAGCTTTTTATATTGTTTGAATTGAATATGCCTTTTGGGAGAGATGGAAAACATCTAAGCAAGAGAAGACAATGGATTTGATTCAATAACGTTATAATATGTTCATCACTGGAACAAAAAATGTACCATATTATTCTTCTATAATGTAATAAACGCTAAGCTTCCTTTCAAAACAAGTGCAATATTATCATTATATTTTATACAGATACATACAACCATCAAACGTATATTTTTTCAGTTAAGAAATAGTTATACCTAAGACAAGTAAGACATAAAATAAGCCAGATTTATACCAAAATCTTACCTTTTATAAAGTTCTGAATTCATAACATTATGGCTTTTAAAGATAGCTATCCAAATTGTTTCTTACGCTATGATTCTATGAAATTTATGAATGACATTATGGTCATGATGCTTTTTAATCTCAAACTATTTGTCATTAATTTGATGACAATGACTCAAATTTTTATACCACTTAATTAAATTTAAGGTAAAATTCACTTGCATTTTAATTATTAACTTGTAAATAAATACTGTAAAAATGAAAAAATAAAAAATTTAGTTTTTAGATTTCGTTTTACAGTAGCTAAATAAATGAATAATCATTAGCCTCTCTCTCTCTGTTGAATGGTGTATTTAAAAAAATGACTCTTTAGATTGAAAAATAAATTTTAAAAATTATGCATCAATGACATAATATCAAAATACCATATTAAAATCATTAGCCTCTCTCTCTGTTGAATGGTGTATTTAAAAATGTGACATTTTAGATTAAAAAATAAAATTTAAAAATTATGTATCAATGACATAATTTCAAAATACTCTATTTAGATGAAAAAAGCAAAAAAAATTCAGTTTAATTAAAATGATATATTTTGAAAATATATAATCCATTTTAATAAATTTATTTGCCAGAGTTGAAGAAAGAGCTGTAAAGTAAATTTTGGAGTCATATATAGTGAAATTATCTGTATAAATACCTTGATGTAATTTTTTAGATTTTGATTATTAATAACTCTTCAAATTCTTAGAAAGAATATTTTATTCAATACATTTTTAGGAAAATTATTTCTTTATGATTAAATAAATAATATTACTAGTATCAATAAACGAAGAAAAGACCAAACAAATCAGGACATTAAATGAGAGACTAATTGGGCTATCTTATTTCAAATATACAAATATCGGTGCCACTTTTATTTTTATAATTTTGAAAAATTTCAACCTTTTCAATCGCATCAGGTTTTCAGTTCTCAAAAACATTTTATTTCGTGGTCTGTATTCTTCAATATACATTCTGAATTTTGAAATTAATAAATTTTAAAAAGTATTTTGTATCAATTTGAAAATTCTGTTTTAAAAAAGATCAGTTGTGCAACCACAATAATTCTTTTGTGTATATTTTTAGACAAAATATTATCTTGTCATAATACATATACAAACTTTAATTTCAGGATTTGGAAAAGACCGCCTCGGAATCTGAGGAGATTCGTCTTCGTGCTGAACAGGAAAGAACAAATGTTTCTTCTTCGGAAAATATGGATGGCTGCTCTGAAGAATCCGAATTAAACATATGTGATAAAAATGTGCATGAAAATCAATTACTCTTATTAGATAATTGTTTGAAAGAAATAGACTATATAAATTCCACAAATACAACAACTTCTGAGCAAGAATTTGACGAAAACGTGTTGCTAATAGACTTAAATACGCCAGAATCGACAGATATTGACACAAACCCACCTGTGCCTAACGATGGCTCTCATTCAAAATCTAACGATTCTCATGATTCTTTGGGACCAAATATTAGTGAAGATGAAGGTTTAGGAGATGAGAGTCGAAGAGGTGACTCAACTGGACCGAGCAGCTTTGTTGAGATTCACGAACAAGTATCTGATGTATCACCGTTAAGCACAAAACTTCCTCACACTTTAGCCAATCAGATAGTTGTAATTGATCCAGAGGGCCATGCCAAACCGAAAGAATGGAACGATGTAAATGATTCCAAGAGTACTTTAGATATTTGCTTGTGTGCCATCAGTAATTTGCGGGACAGTTTGCGAGCCAAGGAAAATGAGCTTTTGAAATTATCTGCCATACAAAATGATCAGAAACAAATAGCCGCACTTCAGGACGTGATAGTGAATTTGCATCAAGAATCTTTGAATTTGAAGACAGAGTTAGATAAAGTAAAAAAAGAAAATGCCAGTTTCAAAGAACAGATATTAGAACTGGAGGAAGCGGAAAACGATTCTAGACTTCAAGCCCAGAAGTTAGGTGAAAAATTGGTCTTCCTTCAAGAAAAAGATACACATTTCCAAGCGAAATTGTGTGAAACAAAACAAGCGTTGGAAAAATATGTTGAAAAATTGAATATGAAGGAGATAGAAGAACAAGAGTTACGATCACAATTGAAGTATATGGAAGCTTTGGTTCAGAAATATGAAGAACAAATACGTACAATGGAAATAGTTGAATTAGCACTTCGAAAACGATTGATAGAAGAAGAGGATGAAATGAAAGAAATGGAAAAGTCCCTAACTCAGCCAAAAATTGAAATGGTTGAAAGAGGTACCCAAATGTATGATCTACTACCAAGTAAAAATAAGCCATGTGATAATAAAATTCCGTCCAGTCGAGAAAATGCAGACAGTTTAAGAATGATTCCAGGTGATAATAAACTTAATGAGTCCTCAGTCAACCTTTCAGAACAGAAAAAGTATGCTAATTTGTCAGTTCAAGTTCCAGATGAAGATATCACTACTTCCTTCTTCACGGACTGTTGTGTTCAAACAGAAAAATGCAATTTTAGTATTCTTGAAACAGAAAACATTGAGAATCCTGTAGAGAAGACTCGGAGTACGTGTACATTCACGGTACCTGGAAATACATCTGAAGGTAAACATTCAAAAATTATTTTTAGTAAATGCACTTTCAAAAATAGAGATATGATATTAACTTTTGCGTTCCTTTTAAATTATTATATTCAAAAATTTAAAGCAATCAATAGCTTGTCTCAGATCATTAGAAACAAATTTTAGATAGGAACTTAGGTTTGAAACCATGGTTGGTCACCATTAGAGAACAATAGATATTATATATATATATATATATATATATATATATATATATATATATATATATATATATATATATATATATATATATATTGGATATAGTAAAGTGAGGTCATATCCAGCGAGTTCGTGAGGAAATATAAAATGCACCGCAAAATACATACCATGAATACTTCTCAAAAAGACAAAATTCTAAGCCATTCATTGCGTACAGAAGTGTATTATGAATCTGGACATATTGGTTATTGGTTTAATTTGTTTCTCGCTCAATAGTTACGAAGACTAATTAAATCAGGATTTAGAGTTTTAAAGTGGGTTTCGAAACACTACGAACACCCAACCTTAAGGTGATATTTGAATCCATGAATTGTTAAACCGAAGACCGGAGTTCTAATCATTGAGCTGCTATCGCTCGGTCTGGACTTCTCTAGTAAGCAGTTCTCTAGTAATAAACATCTCTAGTAAGCAAGATGCGCATTTGTAAAAATCATTAAAAATAGTCCTTAGTAAAAGTTAGGTTACTGAAAGTTAAAAAGTGCTGATAAACATCATTTAGAACAAAATGAACATTTTTTATAAACCCTTATTTTTCATTTATAGCCCTTTTGTAAACCATTACATTTATATAGCGAATTTAATAAACGCATTGTTTAATTATGTTTCTATATTAAATTTAATTATTTTAATGTGAATATTAAATTTTGATTTGAGTGTCTTTCTGTACAGTTTTAGGGACAATATTAAATGAGGATATGTTATATTTCAAATATGTATATATAGTCAAAGATTACGTATTCATATTCTTAGATTCTTTTTAATTCATGTCATATGGAGTTTATTGTTGCATAGTGATAAAATGAGCACTTGAAATTAAAAGGTTACAAACTCAAGATCAGCTATTGAATTATGGGAGGGGATATTTGCATTTCTATTTTTTGCTTGCTCATTTATCATGATGGGTAAATAGGCAATTTCAAGTATCCCTCTTTGAGACACAAGAATATGGGCCACTGTCTATTCTTTCCCGACGTAATCAAAGATCTATCGTTCTCACTATAGACAGTTGAGGTACGTAAAATAGCTCTTGGTCTCAATGTCTTCTAAGAAAATTTACCTAGTGAAATTATATCTCTGGGGGTAGCAAGTCACGTCTGGGGCCTTCTGCTTCCTTCTTCTAAACTACCCAGGCACGACCATTTTCTAATGCTTCAATTGACAGGAAGTAAATTTCTTCTTTCCTCATTGGGAGTTATAAGCATTAAGTTAGCATAAAGATTTAAAACTGATCGCTATTACTTACCTACCTAAGTTGTGTCTTGTCAAACATCCAAACTACTACTAACTATTAAATAATGAGTTGAGTGTCTTTTGAGTGTCTTGACTACTAACTATTAAATAATGCAAGATTGTGATCATACTGCCGAGGTAAAATTTTTCAAAATAACTCTTTCAGGAACATTCTTCATAATTTTTAAAGCAATATTACAGGTCTAAGAGAATTTAACGTTCTACAATAACCAAGGCATATTATGCTTTAACATAGTTTTTCTTGGGCACGTTGAGAAAAGGCCATTCTGACAATATTTTAATACTGCTGAAATAGATAATTTGCTTAATATGGAAAAGTGAACTGCAGAGAAATGACTGTAACTTAAATATCCCAACAAACATCGGATTTTACAGTTAAGAGTGGCCTTACAAATTACTGAAATAAGAATAATTTTTATTATTCTATTTGTCAATATGAAACATTTTTTTTATTTTGAATTTTCAATTATTTGTTAATCTACTGAAATATTGTGTGTGTGTGTGTACAATAAGTTTTACATTTGTAAGTGACCCAATTTTTTGACTTAGATATATTTCCTCAACCTAGTGCATATGACGCGAATTGAAAACTGTTTTTGTTGGCATATATAGGATGCATTGACAGGGGTATCTTTTGGTAATCTGTAATTTATGAATACAGTATATTACAATAATAATAGAGTACAAATAGCCATCCTAATATGCCACTCAAACCATAGCAAACATGCCCATTTAACAACTATTTTATCATTTATGTACTACTATTCGGTCTGTTAAGCAAAAATTAACATTTATTGATTTTTATGTTGTGAGATAAAGTTTTCTTTCATTCTTTCAGCTTCAAAATTATTTCTAAATTTTACTGCTAATAGTTTTCTTTCGATATATACACAATTTCGAAATAATTTATATATATATATACTTTTAGTGTCAAAATTACTTTAAACTATTACTATATAGTAATGTACTTTACTAGATCTTTTGATGAAGAAATTAAATGTTTATTTTTTAATATTTTCACAAAATAATTGAAGCAGTTAGTCTTGATAAAATAAACTTTATAAATTAGTTATTTTTTGAGTTTTTTATTCGATTTAATAATTTCTTTCTTTAAGTTATTGTGCTAATTTCGAGTAATCGATTATTTTCTTGCTTCCATTAAACGAATGTTTTAAGTGTGTATACATTTATGAGCGTCTTTTATTTCATTAATAAATATAATTACAAGTTTTCAAAGAATATTAAAATATTCTAAAAAATTTTCCTAAGAAGTGCTCATTGTTAATTAATTTCAGTAAGTTTTTTTGCTATTTAATAAATTTGATAGCTAATAACAATCAATAAAATTACAATACAGTGATTATTCATTACTTTTTACAGTTATGAAACACATGTACATGTATTTCATAACTGTAAAAATTATAATTAATTTAAGATAATTAATTAGTTAAGAAAATTATTAAATTAAAATAATTAATTAAAAGAAATATAAACTTAGCTAAGGAAATAAAAATAAATTATGTGAAAAAATAGGTAATTTTTAAATACATAAATATTTTATACTCTCAAATAAAAAAATAAAAACTCTTTCTCATTACTTAAAATTTCTATTCTTATAACATTTGTTTAAAATTATTTTTATTTCAAAAACACATTTAAAATTATGATCATTTTTAATATTTTTTTATTATTTTCTACACAGAATTTGTGGTTCCCAAAGAATCATATGTGCCAACAATATCAGAGATTCCATCCCCAATACAGAAAGAGCTTCTAAAACGATTGCATCAATTGGTTGAAGAAGATGCTCACTTGCAGCAGCAACTTCACTACGTCGATCAAATCAATCTCACTTTATGGAAAAAGCTGCACAATCTGGAATTTCATATTGGTGAATGTAAGAAAAAGAATATTTCAGAAGATGGCGCCAGTGATAGTTGCCTTGAATCAGAAGGTGATTTCTCTAGCAGACCAGTATCTCGGGAACAAATGCGAGATGATAGTACGTGCAGTACAAGTGTGTGCACTAGTCCAGGATCCAGTAAGAAGATTATTACAAGCTTAGATCAGAGTGAACAAGAAATTAGAGAAAGACTAATAAAATTGGAACAAATCAATGCATCTTTTGAAAAAGAGCTTGAAACTAGAGAAAAATTATATTTAGAGAAAGAACTAAAGTATGGAGAGTGGATCCAAACGGAACAGCGCTTCATTGGCGACTTAAAGAGACTTTCTGACGAAAGGGATTCATTAAAAGTCCAGGTTGAGAAGTTACAAGAAGAAAAAGAAGAGCTTGCCATTCGAGTAATGAAATTGCAAACCGAAATGAAAGAAGCAAAAGAGAAATATGAAATGGAAATAAAAAGTATTAAAGAAGAACAAGACACAGTGATTGCACAACTACAAGTGAAAGTGGATCATTTATTGGCTAAAGAAAAAGAACATTTGAAACAAATCACTAATCTTAAATTGGAAAGGAATAAGAATAGTGATAAAAGTGAGTCGGATAAGCTAAAATCTAGTTATGTTGAGCTTCAGTTGGAACTCAGTCGTTCGCGAGACGATATGCGTAAAAAAGAGGAAGAGTTTAGAATTCGATTAGATGAAACTCGCAGCAAGCACATGCTAGAAGAAGCTAGACTAGTGTCAGAAATAGAGATGCTTCGTAATAAAAATTCCAGTTGTGATGAAATGATCAATAACTTTCAAATGAGACAAAAGGAACTAATGGATATTGTTAAGCAGAAAGAACATGATTTAGAACAAGCTAGAATGGAGTATAAGAAGAATGTAGAAGCTACTGAAGAAGAGCATCGTGCCATAGAAGCAGAACTGAAAAAGCAGCTTCGACAAATGGAAGAAGGAACTTCAGTAGCAACTAAAGTACTGACTGAAGAGAAAATGCGCCTGGAAAGAGAATTACAAGACAATATTGATGATCTCAGGTAAACATATTTTTTACTTTAACTAAAACTGATATAAATTACATTAGAAAACATTGGAAGCATTGCAATTAAAACACACATAAGCCTTTGTTGTATGATAACCATTTGCATACTGGATGTCAACTTCGTAGTTTACCAGTTGCATTATTGATGCCGATAGTTTCCTTACTATCTACAATTGTTCAATACTAATTCAATAATGTACAATTATTTACAAAGAAATCCTTTTAATTTATCTTTTATACAAAACTGGGAAATAAAATTAGGAGTCAAAATAATTCAATTATTTAAAATATTCGATGAAAAAAAAATTAAATATCATGTTTTCGATTTTCAGCAAGGTATATTTGTAAAGGGAGAAATTTTTAAAGATTAGAGTATGGATTTTAAATAAAAACTAAGCTATCATCAGCATTTCAAGTCAAAATTAATTTCCGCATTCTCTGTGGTTAATGTATTTTTCATGAGATCATTTTTAAGCAAGATTTAAGATAACTGTGATTATACTTCAAAATTTTATCAGTATTGTTAATGTAAATTACACAAGAACATGCAAATAATCAGCACTATCATTTCTCAGAGTTAAATCAACTTCATTTGAATCTTTTTAGCTTCTGAAAATTTAAAAGTTGCTTTCTCTAGGGGCATATACGTTACTAATAATTACTCCCAGAATTTTTTTATTAGTAGATTAATATCAGGATTGTGTATTATAATTCCATGACAAGAAAATATTTTATTTTCGTTTATTATCTATACTTTTAAACATTTTATTGCATGTATTGTATTTTTATCATGGTTGTACTTCTTTGCATTTTTATCATGGTTGTACTTCTTTTGAACATTTTATTGCATGTATTGCATTTTTATCATGTTTGTACTGTTTTTCAAACTTCTCAAAAAGATACCTAATATCATTGAATACGAGTCATCAAGATATCCCCGAAAATATAATTAAATCATCCGAAAACAATGATTATCACGATTATCAATAATTGTTTATCTACTAAAAAATTATAAGCTCATCAAAGAAGAATGCTGCCAACATTATCGGAATATCTTATAATTTTTGTGTATTAAATAGTTTATGTGTGCACTTTTTAGTCAAAATACTAATAGTTAAAATCACTTAAAACATTCAAGATTATTTTTATTAAAGAAGTTTTATTGTCTGCACCCACATTCTACCTTTAAAATGCGTACAATCTTTAGTCTAAAATTATTTCTTTTTGTATAGTTCATTTATCAGAATAGAAATTAAAGCAGATTTTGGTACATTATACATTTATTAATTTTTAGATGAAACTTTACTTAATCATTCAAGAGCATGTGCTGTTTACTTAAAAAAAAAACTTGTCAGAAAGATACCTATTATCATTGTGAATAGGTATCATGAAATTATGTTTCCATGGATCATTATTGCTTTTATAAGTAGTCTTTATGGTGTAAATCATATTGTTTGATAAAAGTTAAACATTACAAATTGTCTTCTTTCATTCAATCTTCCCTCAAATTTTCTAAAATGCTATGAGATTCGTTTTAAAACACCACTATCTGTCAAAATTTATTCTGCTGAAAAATTCACTTTCACATATCCTCTTATTACAGAAAAGTATTTGAAACTCAATTAAGTGATTTTCGTACATTTATAAAATATTTATTAAAAAACTCCCGCGAAAAATATTCATAAAGGAAAATATTTGCTGGAATATTTTCAAGAGGGATTGCAATTTTTAATCTTTTAAATTTTTGGATTAATTTACTTTGTTTAAAATAAAAATTTGTAAATTATTATATATAGGGCATCATTATATGAAAAAATTAAAAATTTTTTACTGAAAATTATTATAGTTTCAAAAATACTATTGTTTTTATGAGAAGTTTTATGATGATATAGCTAACTGTCCTGCCTATTGGCAACAAGGATGCAACGAGCGTTACACAAAATGAAGGGATTTTTTAAAAGATAATTTTGAATTATTTGAAATGAAATTGAAGCTATAAATTAATGTATTTTGGTTTGTTTCTATTTTATCAATAAAATTTGATGTTATAGTGATGAAACCATTTAATAATTTGTATAATGATGGAATGATGGAACTTCAGAAAAATTGCAAATAAATCACCCTTGGCTAAGTTTACTGTTATATATATATATATATATATATATATATATATATATATATATATATATATATATATATATCAGCGTAATTTCTCAGGTAATACTTCAAAAGAATTAATATATTAATTAAAGTAATATATATTTAATATACGGTACCTTACTTAGTGAATTTTTTGGAAAAAGTTTTGCATTAAAATATAAATATTATTTTACATTCTTTCGTACAACAACTGAGTACTTTTCATTCATTGTAAAAATATTTTTTCCTATCGATGGCATGAAACATAATTTGATTATCATCGTAAAGTCTTATGAGGTTTGAGATCTTTGTTAAATTTAGTTTGCTAAAGTCTTATTACTGTCTGAGCTTCAACTTGATTGTGAAAACTATTCTTAACAAGCAAAGAATTTGCTTCCATTTTATATTTTTCTGTTTTTGGGAGTTACTTCCTGCCATTACTATATTTTAATTGTTGTCTGTCAATGTTATATGCTTTTTATACTATTACTGTGATTTTGAATTGAAGCCCGTTGTCATAATAGTAGCGCTTCAGGCTTTGAAGAAACAGTTCCGATGTTCGATCCTCTTGCTGCGTAAAGTTGTCTCAGCCTTTAGAAAATCAATGAAATTGAATACCAACATGATTGGAAACTTATAACTTCAATTTTCGAGTTAGGCGGGCCATCTAATTGGGACATATGCTTCCATACGGACCTCATTCATGAAAACAGATGTGGCCACTGTATGCCTTGGCCTCATGTGGGCTAGCGTGACACTGAGTGTTAGTTAGTTGTTTTTAATTTCTGAGCCATGAATGGTATAGTGGACTTGATGAAAGTTTCCATTGGAATATCAATGTCAAACATTATTACTCAAAATTCATTTTAAAAGAATTGCTCTATACAGTAAGAATTAGGTCAATATATTTAGCGTGAAAAAGCGATTATAATTTAGTGTGTGATGCAAAATAAACAGAAATAATATCAGTGTCGAAGAAACTTCTCATTTTATTTATTCCAACCAATAAAAAAATGCAATGTAAATGACGCTTACTCATGAAAGTTAGTACCATCTTTTTATCTTTACATTTGCATGGTGTTCAGCTTAGGAAGAAGAGGTTTCTCTCCTTTTTTTGACTTCGTGATTTAATAGTGGTACAAAATTACAAAGTGCTTATGTAATCTGCTAGGAATTTATTTTATGACCAGTTTGCACATCCCAATTCGTATATATTTATTATTTTCATTACAGTACTTCAGCAACAAATTTGATTTTTATACAATAATATTTATTTCGTTTATTTTAATATTTGAAAAAGAGCTAAATATTCAGGAAACATCTCTAAAATTTAATATTTTTTTATTTATATATAAACTGGTCTGCTTAGAAATTGCTTCCAACTTTTAATTACTAAATAATTGGTTTTTATTTCAGAGGTAAGGAGGAAGGCTATAAAGCCAGAATCGCTGAATTGGAAAGTAATGTAACTCATTTACATGAAGAACTCCACCGAATAACTGGCGACATAGATTCTGGTTTTGGTTCTGACATCAGCAACGATGGTATCAGCAGTTTTCGCCGAGAAAAACTCCTCAATCAGTTAAAAGAACTACGTATTCGAGAAGCAGAATTGCGAGAAAAATTGGATGAAATGGAACAAAAAGAAGCCGCTTACAGAGAGACTCTAGAACACGCAGATCGAATCGTTGCTTCAGTTGAACAAGGCTATAAAAACAAAATTGAGGAACTAGAAATATCAGAGAGAAACTTGAAACAGAGAGTTGGACATCTGGAAGAAGTGGAGAGTCGTCTTCGAGGAGCGTTGCACAAAGAGCGGCGAAGTTCTGATGGCCGGAAACCTGATGACCTTGTGGTTGAGTTGTTGGAAGCAGAAGCAAGAGAAAATGCTCTGAAAGAAAAGATTGAGACATTAGAGCAAATGCAAAGAAGTGCTATGAGTAAAGTTAAAGATTTAGAAAAGGTGAGGAATATATCTAAATTTTAAAATTATATTTCGCAGGGTTTTTTATTTTGTCTTGATTGAAAAATCTGTCATTCGCATTTAAGGCTAGTTTACAAAGAATTCTTTTGAAAAGAATGCAATATAATTTTACGATTTCACCTAAAATAAAATTAAATCTTTATATAGTCTTCATCACTTTCATACATTCTAATTAAATTTGTTATGTGTAACTACCACAGCTCTCAAAAATATCAAATTGAAAGTTTCATTCCTTTCATTTTATCAAAAATGATTTTATCAAGTAATTATCCTATAATTTACTTATGATTACTTTTATTCCTTCCTATTTTTCCTGCAACAAATATGCTATTGGTCTTTCAAATAGACATTTTACTAAATTAAGCTATACAATATTTTATGTTTATTCTAAACTCTTTTTTTGTATTTTCATTTATATTATCAAAATTATTGTTTGCTCTCATCCCGAATCAGCTATTATATATCACAAGTATTACGTGTACCATTGGTTAAGAAATACAGTGTTTGAATATATTTGAAATGTCAATGATTTAAAAAGGAGAATTTATTCTGTAAAGTAGATTTTAAATTGTATTTAAAAGATTACAAAATCATTTGAAATGACAGCATAACGTTTAACCATTTGAAATGACTTTAATAAAAATTTATATACTTCTAGCTTCAATTCTGAGTTTTCTGAGAATATTTTTTGATAAAAAATATTCGCAAACACTCAAAATTTAAAGATTCACTTTATAAAGATGATTTTAATAACATATATATATCTATCTTAAAAGCGCATTTTTTATACAGTTTTTGTAGAAAAATTATAGTTGCATGTTAATTTATATCCCTTTTTAATTTTTATCTATCATTAAAAAAATGTATAGTACGTAATGTTTTTCCTTTAACGTTTTAGGTAATAATTTGGGTTTGTTTTTAGTTTATAAGAGATTATATATAAATGTCAAACTTCACACTCTATTTAATTGATCGTTATTGCAAAACTAGCGTTGCTTGTTAATGTACACTTTTAATGATTAAAGTTTCTTTTAATCTCTTATTATACGAACCGATTAATTTATCTATATTAAAAAGACAACTGAATGATTTTATTAAAGCCCTAAAAATATTTATGTTTTAAACTATGATTCTTTTACTTAAAGCTAATTCTCTTCGTAAGACAGTATTTTAATACCTCTATTATATAATTAACTATTCATCATGATTTTAACAATAAAGTTATGTGTTAAGTAATTATGAGGTAACCAATAAAGTTCTTGTCATTTTCAATTGCTAAAAAGGAAATTTTCAAAAGAAAGTGTAGACAATTATTCATCCTCAAAGTAATATCCAACAGCAACCACACAGTACTTTCTAACAACATGTCTCTAACTGAACAATCATCTTTGCTGTAAAACTCAAGGACTTTGAAAGCATAAAAATCTCTGAGTGCTTTGCGTAAGTTTACTTTATTGATTTGAATCGTCCAGCTTGAAATTTGAAACCAATGCTTTCCAGTACACTCATTCATAGCTGTATCTCCAAATGCTTGATATATTCGGTGACTTTATGCAACTGCTGATAAGATCACTTTGAAATCGTAAAGTGACAAACTAAACGAGCACCTTGGACACTTCCATTTGTATTTAATACTATACGAATTAACTATTGATGAAAGAAAGTACATTGTTGTTATGTTTTTATAACGATTGTTAATATTACTCTCGACTGACAGGCTTTTAAAAACTACTTGATTCACTAATTTGTATATCTGTATACTTATTTAATTCTATCGTACAACAAAAGTGGTAAAAACCTTATTGGTTATCTTATATATGAAGTTTACTGATCATTTTTAATTATCTATTATTATTCCAAATAATGAATTTATTAATAGAAAGACAGTAATTTAATGATATTTTAGTGATATTCCTTTATATCTTCAAATTTGATATACTTGTATGCAAATTTCTCTTCAGCTTCGAGAAAAACTGGAATCTCAGTTGAATGACAAAGAAGAGCTGGCATCCAATTTAAAGAAAGCTCAACAGGAATTGGAATATTCCAGAAAGTCACTGACCAAGCTGAGAAAATCGGAGAGTGACTTGAAGACATCTTTACAGCAAACAGAAAATGCTCTAGCTACCACAGAAGCACAAATGCAAAACAAAATTCGCACCATTGAAGAGGAGAAAAGTGGCTTGGAACAAACAATTAAAGAATTGAGAGAACAAGTTCGCGAGCTAAAATTGAAGCTCGAGAAACTTTCCGAAGAAAGAGAAGAGAAAAGATTGTCTATGACAGTAGAAAAACAATCTGTTCCAAGTTCACGTATCTCACAAACACAAAACGATGTAAGAAAATGTACTACATTAGTTTTTTGCTTGGCTATGAGCAAATTGCTTAAAAAATGCTGACATTGCATATGTTCATTTTTAATTTAGTCATTACTGATGATATATAAATGCATGCTAGAGAGATTATTTACCGAAAATGAGGATAGTTTTTAGCACTATTTTAAATTATTGATTTCAAATTGTGTTAAGAAAAGTTTTAAATTCAAAGTTGTATTTATTTCTACTCGTTTTTCATTTCTTTTTACATTGCCTTTTAAGATTTAAAATTAAATACTTCATTTCATAGTTGAATGAAATAAATATATTTTCATGAAACACTACATTCCATGATAATATTTTTATTTCATTCAACTTTAGTAAACATGACTTACATGTATTTGATAATGTTCAGCATAAAAAAAATACATCATTAATATAATTAAAATACAATAATTGGTTAACAGATAATCTAAAATATTTTAGAATAGTTAAGAATATATAAAAATCAATTTACTATGATGATAAACAGAAAAGATTAAAATTTTGTTTCTAATATTATATACATGTATGTACAGACATATGTATATACACACAAATATTCACCCGTAAAATAGGATCAAGCAAGTGAATTTTCATTCCTAAATCCCTATATTAAAATTTTTTTATAACACCATAATTTTTTAAGTAAAAATTTATAAAAATATTGCATTAAATGTTTATTTTTAGCATTTATTATTTCAATAAGATTTATAATTTAGGCAAAACTATCTAAAAATAATTTATTTTTTAATTTGGTTCCGTTAAAAATTTTACAGAAGAAAAAGCTCTTACAATCACTCATCATTAATATCGCAACCAGACAACCTCTTACTTGATTTTCTTCAGAAAATTAAAAATATATTTAAAAATTGCCTTGCATTCATTTAATTCTTAGCAAAATATTCACAATTATTAGCAATAAAGATATAAATTAAATAACGGAATTAAGAAAATAACATAAAATTTTACATATAAAATTTTTTGATAAGAATTAAGAATTTTCAATGCAAAAATAAAAAAAAATTACATTTAATGGAGTTGAAATAAAAACATATGAATGAAAAAGCTATAAATTTAATTTCTTTGAATAATTATTTTGGAAAAAGATATTTATCTTAAGAAGAAAACAACTTTTAAGCAATAGTTCACTGAACAACAGATTTTTAAAAATTTAGTATTTTTTTACTAATTATACATATCAATAAACAATAAAACTATTTTGGTAAATTAATCTAATAATGCAAAATATAAGCAATTTCGCTTACTTTTTTCAGTATTTAAGGAAAATAAGAACGATTAAAAATAAGATTAATATCGAAAGCTCAAATTGTAGAAAAAATAAGTATCGTAGTTACATAAAAATTAACATTCCTCTATTAGCTGCATACATATGCTTTTTACTTTTTACATTATTTTATAAATTTAGAAATATGTATAAATATCAATTATAAATATTTTACAATATAAAAGTTATAATTAGTAAATAAATATAAAAAAATGCAAAAAATTTTTAAAAAAATAGATATTAAGAAAGAATTTAATTTAAATATTAGCATTTTCTTACAATAACTTCATATTTTGTTGGCTTCCTGCAAAAATTTCTTATATGTCGTCAGTTATGTTTTCATTTATGAATACTTTGTTGTAAAAAAAATTAAAGAATGGTATTTACTGAGAGTATGCTACTTAATAATACAATCAAATGCACCACAATTGATTTTCAAATATCTTACAGCTAAAGCATTTTATGTTTAAAGAATGAGGGAAAGTTACTCTAATAGAAAGATATTCAATGAAATGAACTTACCTCCTTTTCATAGTGTAATCCAACGATTTATTTAAGTTTTCTTTGATGAATGCATATCTTAAAATGATTAAAAGTGATTTTCAAATGATTCTGATGTTTCAAAATAAAATGGGAAATTCTTTTTGATCTTTACTGGAATGTATTTTTTTCTAATTCCCTTCAAAATAGAAGAAATTTATGTTGCTTCTAAGTCATAGCTATTTGATTTGGAAAATCCTAAAACTGAAAAGAACTTTAGAATGTTCTCGACTTGGTAATGTAGAAATTTCCGCTCAAAGTACTGTTCTTATCTTTGAAATAACATAGTATGACGCCAACTTTTCCATCTTTATTACATCACCATCTACAGGATCTATTATTTTAAGCCCCCTGGCAAGCCGCCTTTCCACTAATTAACTCACTTGCAAGATTTTACAGTTTTAGAGTTTACTGCTTTTGACCTTATACAAGTGATCACCATTGCTGTACCTCTTTTACTTCTTGGATTGCCGCCAACTGGCCCATTGTTTACAGCTGATTTATATCGAGATTTCAAAGTCAAGTCTAATAATTCCTCAATACTGGCAGCGTTGAAGTAGTTAGAATTTTTCCTCCTTGATTCATAGTCTTAAGCTTTCCAACTGTCCCTAATCCATTTTGGGGCTCTTATGTTTATTTTGAAAAGTGTAGAAAATAAATCTGCAGTATGCAGAAGAGCAAATCATTTTAACAAATAAAAATTATCAGTTTAAAAACTTAAGAATGGGTAATTCTTTTACCGAGATACCAATGAAAAATTTTATGATTATATATATATATATATATATATATATATATATATATATATATATATATATATATATATATATATATATATATATATATATATATATATATATATATATATATATATATATATATATATATATATAGATAGATATATATATATATATATATATATATATATATATATATATATATATATTTATATATATATATATATATATATAAATTGATAAGTATAGTTATATTATAATGAAATTATATTTGGCATATTTTTTATCAATGGATTCTTTAAATAAATATTGTTTAGTTTATTGTTTAATTTATAATATTGGTTCATTGATTACAAACTTCTAACTATAAAATATTTCTTTAATTACTCAAATAAATTATTGATAATAACATGTTAAATGTTTTTGTTATAAGCATTTAAGAAATTTCATTTAGAGTTTTCATCTAATTGTAGACTTTCTGCATTCTATAGTTTTGGCATTAATATGCAAAATTTCTGAAACAATTTGGACAGAAAAAGAGTATTGGACACATCTTCTATGGAATTTGTTTCAATATTTCATTCTAAGTTTAAAAATGTGTAAATTGAAGTGTGTTATCTAAAACTGTAAGAGTGAAAACGAAAGAAATCAGCAACTGTGCAAAATTAATATTGGATATCAAGAAAAAATTCAAACTAGAGATTCTCTAGTTGAGTCTTTTATATAACAAGATCTCGTTTCGAGAATTATTGTTACTGTGCATGGTATAAACATGCAGGACCACTGAAGAGAAGGCTTCAGACTTTCAGTAGTCATTTGGTTAAAAAAAATGCCTTTTGAATATATATTCTTTTTCTGGTGTCAATAAATGTGATTTTGTAAATCTTTAACTTAAAATGTGGATCATTATTTATTAAAATATTAGTTCCATTCAGTCTTAGTATTTTTTTTTACTAATTTTTATTATGATTTACGTTAAAGTATTTCATTTTACACTTTTCAGGTTGGCAGGAGTGAGAGAAAGAGAGTGTGTGTGATTATAGGTTTGATCATAAAATTACAGTTTGTGCCTTGATAGATATAATTATCCGTCTTACTTTGACTAGACCTTATTGAGGAACTACCTTTTTGAAGCATCCTATTGTATTGAAACACCTCTATTAAAATAAATCTTAATTTTGGAGTTAATTGTGTGTGTGAGCAACCAGGAGTAGTTTTTATAAAATTGTAGAGTAAATTTAAAAATTGTGGAAAAATCAATGAAATTTTAAAATAATGTTAAGTGGTTGAGTAATTATATGAAAAAAATATTATTGTCATACCTACTATAATATTTATATATTTTTTTAAAAAACTAGTTGTCCATTATTATAATGCTAATGAATATAATAAAACCATTTAAGTAAAAGGCACAGTGTGCATTAAAAATGTGAAAAATTTGTTAGATTTTAATCAGAGAAATTAATAACTATTTTTGTAAATTTCTTCGTGATTTAAGAACGGTTAAATTTCTATTTCTGTTTTAATATGAAACTTGAATAAATTACTTAAATAATAAAAGTTTTTCAAATATATATAAAGATTAAAATTTATGTTAAAATTTGCGTCTAATATCCCAATTTATACACCTTTTTTAATGCAATTTACAGGAAGATGAGCCTGATTATGCTGATGTGGATGATTGTCCAATGCAATCCCAGGAAGGATATGCTAAAAACCGGCCAAGCTCTCTCGTGTATAACAGAGGTCCCTTTAGTCGGTCATCTGCTGTAAAGGACAGCAAAGAAAATAGAAAAACTGTAAATTTACCACCAGATGCAAAATATCAAAAGGTATATATAAGCAAGTCTATACATTAGAATACAGTAATTCTGTTAATTAAATTTCTTATAATAAAATAGAAATATATATTAAAATTATTAACTTTCTCGTTTTTTTAAGATTATTTTTGTTTAATACATAATTAAGTAACGAATATGCTGCAGATGATTTTCCCATCAAAAATGTACGGGGATTGCTTTCAAATTTAAGAACGAAAATACTTAAAGTTAGGGTATACATAATTCCGGATAACTTCACATTCGTTTATAGACTGCCTGTTCAGGCATATTTTATTATCAAATTTGCAAGATTGTTTTCGGGAAGCTTTAATAATGTTTCATCAGAAATATTGAGTTTGATTTCACAGGTTAGCCTTATTCCCAATATTTTATCATTTCGTTATTCTGTACAAACATGTGAAAATCTTTATTCATATGATACCAAAAATATACCAAGTTAAATTTCCACAACAATATTGCATAAGCTTAACATGGAATAATGGCAACCACATCGGAGTATCGCTAATTTCCTTTTAATAATGTGGAAATGTATTTTTTTTTATCTTATATTTTCTAAACTTTTTAGTGTGATTGAAAAACTTTCTTTTTTATAAAAATCTTTATTATCGATATTTGAAAGCAATTTTTTGAATTAATTGTTTTAAGATGTGCTTGTGCAATTATTTGTGATATTCATTTAAATGCTTACATTAGTACTTTTAGTATCTGACGGAAAGGAACCATTTATTCCATCCATCAATTTTTATAAAAAATTATTACACTTACATTCCATCAATAAACTAATAAATATAATAACACTATTATTAACAAAAGTTTATCTACTATATCACAATTATCTATTTTAATGTTATAGTGGCACTATTATTATAAATATTCATAAATTTTAAAATATTACATACAGATTCTACATCTATGGGTTAGTTTTAACTTACATTATTTGGCATTATATAAGTGGAATGCTCGGAAAACTTGCATAATCTTTTTATAAAAATGGATATCAAAAGATATTTTGTCTAAAAAACTTTTTTTAGCTCTTTTTTCTAAGCTTTATGATCTCTTGTGTACAACTGATGCGTGATAACAGCATTAAGAGTCTTCTAAAAAGCACTTTACAAGTAATTGATATATGCCATTATATTTTTCCTCCTAATCGCTGTAAGCATAGGAAATCTACCGGTCACGGCGTGCCACTATCTCATAAACGACACCTATCTCGCTTTTTCAGGAGATGTGTTCAGTGTCCACAATTCAGAGCAACGATTAGTGGCAAGGATATCATTATTTTTCAGTGTTAGTGTTACAAAGAACTTACTGCATTTTTGAGACTACAATTATCAGAAATTCAGGGCAAAAGATCTTTAGAGTAAAGTGCAATTTATGTATCTTTCCTTAATGTTTTCTAAGTCCTGGTTTCATTTTTGTTCTTTAAAGTAGTAATGGTCTAAAGAGTAATAAAAGAAGTAAAATAATTTCTTTAGTTGTATTTGGTATTCTTAGGAGTACGAAGTAACATTCGAAAACGAAATTCTTTAGAAATAAGAAGGTTGTTAGACAATCTCATAGTCAATAATCATAAAAAAACATTTAATGGTAAACATTTTTCTTGATGGTTGTTTTTAATTACCATAAGAGATGTAACAAACTTTTTTATCTATTAGATTAATTTGATTATGTATTTAGTAAAAAATCAAAATTATTTCAGTGACATTTACAGATATATAATTTTGATTTTATAATAAATAGTTTGAATAAAAACAAATTAACAATAATTAATCTGTCAATTATGTAGTAATTGATGACAAGAATTTCATAAAAATGTCATGCATTATTAGATATTTATATAAATTAGTATGAAAATATAATATTGTGTTAATTCCATTAGAATAGACCAAAGTAATAAGAAATTATTATTTCTTACTTCTCTAATTTTTTGTTTCTAAATGCTTACTAAACAGTTTTGAATGATTTACATTCAGTATTCGAAATCTATATTTGAAGCTTAGAAACTAGTAGTTAGTTATTAATGAGAATATAGTACGATACAATAACTATTAGATGCAATTAATAAAGATAATCGTTTATAAACATCAAGGGTTTATTATAATTGTTTTTGACTAAATATAAAATATTAATGTATCTTACAAAAACTGATTCTAATTATTCAGAAACTATTTGTGTTTGTTTCTCAGCATTTATTTAAGCGTGTTTTTTGTTATTTGACAAGTATATTTTGAACAAAAACATTCTATAATAGATATAAATTAGGCATTAATTTTATCATTTAGATGTAAATCAAAACGGTAAAATAATATTTTTCGTTCTAAACAATATTTTTAGAAGATGTTTCATGCTTGTGTTGAAAATTTTCAAAATTTACTTATTTGTTCTTCATAAAAAAACGATAAAAGTATTATGTATAATCATAAGTATAGAGAATATAAATATTTTAGAAACAGATGAATAAAAGGCATACATTTTACAAAAAGTAATATTACTTCTCCGTTTGGAAAAAGCGAATTTATACTGAAAATTCATGCAATGTTTCTATTCAGATTATTCAGTATAGAAAATATAGCACAGATATATTAAATGAAAATAAATCTAAGAGAAATACTAATTGATTAAATTTTACATTTGTTGTATACATACGACTTGAGCACATTGTATTTTGGAGTACAATTATCAATTGACCCAGTGAAATTTGATTCTATGTATTTACAGCTTGATCAAGACTATTTGTGTTAGGTTTTGCACTATTTATTTCTCTTATTTTTTCCCTTTTCGATCACATTTGTTAACATTAAGCTGTATTATTACTTAAAGAAATGAGTGGCCACTAGATGGCAGTGTTTAATATGTCATGTTAAGAGAGATGTACTAGCAATTGAGAAGGGAGATTGTATGAAGGAGCTACCTTAAAGTAATCTGTAAATATTCTGTAAATAAATCTTTAAATATAAGTAAATTTATAAGAACTTCTTCCTTCCCCACTTAAGCTACTCACTCGTCATCTGACAAATTGAATGAAACCGATAACACATTTTTATAATTTAATTGCGATTAATTTTAAGAAAATTTTTTTGGCATTTTATATGCATAAAGTACCTTTCAGTTTCACTATTTGACCAAACTAAATAAGGAAAACTAGAATACTTCTCATGAATGTTTAAGCACAAAGAAGAAAATCAAAAGGATAGCTATACTAAAATATTGAGAAATTAACAGTTATAATTTAAGGTACTTTAAACAAAGACCAAATGCTTAAAAAAATTTCAAAATATTTTCATCAAGACGTATTTTTGAATTGCATTTCTTTAGGAAGTTATAATAAACTCATCAAAAAATTATGCTTTCACTGAAATTTTTAAGAATTTTTTAACTATTTATTTACAGGCACATGTCTCTAATCAATCGGATACATATGATAGCGCTCGTCAAAATCTGGAAGACTGTATGCTGCGCGCAATGGCGGCTATGAAGAAAGATATGGAAAAAAAAGTAATGATGATAATTTTACTGTATGTTCTTCTGACGTGTTATGTAATCTGAAAATAATCATTACATAAAAATGCTAATATTGATTCACAATTCTTCAAATGATTTGTAAAAAATCAAAAATTGATAATAAATACTGATGTGAACACTAACCGATATTTTCTATTTCATTTACAACAGTTTTAACACTCAAAACTGAAACATTTTATTTTAGCATAGTATATTTTAAAATTATATATTAGAATATTGTTATTTTTTTACGGTTTAACTAGCATTTAGCTTCTTTTGGTACTAAAGTATTTCTATCTTGCCTAGAAATTAACAAGAGAACTAAGTGAAAATCGCATGAAAAATCTTCTTTCTTCTAACAAAAGTAAACCTTCACAGGTAAAACATCTGTACTCTCTTCTTTGCATGTGTTAATGTAGCTCAATTAATGTGTAGCTTATGACCACTTGTAGTTTCAAGGTTTGGTATTGTGAAGTTTTGGTTAATATTAGCTATTGTTTTTGAAGTATATTTTAACGTATCACAAGACTACTTATGATTTTACTTAAAGTACACTTTATCGGGGCTCAGTAGTTATCAGGGACTGATTGCATATTAAGCATAGTATGCTCTTTTTTTCAAAAGAATTAGATCAATTAAAGTTAACTTTCAGTTATCACAGATATTTTGTGATAATTATTCTTATTTTACGAAAGATATTTCATATTTTAATTTGCATTGCATTTTTTTAGCAATGTAATATATTGTGCATCTACCTTCTTATAAAATCTAAAAATCCACGTGTATTTTATTTTTTATTTCTGTAAAGTGTTTTTATTCACGAAATATTATTTAAACAATGATTCAAAATTTCTGAAGATTTTGTTAGTTTTCAGTTTAGTTGTAGGAAAACTTTCTAGTTTCCTATAATTAAACTTTTTTTATCCTACGCCCGACCTTGGTTTTTTTTAACCATCAGTCTCTGTCGGGCAGCCGCATGCAATCTTGAGGTGAATTAAAAGTCATCTTCAGCAGAATTTATAACTGCGACGTCCGAAAGTCCAGGGCAAGTGTAAAGATGGTCACCAGTCATGTCCTCTAGTCCACAAAAAGAGCAGATCGGAGAGTCCTTCATACCCAAACGGTGAAGGTGTTTTTGCAGATAATCATGCCCAGATTTAAGGCGAAAATTAGCCACTCCTACAGCTCTGTGGAGGTTGCACGGAATAGGCTTTGTTAGTAAGGAAGCCCATGCTTTCCCTTTTGTGCACATCTTGTAAACATTAATATGATAGGAGGCTATATTTGACTTAATAAGCCTTTTAACAGTATGGTACTCCAAAGCCGGAGAAGGCTGTTGTAGATCTGAGCCAACTTTTGCCAATTTGTCAGCTGCGTCATTTCTCGAGATACCACAGTGGCTGGGTATCCATTGCAGCACAATTTGACGTCTCTCTTCTAGTAGAGAATTGTCATCTGAGCAATTGAAGAGAGAGACTTGATCCTATAATTAAACTGGAAGAGCTAACAGTGTCTTCAAAACTAGCAAAACCTTCAGTCTATCAACCAATAATGAGATAAGCTCGGTTTATAAACATCTTTTTGCTTTTGGGACTTATTTTTCGGATATTTTTTTAATTTACTTCTAATTTTAATAATGAACCTCCAGTTCTTATAAAAAAGCTGCTTTTTGAAATGCATTGCTAAAAAAAATCACAAAATTGTATAATTCATTAAATTAGTTTTTTTTATTTTAATAACAAAACAATAAAAAGAAAAGTTGTTTTTCAAAGAGTTCCGTTAATTAATTTAATTTTTTTTTTTTTGCGTGCATGTTAAATTTTTTTATTTAATTTTTCTAAGAGAAGGAATCAAAAACATGTAACAAACACACATAAATGTTTTCATAATATCAGAAAGATTACGATTCTTTTAAAAAGAAAGATTTAATAAAATGTCAAAGAAATCAAAACTTTTGGAATACTAAAAACTCCAATTGAAAAAAATAAAATAGTAACACAAAATAACACTTTTTCTAATTTCGTAAAACGATCTTGCAGATAAAAACATAGAAAGCATGAATTAGTTTTGTTTTAAAAGGTATAGGTTTCACAACTTTTTAAGCTAGTTGCACTATTTTCTGATAACTTTTGCCTTTCTTTATGCATTTTCAAATTCAAAATTAAGTATTTATTTTTGAAATGCTAAAAATTAGCATTTTCAAAGGTTAAAATTTAGAATTTAATATAAATAGTAGAATTACTATTCTAATATAAATAGAAGAATTATTTTCAATTCTGCTTTTATATGAAGATTTTTTATTACATTGTAGTAGGCTTTATTGAATAGTAACTTCCTTTATTCGTATTTATTTCCATTTTCAGAGTTGATATTTCTTAATATTTTTAGTAAAAGAAAGAGAGAGGTAATTAATTCTCAACTGTAAAAAATATTTCTTGCTTATAATTTTAAAACAACTACAGAATATATTTTCATAGTTAACTGGAATAGTTTAACCTTTTTCAAAAACACTTTTCTATGCAGCACAAGTTCTTACAGCTGAATTTTATATTGAAAAGTTCTATATATATAGCTACTTTATTTAATTTAAAAAAATTGATTTTATAAACAATTGTTATTTATTCTGTGATATTATCAGGTAAGAGTTACGGTCAGAACCAACATAAAAATTTATTTTTCAGGTTCCTTCTGATAAGACAGAAAAGGAAGATAATGATTATGACGGTAAGGTCGCATGCAATTTCTAAATCTTGTTACTAATCTCAATTAACGAAAATTAAATTTGATTAATCTAAATGAAAAATAATTGATTTATTATTTTATTATAATTCTATAATCCACACACACACACACACAAGGAGAGCCTATTTTGTATGATAAATCTGCTCTAGGTAATACGAGGTAAGTTCTAGAAAAATAAGATATATATTATTTATAACCAAAAGTCATTTAATTCAAATACTTAAGAAAGGCGTGCATATATTTATTTTCATAAACTCATCAGAAAATTTTTAGTCCGCAGTCTATAGAATATACATACATGCATACATATATATGTACATAAGATTATGTTTTTATAAGATATCTTCATGAATTTCTAATAAAATCCAAGTATAATGGAAAATAAATATTCTTCAAAGTTTATAATAAGTTTAATGAAATATGTTAGCTGCTTTGGATGAATTTCTATATAATAGATTTATCTTTATATTTTTTTAAAAATAAATATTGTACTTTCAATGAAGTTTGTGACATTTTATGCGTTACAACCTCATATACTTCTGTTAAATCGTAAACGGTATTTATTTTTTACCTTAAACTTTTAAATCTAAAATTTTATTAATTTGTTTTTTGGTTCAATTTTGGCTGATTGTAGTTCATAATTACGAGACCTTCCCTTATAACAGGTGATTTGATATTTCAACAACATGAGAAAATTATTGAAATCTCATTTAAAGACTTCATTTTATTCAATTTGAATTGGAAAAATTAAATTAATCCCTTTGTATGTCTATTAAACGTTCTTTATGAAAGTAGAATATTTTTGTCCATTTATATTAAAAAACAAGTTTTTTCTTAGTTAAACACCTTGTTATGAGAGTACACAAAATTCAATATCTCTTTATTTACAACGATTTTATCAATATCTCTTACAATATCTCAATTCAATATCTCTTTATTTACGAAATTTTATCAATTTATGGAAACAAATTTTTGATGCTGAACAAGCTAAGCTAAAGAAAATAGGCACCAATTTGAATTCGATAATTATTTTAATTATCAAACATTTTTATTATTAAAATTTAATACTGTTCACACGAGTATAAGCATCCTTATGTTCATATTAATAAAGAGATAAAAAGCTTTCCTACATAAAAGATAATTTTGAAATAAGAGTAAGACATAGTTTATTAATGAATAATTATTGCTCAAATATGTTTTAAAACCCCTCTTGATTTCGATAAAGCTACAAAAAGAGCTTACAAATTTTAAGCTTGGTCTTATTATCAAAGCATTATGACATAAATTTTATTATTATAAAATTATTTTAAATGGGAAATTTTTCAATCTCTAAATTTCATATTTCCAGAAAACTCCTTGTATCAAATATTGAAACCGAAACTAATTTTCATGATTGATTTTATAATCACAATACATAAAATTTCTGAATGAGAACTCTAAGAGCTTTGATTACATTGAATTTTCCTTAGACTTTGCTTACAGAGTTAGAAACATGGAATGAAAGTGACATACTGGCAGATTTTAAAATAAATAACAGAAATTAAACGAATGTAATACTGATTACAAATGTTTATTTTTAAAAGACTCATAGATGATGAATTAATAATTAAAGGATAATTTTACAAGCACTTTTATCTCTAATCAGATTTTCCATTAGAATGTCTGTTTAGATGTTAGAAAAGATGACTTTATTCCAAGCAACAAGCTTTTAACTTGTGAATTAGAAGAGGTTGCGCAAAATCTAGATTTTATTACCTTATTTAATTAAGTAAAACTCTATATAGCCATACATTGTTCTTTAGATTTTCTACAATTTATAGAGCTGTATCGCAGATTTCAATATGAAACATTCTGGCTCAAATGTTTTCCAATTTTAATGAAATTAAAGATCATCCTCATAGATCATTTACAGGGTGTCACAAAAAGTAATGTCCAAATTGTACGCATGGTTGTGTCAAGTCATGAGAGATCAGAATTACACTGGAACAAGGAGTCGGTAACGTGATTATAATCCGCTGGAGGGTAATAAGCACTGGCAGTCCGACCAGTCAATGCGCTGACTTTTCAGGAAAAGGATGAACTTGTACGGGAATGCAGAACTGACAGACATACATTATGTGTATAGAGTTGCGGATGGCAATGAACGTGCAGTGGTAAACTTGTATCGTCTACGTTTCTCTAACCGACGTGTGTCCGGACCATAGGTTGTTCAGACAATTACATCGCCGATTGCAGGAGGCAGGATCGTTCAGAATCAGCAGCTACATTGACCGTCCGTGTAAGACATGGATAGCAGACTTCGAGAAAGTTGTATTAGACGAATTTAGACAGAATCCGAGTAAAGTACCTGCGTCACGGAACGTGACCTTGGTATTCATCGATCCTCCATTATGCGAATACTGCAATATACAACGGGACACACATACAACGGGTGCAGGCACTAAGAAATATGGTTTATCCCCAATGCGTGACATTCACATGTTGGTAGGCTAGGAAAAAGACAATTTCCATCACGAATGTTGTTCATCGATGAAGCCACCTTTTCCAGGGATAATGCTTTAAACAGCACAATATGAATGTGTGGTCAGGAGTAAATCCCCATGTCACACGGTCACACAGCCACCAACAGCGTTTCAGCGTTAACAGCTGGGCTGGAATAATTGATGACATGCTGATCAGTTTATAAACAATGCCTGAACGGACATTTTTTCGGAAGAATTATTGCTCGCGTTGTTAGTGGATGTTCCCGCAGTGACACGCCTCAATATAAGGTTCCAGCATGATGGGGCTTTCTCACATTTCCATCGGAATTTACTTCAGTTCCTGGATTTGACGTACCCACATCGCTGGATTAACAGAGACGTTCCTGTACCTTGGCCATCACCCTCCCTGGAGCTAAGCTCCATGAATTTTTCCTCTGGGAATACTTACGCGTGTGATGTACTACACACCTATTCTATCGAACATGGACCTCATGGAGCATATTGTTAAAAAGGTGGCACGTGTCCGGAACTATTGGGCAATCCGAAAGTTCGCTAATCTATGAAGTTCGCTATTCGCAGAAACATGAATCACAGTTGATTTTGACCATACCAATTTTGAGCATTATTATGAGTTTAATTTATATTTAGTACTTTTTTGTTGTAAAGTTTTTTATACTGTTTATCATCTTTTCTTTACGTGGTGGTTTCGTTGCAATATCACAAATCGCGTTTTAGACCCCCTACTCCTATGTAATTCTGACATCTGGCCGTGTGAACGTGACATTCTGTGACACTCTATAATTCATATATAAATTCAAGTAAAATGAACTTTCAGTTACATTTCGTTTATATTTTTCAATTGAAGAACGTTTCATTTATTAAAATAATGTAACATTGTTTTTAGAATAAATTTATCATTATTTAAAACGATTATAACATTATTTTAGTAAAAAGTAAGCACTCTCAATATGATGTACAGCTAATTTAGTCTTTATTTCTTATTTTGTGTAAATACTTAATTAGGATATTTAACTTTACATTAACTATAACAGTATTTAATAAAAATTAAACAAAATATAAATATTATACAGTTTTTTATTATAACTTTTGCTTCTTTTTACAGAACTTCGATGTTTACATACAAATTTCGAAATTTTCCATTATTAGTTTTTTTTTAAATAAAGAATACTAAAAATTTCACAGAAACACATACCAAAATAAAATTCGCATATGTTTTTTTAATATTTTTTTGAAAAGTGAAAAATTTTAATTTTTTAAACTTAAATAAGACAAAATTTCAAATTAAATTATTTTTCGAAATATTTGAAAATATTTATAATTGAAAACATTATTTTCAGAGGTTCTTCCCCGTCCAACCAACTTTAAAATTATTCAACAAGTAGGATCTGATACACTACTCGTTGGCTGGGACTACGTAAATCCTTCCATTTTAGAAGGATTTGAGGTTAGTGTTTTAACTCATTAATGACTATATATATATATATATATATATATATATATATATATATATATATATATATATATATATATATATATATATATATATTTATTTATTTATTTATTTATTTATATATGTATATATATAATTAATATTCATACATGAATCCAATTAGTTTCAGATACCATAGAGCAAATATGTAATAATAATCACCATTAATTATATAGTATGCGTATAAATTGGTTTATATATAATTTTTATATCTATTTATTAATTTTATGATTTAAATGAATAATCCTGACGTAATCACCAAATAAGAATTTTCAATGCAATTTTTGTAGAAAATACAGCTTTTTTTACATACATTTTATCTCCAATTTAAATGTTCAAAGAGGTTGGTATCTGGCACCAAAAGCATTTTTAATGCATTTTTGCTGAGTAACTTGTTACATTTTTATGTTTACGAAAAAAAGCTAACTGGTGATTTCTTCATTAATTTTATCTGACTAAGAAATTGGAAAAATGAATCTGAGTATTCAGAAGAAAAACACAAGAATTTAGAGAGAGAGAGTTCTAACTTTTTATCCACTATAATATCCTTTAATATAAAAATTTAGTCACACAGAGAGACCACGTAAAGAGGCTGTGGCCAATTTTCGATTGAACACTGGCCACGACTGTCTAGCTGAACACCTGAAGAAAATTGGCATCTTGACTAGAAGTCTTTGCCTTATCTGCAAGACAGACAATATGAATAGAGACCACCTCCTCGTCTGTCAGGGCCTTGACCCTGCATTTCAGCAAAGCGGTGATGTTTGCAAGCTTTATTGGATCTCCAGGGATCGCATGTCCTGAACACTTTCATGCTTCCCCCTCTAGCTTTTTAGACTTTGACTTTTAGATTTTAGAATTTTGGATTTTAGAATTTTTATAATTTTTATCGTATATATGTGTATTTGTGTTTGTTTGCGAGTGGCCAGATGTTGATGGATTGGATTCCTTTTGGCCATATGTAACAACAACAACAACAGTATCCTTTAATATACACTTGTCACGGTAAACTCAATCACGGAAAAAAGTTTTCATTCCAATGTTGCACAATGTCTCCAAAATATTCGTGATTATATTTATGTTGTAAATATCACTAATTGAAAATTGAACTTTGTTTTGGGAATAAGAAGGATTGTGTGTTTGTGTCAAGCTACAAAATCAAGCGAATGTAAGAGTTGATTCTACTTTTGACACAGTTATTATATTTTACCGAAAAATTGAGAAGCGTAAGCAAGATGTGACTGGGTACATAATTATGCGACAAAAACTCATTTAATCCTGATATTTTGGCTGATTATGTGAAATTCCCAACCCAAAACGTATCAAAATTGTCAAACAAAATTAACTAACAAATAGTTGCTCAGATAGAATAAATTTTTTTTATAAATTTTCTTCGAATAACTTGTAGCTTTAGTTTTGAAAACTATAATGAACATTGCTTTAATATTAGCTGTTAATTTTCTGGTACTTTGGAATGCAAAGGGCTTTTATTTCTGTTCCGAACTTTCTTACTTTGCTTCAAGATCAAATTGAAAACACCTTGTTTTATCTTAATTGGTTTTGAAAAGTTTAGATAATTTTATCGGGTGGAGGGAGGAAATAATCTATCTACAATGTATATTTCTCACCGGGGTTTGTCCTTTGATTAAAGCAAATGGATCACATTTAGCATGTATATTTTGTTTCGATAAATATTTTGAATTTCTTTGCTTATGCTCAAATTTTTCATTACTATCCTTAAAGCATATTGATTATTTGCTAAAATCTAGCATTTTTTATTGTCTTAGAGAATTTCTTTATCTCTAGAACGGTTATCTCATCTTCAAATATATCTTATGTATCCTAAATCTCTTGTGATCAAGAAAAATATTTGATCTCTTCAACTAAAAGCATCCTATTAACTTCCGATATTAATGAACTTGATTTCGAGATACTTTTTATAAATGTTTACTAAACTCAGTTGCGATTCATCGAACTTCACAATCAGCTTGTTCTAGCTCTAAGTCAGTAAATGATACAGAATTGGGATGCTAATAGCGTCAATGTAAACTTAGACTTAAGGACTTTCTTAATACTGCCCTTAGGTAGGTAATTTAAATTTTAAATTTAAATTGATTATTAGAAAAATATTTTTAATTGGTTAAATACTTTTTTTTTTGCTATCACAGGTATGGAATTTTTTTAACATACATCTTCTGAAACTTATATTCATTGATTGTTTTTTTTTGTAAATTTTTGGAAAATATAAAAAGGTTAAAATAATTTATAAAAATCTTTGAAACTAATATGAACTTAGACATATTTGAAAGCGTGATAATTATATGACCATGGGGTAGGAATAATTGTTTTCTTTGATAAAGCTTTACTTATGACCTTGAAAGCTGATAAAATTAACTTTTTTAAAATGCTTATTAAATAATTTTAATAAAAATGAACAATGCACTCTGATAATTATTATACTCTCTATCACACAAATTTTATATTTGATTTTTATTATACTTCTATTCTGCCTATTTTGCTTAATATATGCTCATTTTTACTTATACAGAAATCTTTAATGAGTGCACTAAACTTATGGCTCTTTTGTTTAATCAATTTAATTTTTAGGTTTATTTAAATGGTTACCTTCTGGAATCTGTCTATGCTCCAGATAGAACGAAAGCTCTGATAAGTGGCTTAAACCTGAAACTTCCAACTCATTTAAGTATTTGTGCTTTATCGAAGTACGGCCAAATGTCTGAACCAGCTACTCTTGAGATCTGTGCTCAGAAAAATAGAAACAATGGTTATCGAGTAAGTTAGTTATGAACTTTTCTTAAGATAAGTTTGAATAAAACTTTGTGGTATAAACTCGAATTTTATAAACATATATATGTGGGTATGTTTAAACATGAAACTCTTTTGCTGTCTTTCGAGTATGATTACATGATTGTGTTTCCACTGAATCTCAAATTTTTTTAAATGTTTCTTTTATTAAACCTGAAAGATCTCATTCACAAGGCTCAAATTATAAAGAACAGTAAATTTTTAATATGATGTAAATAATTTCAGAAATGTAAAAACTTTGTCTCAATAGTAGCTTTTGAATTTATTGTTATATTCTGTAAATGAGCAAGATAGCTGATAGCAATTTTTTATGATCCCATAACTCTTAATTTGAGGCCTTTGCCTTCAAATGTATGGTGATGGAATAATTTATGATTTTAAACTGAATATGTTTACGAGAGGAAAATATATTAAGAAATGAGGATTGTGTGTGTGTCAAGGAGAGTGATTGATAGTTGCTATAAGGAAGCTAGATTATGTAATATAATTATGCCTTTGTCTTCCAGAAAGGTGAAGTAGTCTTACTCGAGACTTATTTAAATGAAAATAATCTTTTTGTATTATTTTCATATTTTCTGTACTCTGGAAGTTAAGGCTGAACCTTTCTTCTAAAATTTTTGTACAACAATTAGTTTTAGTTTTTTATTTGATCCTATTTATTCATATTAAATTATTCAATCTGCAAAATATCATTCCCATAAGGCTTATCTTATCATTGATAGGAAGTTGTTCAAAAATTTATTATATTCATTACAGAAATTATTTTGTTACCATCCATATTTTTTGGATATTATGTTCCCTTCAGTGATTTTGCATAAATATTCGGGAATTATTTACCAAGCATTTAAAAATAGCTTTCTTAGTGTGATCTAATGCAACTTTAATTTTATTTTGCATAATTTGAAAGATATTACTGATGTAAGCATATCAGATACTATATCTATATGGTACCTGGTGAGAGTTCATTTATTTAGTTTAAAATAAATTCATTTTTGTTGTTAGAGATTATATGCATGAATTTTAAAAGCAAGAAAAGAAAGCAAGTAATTGAAATTGTGTAATTTTTTAAAATTCTAAATCAAATTTTATTATTGTTTTTTGAGAAACAATTGAAAACTGTGTGTGTTTATTTACCAAAATAGAAAATGCAAATTCAGTTCTTTTAAATGAGTGATTTTTCCATATGTAGAAACTTTTATATTGATTAAACTTTGAAGACATACAAATTACTAGGAATCAAGAAACTGAGTTTGTGGTAAAACCGACAAAAAGTTGGCAAATATTTCTCATTAGCGCAATTTTCCGATGATAGCTCGCATCGACTTTAACCCTGAATTAAAGAAAAAGGACTTGAAAAATTAAAAATTGTACTGAAACACCAGATTAACATAAACGCGTCATACTAAGTTAAATTACGAGTAGTATCTCCACGATCAGATTTATTACAAAATTTTAATCTATGTTATAATAAATGCCATTTCATCTAAAAAAAAAACCCATAAAATAGAAAAAATTCAAAAAATAAATTAAAAATGTACTCTGAGAATGTATTTATATCTACGCGATCTGAGAAGGAAATCAATTTGTATAATACTCCTAGTATGTTATAAAAAATATAACAGCAATGAAATATTAAACTAAATGGAAATAAAAAATTTTTCTTTTGCTATCGAAATTAATTGCATAATGTGATAAATCTGATTCTTCACTATCCGAATTAAAAAGATTTAATCCGTAATTAAATAAGAATTTAAATCTGAGTTTTTCTTTACTTCTTACATTCTCTCTCTCTCATTTTCTTACTCTATAGACTATTTATATATCTCTCTTTCTCTCTCTGGAATCTTTGAATCAAAATCTTTGAATTCTGGTACTTTAAGTGATATTTTCGAACATTTCCACTTTCTATCCATTTTCGATATCATAGTAGTATATTTTTAAGTGCACGCAAAAGCCATATTGGTAGAAATGCCACTTTGTTAAAAATTTAACTTTTAAAAACGTTTTTCCGCAGTGTTTTTTCCAGAAATTATGGTAATTGGAATGATGTTTTATAAATATTTGAAAAGCAATCTAAAGCTGAATTTTTTCTTCTAGGAGGATGGAGGAGAAGATGAAGATGATGAGAACGCGTTTGAAGGCTCTATGTACGAGAAGCATCGACCTTATTCGATGGAGTGGTGAGTTGCCAAGGCTTGACCCTCCACCGCCATTTATTTTAATCTTCCTGCGTGCGATCTCTTTTAAAATGTCATTTTCCTGCCATGTTTCATAGCGAACAAATGTGATGACGTCACTTCAACTGTCATGTGAGCCTGTCGCCATAGTATCTTGTAATGTAGTGAGGTATTAGTCGCTGAATAAATTACTTTGATACAAAATTAGGAGTTTGTTTTTAATTTCATGCTTTTTCTAATTCGTGGAATATTGTAAATTCACAAAAACAAATACAATAACATTAAGTAAATGTCATTTACACTTTTTTTAAAAAATATTGAGGGAAATTTTGAAAACGTTATAATTCACAGTATTCGTGATTACTTACCATTTTATATAAAATTCGCAAATCAATAAGAAATGAATAGTTTGTATACGTATTTGATATTAAACATAAATTCAGATTTGTTACATCTAAATTCTGCAATGTCATTTTTAAAAGGTATAACATTAGATTTCTATTAGTGTGAGATAAGAATATATCACTAAAACTTACTAACTTTAAAGTTAGCAAATTATAATGTTACACTTGATAAAATGTTAATGAAAAGAAGTAATTAAATGCTTGATAAAATTCATTGACATGATTTATAAAGCTAAAATAATTTAAATACTTTATTTATGAATGTCTAATAATAAAAATATTTGGTTCAAAAATAGCTTTTTCCTCAAAAAAAAAAAAAAAAAAAAAAAAAAACTAATGTGTTATAACGAATTAAAACACACTCTTAGAAGAAGCCCACCAAATTTTCTTTGAAATCTCTTTTTCTCTATCTTTCTGAAATCTCTTTTTCAAAAAAATTTCTTTGATTGAATTGTTGCCCACCAAATTTTCTTTGAAATCTTTAAGTACTATTAAATTGTTTAATTAATACTAATGTTTAACTAATACTTCTTTGAAATATTTAAATAATATTTAAAGAGGATTTCAGTTTTGTAAAATTTACATTTAAATGTAAATCTGAGTGAGGAAATTTTGAAAACTATTTTTTTTCATTAACGTATTTATCCAAATCATCCCATATCTGATTGGTTGTTCCGTAGAACTATTGTTTTTATTTTAAATGATCCTTTTTTATTTAATGTATGTTTTATATTAATTAAAGAAATTATGTATTTATATAACTTTTATTAAAATTATATAAAACTTAAATAAAATTAAAAATTTCTTTTATTTTACATTAGTCTACATTTAACTGTGTATCTTAGTTCTGCAGTTTAGTAAAATATACTTTTTCTACTTATAAACTCATTTGTCTAAATTATTACATCACTTGATTGGTTTCTTCATAGAATTAAATTTACTTGCTTATAAGCAGCTGCTTGTTTAATACATTGTGTCAGTTAATTCGTTTTCTTACTTTGGATAGCTGCAATAATACTATGTATACTTTGGATTTTATTTTCTTACGCCACAGAATGCCAAATCTGGGAAACTCATTGGTTGTATTAATTATGAGGCATTTAAAGTATATAAAACTCTATTTCTCTCACAAACTTACTGAATATTTCTTGAGATATTATATAGAAAGGAAATAGGTTGATTTGAGGGAATTATTCGTAATAAGTATATAAATGAGCAACATTAGCAACATTTTCAATTCAATTTAAGAGTCTATTTTGATTTCAAAAGGAAATGTTACACCCCAAATGAAAACGAACATCACTGAAAAATCATTTTCCTATAGCTTATATTCCATCTCATTCCATTTTGCTAATATTTCATAGTTTATTTGAAGAAACTGCACATGCAAGAATATAAAATTCTATCTTGTGCAAATTCTTTGATCTAAGCAAAACTTTTACTGTAGAATTGCACAGTAGTTGGAGATAATTTGAAATTTTAAAATTATTGTGTAATTTGAAATAAATTTACCAGCAAACAGGACTTTTGATTTTAATAATAGGAAAATATTTTATTTAACGATGTTATAATTATTCTAAAACGATATGATTAAAATTACATTTTACAACATTAATTTGTCAGCTGCTTTTATTTTGCAAAATTTCCTTAGTATGTTTTGCGCTTAATGAAAACAAAATTACGTTACCCAATATGCAAATTTATAAGAAAAATTTAGATTCCATAAATCATCATTTTTTAGAGGTTTTATATTCAATTCAAGAAACAAAACAAAAATGGGTTAAATGGAATGGAATTTGATACATATAATTAATATATTGCTGTAAACCAACGAGATTACACTCTTAAGGAATGTGCATAATTCACCACGAAAATATGTGTGCTTTGAAGAATATTTTATTGAGTTTTGAAGGACATTTTAAATGATATTTATAAGGATATTCTGCAGAGCAAAAGAACTTTAAAGAGAGATCTAGATCATAGAGGGGTCTACCAAAATACTACGGATTAATTCAAATTTATGTGTTTCCTTCTTCATGCAATACATAATGTTCTTATCTGATAGCCAAAACTGGTTCTGTCCTATCAGATAAGAATAATAACAAAACAAACACAACAGAAAACTAAGAAATTTATAAAGGAAACTGAACGCTTTAGAATTTCTAGATCAACACATTGTAAAGATAACTTATAACAAAGGAATCATAACATGAAAAAAGACATAATAAACTGAACTCAATAAGAAAATTAATGGCTAAAATAACAGAAAACCTTGAAATGTTAATAGAAAAAGGTATCAATACATATGGAAATATCTGGAATTATAGTAGACTCTCATTAATATGACAATCTTATCACAAATTCTCTCGTTACAACAAATTTTCTTTCTATTTCTGAAAAATATGAAGTGTATGGTAAAAATGGTGTAAATTTAAAGAAAATATTTGTCTTCAAAAATAAGAATGAGACATTTGTAAAGCATTATTGTTTGAATAAGTTCCTCATCATGCATTTTTTAAGCATTCATCTTGTGCTTAACCAAAAAATAATTGATCTTTTAGAATGCTTATAATATCTTCTCTCTTTTAATATCAAATTTTGCGGTAATTCTTTCCCTAATTATTTTTGTATTATACGGTGAATTACTTTTCCTATTACTATGTTTATTATTAGATTATAATACCAGAAACAACACATTCTTCTTTGAGTAAATTTTTATGTATTGCAGCAAAAAAATAAAAACTTCCAAATAAAGTGAATAAAAAAATTAATGCTGCCATCTGGTGCCTAACATGTAAGAAAAATGCAATGTTGTAAAAATATTTCTTAACATTCTAGTTTCTTTTTGATCTTTAAACAAAATTTACCTGCGAGATTAAAAGCTATGAATAAAACTTTTAGATGAAATTAAATGTGTGTTTTAATTTTTAAAGGTGCGTTTAAAAGATGTTTCAATACATTCACTATTTTTTTTATCTAAATATCCTTTCTGTTTCCTAATAATGATGCTGCCATCTATCGGGAACTATTTAAATATGAATGTTTTAAAATTTTTTATTATTTGCTAGATATTTTAAAATGAAGAATTTTACAAATTAACTATTATAAAGTATTAAAATTTCCTGAAATTAAAAGTTTTCATTGTATATTATAATTTTACATTAGTGTGTTATTTATTTATGTAAATGACGATGCAAAAAAAATTAAAACATTAAAATGTTATGTTATAAAAATTTGTTTTTCCTTTTGAAATTTTTATTAGTTTTCTTGAAATACGAAATAAAAAATGGATGAAAGAAAATTTTATAGCATGTCATGAAAAAATCATTTAATTATGCACAAACTTTAACAAATGCCTTTTGTCTGATATCTTTCTTAAAATCTAAGGTTACTAAAAAATATGGAATTTCAATAAAATACGTCAGGGTGCAAGTTCAGTATCCCCATACACTTGGCGACCACGGCGAATTTTTTTGTCACCAAGTCACCAAGCTAGGCGCGCGTTTATAAACACGGGAAATTTCCCAAAGTTCAATCGAAAAATAAGCATTTCAGAAAATTTAAAAAGGGAAATAAATATAAATAATGGACTTACTTGATATGAAGTTAAGCTGACATGCCGATTGGTATATTTATTTCGACATTTTATTCGTTAGTCACCACAGTGTCACATTTCAGTAAAAATAATTATCTAATTTTACAAAAAAAAGCATGCAAAAATATTTTTCTAAATATATAGACTTTATAAAATTTAAAAAAGAAAGCATGCAAAAACTTATTTTTCAAATGTATACATTTTTTTTAAATTAAAAAAAAACATGAATAAATTATTTTTTAAATATATATACTATTTAAGTAAATAAAAATGAAACACGAATACAATAAAGAAATACATGTAAGCAAAAGAATTTAAATAAAATAATTACACCTTCTCCAAATCCAATTTCCGTTAAAAAATAAATTAATATTTGCGAATCCTACATTAATTAATAATTTGGAATCCTGAGCAATAATCCATCATTATTATCTTTAATTTTTGCTAAAATAATTTGTTGATATTTTTCAAGAACATTTTGAACATTAGACATTTTCAATTAAAAACATAAATAAAGTAATTAAAACAATAATAAGATGATAATAAATTAAGAAACGAAATAAGGAAAAAAGAATATTTAACGATTTTTAAATATATAAAATAAAATATATCATTTAATAAAAATATATACATTATAAATAAACCAAATAATGTAAAAGAAATAGTAAAAAGGAAAAATTTACGATGTTTGGACACTGGCGACAACGAAACACAAATGCGGGAAATCCACAAATTGCAGCAGCAACAGCTAACGAAATTAAAATGACTATCAATTAAAAGATAGAACAAATAGCAAAGAAACTTATCGAAAGTTCTCGAAGTGAAACTAAAAAAGCTATTGCCACTAAAAGAAAAGGACATATATAACGCAAAAATTATTTAAAACACGAGAAAAACGGAATCTGGCAACGAAAAAATAAAAATAGTAACAAAAACTAAATTTGGTAACACTACAATAAAAACAGAAACTGAAATCGGCAACACTACAACGAAAACAACGGTTTCCAGATTTGGCGAGAAATCATCTGAATGGGGATACTGAACTTGCACCTACGTAGGAAGCAGCTGAACCAAATTGTAATAAACTTACGTATATATAGTAAAATATTTCTTAAAAAAAATATAAATATGAACTTTTATCACTATTTATTATTTACTTATTTTAATTATAAAATCTTATTAATTAATTCAATAAAATTATTTTGAAATATTAGCTAACTAAATTTTACTGAAAATGAAATATTTTAGCTATTATTACTTTTCTGGACAGTAACTTTTGCTATATAATATAAGGAATAACTAGAATGAAATACTTATTAATCGCATATTGCAGATATTTTACATACACTATTTCATTGAAGCAAATACAATAATCATAAGGAAATTTTAGATGTAATAACCTTAAAAATATGGATTAATTTTTTCTACAATAATAATTAACTGGGTAAATTCATAATTACAAGAAAAATTTTTGACTACAATAATTATTTCAATTATTTAAACATTCACACATGAATAATATGATATTTGGTTGGTGGGTGTCGTATTCAAGAAGTCAAGTTAATCCGAACTGCCAATGTGTCTATATTCTCTGTGTAGAGATCGCCACCAAATTGGTTTTCCCCAATATTCTGGAGAGATATTAGTAATACTTGTAATATTGATGGACAGTTGAAAATAAATATGGTATTATGTCAACTTAAATAAAAAACTTGCAATATATAGTCATATGGATTTTTTTTATTATTTGACTTTTTAATACGGCTGGTGTAGCGTAAGATAAAATGAAATGAAGGAAACTGTGTTAAAGAAAGAATTTGTGTTGATAAAAATTAAAAATAAATTAACAGTGCTTAAAACTCACAAATCAGTTTCTATTGAAAAAATAATAAAATCTTTTACTTCCTTAAGTTAAATTACTTTATGTGAATAAATTATATAATATTTGATTTATCAGAATATGTGTTTTAGCGAATCATTCTGTGATTGTGAAGTAACCCGCTTAAACACAACTGCATGTTTTCGTACATAATTTTTAAGTGTATTTTTATAATTTAATATTTTAAAACAGAAAAGTTAATGCTATTAAAATTAAAAAAAGTTGTGTTTGATTTTTTGACTGTAAACGATGCGTTAACCGTTAATACAAATGAAAACATTTACATTTTTCTAACAATCATTGCTTAAGACCATGGCTTTTTGTGCTATAAGTATGTGCTCCATAAGGTCAGTGTGATTAATTGATAACAAAATAATTTTAATTAAATAAATGGTAATAAAAAATCAAGTTTTTCTCTCATAGAGGTCGCTTAGCTCAATTTATTAGAAAATTCGGAAGAGAAAAATAATTTTCTATTTTTCAACTATGACTTAAAACATTTTTTTATTTAATATAACTTTTTTGAATATTTATTTTTCATTAATTTATTACAAATTATTTTTATACATTAATTCCTTATAATCTCTAATAATTGATTATTTTTACAAAATTTTATTTAATTTTAATTTAATGGATTGTAATTCATCTCAACATATTTATGTTGTTCTCTACGTTATTAAATATTTAATATTTTCCCTCTGTGTTGCTAAATGTGTGTGAACTTACTATTTATGCTTCAGTTTTATAGTTTCTCTCCCAGTTTTTAACACAATATTTTTCTTTTGTTGTCTGTTTATTATAATTTTAATTTTGTCGAAAGAGTTGAGAAAAAATATCTTTGTATTTTTTCCTTTAAAATTTATATTTAAATAATTGGAATAATTTTTCCTCTTGTTCCTATTCTCTTTGATAGAATAAAAAGGATTTTGTTCACATTCATTTTCTTGGCATTTCTAATTTTCTAGTTTATTCTTTTATTTTATTTTATTTATTTATTATTTATTTTTTTTAGTTTTAAATAAATTTAATATTTTCATGTTATTATTATACAAATAATTAAAACTATAATTAAATATCTTCTTCTTTTTTAAATTTTTTCATATTAAACATACATTTATTCATTCAGTTTTTATAATTCTATAAGAAACAGTCTTTTGTGTATTAAAATTTTTTCTCTCAGTTATGCATATTCATGTGTTTGCACACACTCCACTTAAAATAAATTTAAATTTTTTAAAAACGATTTTAAAGTAATTTCTTACGTGCAATAAACAGGGATCTAAACTATGTTGAATTTGAGAGACAGAAGTGAGATCGCATTAAAATCTCCGAGAATTAAAATTACTTAAATGCAATCCTAGCTCTTACTTTAGCTAATAGATGGAGCCACAATAAGTTTCAAGCGTGTATTAATAAAATTATATACAATAATTTAATTAGCAATATTAATTCTATATTTTCCAGATGGTCGTTCCTTTATGAAGCATTTGATATCTTAATTTGCAATGTATCAATTTAAAACATAGTATTAAAACTTGTAATATATAATGCCTAGACAGTAAAACTGTTCTTGCTACTCACATGTAATATATAGTAGTTAAAAAAATTATATATATATATATATATATTATATTATATTATATTATATATATATATATATATATATATATATATATATATATATATATATATATATATATATATATATATATATATATATATATATATATATATATATATATATATGAAAATTAAATATAAATATTAGTAGTCGAAAAGAATAAATAACAAATCATTTTATAAAAATTGTATCCTTTTATGATAATCATTTGGATTCTGGCCACTACAGGAATGTAAGTTTGTGGAAATTACACTTACCTTACTTAATCAATATCTAAATCTACTGTTTATCTCATTCGGATTTCTAAAAAAGGATTCACCAAAATTAAGTAAATTTCCATAAGCGAAAATTTATTCATGCTTAGAATATACTACATGTAAATTTTCTATAATCAGAAAATTATCTGAAACGATGAATCGGATAGATGTAAGAAGTGTAACCTGATTATTAACCATTCCTTGAATATTTAACTGATCTGATTCAAGCAGCACTAAAGTCTGTGGAATATAAGATAGATAGATATATGTTTGAAAGATACAACGGAACAAATATTCGAAATAACATTGTTTTCATTCATTTAATTTAAGATTTTTCTAAAATAAAAATATTTAGCAAAAATTTCAAAATTATTCCGAAATACAACAAATTTTTATTTAAAAATGTTTTTTTAATTTATAAATCGTGTAAAAATTATGTATTTTTAATATTGTAAAAACTAAACCTGATAAAAACATGCACTGATTCTGATTTATATCTATCCTATTATCTATCGAGCAGCTTGATTAATTTATTGCTTTCAGAAGCGGCTGGGACATCTCGCTCAGAAGAGATTCTATGAAGGCTGACGAACATCCCCTTTTAATAATGTTTGAGCTTGAACGGAAAAGGAAAAAAAATATTCCTCCTTCTTTTCCTTTCCCTAACTTGAAAAACCAGGATTCCGTTCCCAGTGCTATTAATTCACCACCATGTTTGATATATTATGAACTAGGCATATGATCTTTTATATATCTTGTATTAATATTTGCCATCCAGTTCATACGGATTACTGCAGAGCAAACTTATTGACTTAGATATAATAAAGAAATGATGAAATTTATCCGTTACTTCACATATATTTACCAGGCACTTATTGTAAAAGCAAAACTGTAAAACCATTGAGATAAAAAAGTATTCAAGTTATAAATACAAGTCTCGAATTTCTTATAAAGTTGAATCCTTTATTTCTATTTCTTTATTTATTCAGCTTCTTTTTTTCAACATTTAATCTTAAATCATATTATTTTTACTCTCTTTCCTGAATTATATCTTCTTTTCCATGTATTCATTTCATGAAATTATATTAAGATGTTAAAATAGTATAAAATATTGTAATATAAATTTAATGGTCTTTTGATTTTATTTTATTTTAAATGAAGGGGAGAAATAAAATTAATAATTTAAGCAAAAATTAACACTAAAATAAACATTTTTTTCAATCGGCTAACGTTTTGTTACCAGAAAACTGCAAATATCTCTAAACTACTTCTATTTTTTTCCATGAACGTATTTAATATATTTTTAATCTTATTTAATATTCAAGGGGATAAACTCATGGTTCCCATGCTAATGAAGGATTTATATCATGCACAAGTTAACAATGGATAGTGCAACAAGTTAAAATGGGATCAAGTCAAAATTTGTCGTATTGATTAGGACTGAGCACATAACAATGCGTAGTCAAGTAGCATTCCATTTTTCTATAGTTTATAAGTAAGGAGTATCAGCTTAATAATGGATCTCATCACTTGAGTATGATTCAAGATTGAGAAGCTTGTCTTTGGTCGAGTCTTAAAATATATTTCTAGCCTATTGCTGTGTCCTATTAAGTAGCTTTAATATCATGCAAAGAAGTACAAAGATACAAAGGTATTACAAATGAATGAAAGAATTAAAAGAAAGTATATGAAATGATTTGTAGAGTTTCTATTGAAAATAAAATAATTTTTATGGATGTATATAAGCATAGAATGAAAATATTTTGTTGTTGCATTTTACTTTTTTACAACAAATCCAAAAAATTAGTGATGCATTTATTAGTTTTAAGGATCCATTATCAAAAGATATAACGGTAAATATTTTATTGATTTTCTCATATTATGATGTAACAAGATAAAGTATATTTCAAATTCTAAATGGGTATGATGGGCTAACCAAAAAAGTAATTTTTACTCTTTCAGGGAAAATAGGAAATATTGAATAAGGAAACGGGAATGTAATTCAGAGTTACAAGCCAAATTAAATATTAAACAAATGCGATTAATAAAGTCAATTAAAAATCTTAGAAATGATTACATCAGAAAAAAACAACACTTCCATAAGAAACATTTTCTTATTTGTAAGGAGTATTTCATCTTTAAGAATTTCATTTGAACTGAATAGAGATTTCTAAATTCTTATCATAGAGAATTAATTTAAATTAAGTAAAAAATTTAAAAATTTATTTATTCTTAAGCACTTAATTTTTTCATTATTCCAATGACCATTGATAGTTGGTCTAAGCAACATGCCAAATTTTTCCATGGTAAAAGCATTGATCGTAATCCATACTATACTGACATAGGCTAAAATAGGTATAATATATTTAATGCACAGTCTTGATTGATTATTCTGTCTTTATGTTTTGATTGGCTATTTTGCATATCTTCCAAAACAGTGATAATATTTATGAAGTCAACTTACCTTTCAATAGTAGAAACAGGTTTATCTGTTCATGCCAGTTATTTATTCTGTTCTAAACATGACATTTTTTATAGGAATAATAATATCAAGCAAAATAATCTGATATTTGATATCATCCTTCTTTCTGGTTGCTTGATTTACAAATAGCCAACATAGCATAGTATACATCAGAATTAAGAAGGTCTATATATCTGAAACACACATGACTGTGTTCTGCTTGTTGATAAAGGATTTGATAATTGTGGACAATTTTTTAATAATAAAATTAATTTATGATAAGAAAGCAAAAAGAATTATCCACTATGTCACACATTGGATTTTAACAATAGTATTCGTGTATTTACATCATATGAGAAAAATAAAACTGGCCATTGAAGATAATTTAAAAAGCATTTTGAATCGGAGATTTCTCGTTATTTTGAAATAAGATTGAAATGGCATCTTGTACTCTTAATTTTAAAAAAAAAACATACTGCTTTGGAGCAGTTAAGTATCTATATAACTTACAAATGTAATTTGCTTCATCTATATCATGATATAAGACCTGACACTTTTTATTTTTAAGGACAATGCTTTCACTAACTTTTACCTCGGAAGTAAAAAGTTATGTGGATCCCTTCCACAACTTATACGAATGAAAGAAGAAATTGAGGATTATTTTAAAGATAGTTATTGATAATATATTAAAAAAATATTTGTACAGTTTCATTGCTGAGATACATTTGGATTTCACAGTATTTGCGCGCGATATTATATTTTTATTTTTATTTGTATTCTAAGTACGCAAGAAATAAATTTATATGAATGTTTTTTCGTTAAGTTTTATGATTATTTTTTGCCTGTATTATATGGTTCAAACATTTTGCTTATTTATAATGTCAACAGATTCAAACCCTAGATTAAAGGCATAAGTTTTGCATTATTTAGAATAGACCTAAAATATCTCTCACAAGGCACTTTAGTCCTAGATTGATTTAAATTTATAAAATATGAATGATATTAATTCATTTTGCTCTTACACCATTCTAGGTATATACCGCAAGAGGTTTGAGATATATCCAAGGATCAATTCTTAGATAATGCTTCGAAATTTTGAACTACGGTGAATTGGTGAAGTCAATACCTAAAATACCCCCCATTAGAGATACATTCTTATACAACTAGTTCATTTATCAACACTAGAGACTGAAGGAATGAAAATATGATCTTTCATCTTAATATCATTGAAAACACGCGTTTTTCATCAAGTTAAGTAAATTAATTAAGAGAGATCAAGTTTGATGAAGAACTAATATTTGAACTGATAAGACAAAACATTATTGTTTTATAATGTTAAACAACATAATGTAAAAGATAAATATGTAAAGAGAACTTTATGTGAGTTGTAATTTTATAAATTTAACAACTCTTTAGATATGAAAAATAGACTCTTTGGCAATGGCTCAGATAGAAATACTAAGAAAACAACTTGAGACAATTGGTATGATTTAGTATGGGAAATAAGATGCAGTTCAGGTGTTGGTCTTGTTACTTAACTATGCTTCAAAATTATGAGGTGATTAGCTGTGTACAGCAGCGTTTCGGTAATAGAAAAATAAGTAGCCGTAAACATATTTAAAATGAACAAACAAACAAGAAGCAAATGGGCCGTGGTTGCTTGATGAAGAAAAGAGCCTTTCTAGTGACTAGAATGCTTTCTGTGCTTTATCAGCCGAAGAACTTCGTGCTTATGGTGTCTATGGACACTAAATGTATCGTAGTATCCAGTGTTGTTTATCTAGGAAATAAGGATGGCTGTCTAGGTATCGATCTCGTCACTTGACCGTGTTTTAAAATTAAAAGGTAATTGACTATGCTAAGCAACTTTTCAGTCAGTAGAAATAAGCAGCTAGAAAGTATCCTAAAAATCCGAAAACAGGCAACAAACGTTTTCAGTAGTGTCCTGCACTTATTCTTTTACTTACGTTTTGAACTCAGATACTTCGGATGGGGAAAAGTGAGGATATGGTTAAAAATAGATTTGTTCAATCCTAACTCAATCGAATATTCTTATGTTGATAGGTGTCCATGCTCGCACACATTAACATTTCGATGTAAATACTTCATATGAAACATATAAATGGCATCTTGATGATATAAACTGTTTGAAAAGACTTAGCACGATATAAATTATTCCACATGACTTTAAAACAATGTTTCATAATGTAACAGATTTAGATTTCATTCTTTTTGCATGAGAATATTTTGGAATCATTTTGTTTCTTTTTAATTCTAATTAAAGCGTTTTCATGAATTCCAATCAATGGAATTCATGATTCTAATCATTGGAAAAATTTTGCTACCATGTAATTCAAAATTTACATGGTAATAAAATTTTTAGTTTTCATTGGATGGATAAACAATGGAGCATTGACTATTCAGCTAAAATGATTTTGGAATGTAGAAACCTTACAGAACTGGCAACTAGATACAAGGTGATCCTTGTATGGGTGCCAGGGCACAAATGTATCGAAGGTAATGAAAGGGTTGATGAGCTTGCTACACAAGGATCGTCTTTTGCTCCCATCAGTGCGGAACCTTTTTGTGGGATCAATTTGAAGACCGCAAAAACCAATGTTCTTAGATGGGAAAAACGGAAGATGCATGAAGCTTGGCTCAACACTCCTGTTCAAACCCACGCTAAAAGTATGATCTGTGGATCATCAGCGAGGATTGCCTCTGAAATTCTAAGATGCTCTAGGCAGAAGATACGTTTAATCGTAGGCTTCATAACTGGGCACAACTATTTCAGAAAACACCTCCATAAAATGGAACTGTTTTAGTAAGACCCTATCTGCAGGAAATGTCATACGCAAGAGGAAACGGCCAAGCATATCATTTACGAATGCGAGGCTCTTGTCCTCCCTAGATTAACTTCTTTAGGCATCATCCATACTAGAGAGTTACACCTAGACTCCATTAAAGGGTTATCGGACTTTATTAATAAAGTGGGTGACCCGAGCAACTGGAACTAGGAAACATTGGGTTTAGAATTAATAGTACAAAATGCTGATAAAAGTAGAGGTGCCCAAGGACATACAAGCCCAACTCTAAAAAGAAGAAGAACTATTCAGCTACGATTACTGAGTATTAATCGCAAATGAGTAGTTCGGCTAAAATCCCTCTTAAGTTATCACATCAAGTATTCTCGTTATCTGAAAATCGAGCAAAATTTAAAGACAGCGTTCTGGATGAATGCTGGCTGCACCTCAGACCATCTGCAATAGATGATCGTATAAGTTATGGAAGGAAGTTAATGAATAATGCAAACTATTTTGGGAATTTGTAAATCAATTTGAGTAATCAGTTTAGTTTTTTCAACCAAAATTAGCTCCTACTACATTTATTTTGAATGAAATTGTTGAGCGGAATGAATATAATCTCAAAAAGTGTAAGTTATGTTTGAATATTACTCACGAACTGCGAAAATCTTGACAAATGTAATTTACTTTTTCTACTTAAATATGCATGCATAGGAGTGCTGGTACGTTTCGGACTGTACCAAAAGGTTAACAGCTTATAGAATACTCACCCACCACAAAGCACTACGTAATTTTGAGCCACGGTCAGGTGACGAAGTTACACCTGATCTGGCACCCTCCTCTATACATCTATGCCACAACAGCGGAAGAATCTAGGATGTCACAGATTAACGTCCGAATGCCCCCAACCCACCCCAGTGAAAGAAATACGGTCACCCTCTCAACCACTGCCCGAGGTAATGATGCTTCAGTTTGCTGGTCTTAACGTGAAGCTACTGAGCCACTAGAGGCCTCTCGATTTAGATTAAACAGAAAATATAATTCAGATGTAGAATTTCAAATCCACAAATCTTGTATAATATTTGAAATCAGAAAATTCGAATGTTATTCTCGATAAAAATCTTCGAATAACTTAAAACGAGCTGACAGCCAAATTGGCCTTTCGGTTTAGCAGTTCGTGGGTTGGATTCTCAACTGAAGCTTGGATGATTTTCGTAACGTGGTATCCATTTTAAATTGCCAGTCTCTCTCTAATTTGTTCTCAAGTGCAAAATAATCTTGAAGAGGGATAGAACAAACAAACAAAACTTCATGACTAAATTATTAAATTTAACTCTTCAGAATATTAGAGTATCAACTTCAAAGTATTTGTGTGTTAATCTACAATAAAAAAATACCCTCTAATTCTCATTATATTTATCTTTCACTAAGGAATTGCAAGAAATGCTTTTTTGAAAGCTGTGAAATGTTGTGTTTTTTATAATTTGATGTAACTTTTGATTTGTATTTCAATATTGGAAATTTTTAACACAAGTATATTGTCGAAGTTTTCATTCTTATTTCATTTATGAAAAAGTACAAAACCTTAGAGATTCATAGGATTCGAAAACCTCTTTTTAGATTACACACATCTCTAATTACAATAAGAACATTGGTGAAATATATTAAAATTGCAGCTCATTTTATATAGGTATGTAAATTATAATTAAATATGAAGTTGTATAATTAATTGAGATATTTCATATTTTGTTATATGAGACGACAAAAGAAAAATAACATTATTTTATGTTATTTTTCTTCACTTTTTTCTTTAAATTAATTTGTTCAATTAAAATAAATTTCTTCAACTTTTTATTATGTAGTTCACAGAATAAAAAATATTTTAAAAAATAATAAGAATTTAAAAGAAATATATAAATTTGAATTATTAATAAGAATATAAAATTTATATAAAAATCTACAATATTAATTTAATATCAAAGAAAAATTCAGATGTTTATACATTTCTAATCTTTTGGTATTTGAATGTGAATAAAGTAACCCACAAGATTTACCAAGGTTTATTAAGACAGAGTCCAAGTGCGTTTGTGACAATTCTGTCAGCTAAAAGAATGTCATATTACTAGATTTATTCCTTTCTTGCTTCAGCATGCTGCGTGAGCGATAGCTTCCTCCCACACTAGGAGGTATGTGATCAATTTTTAGCATCTGTATATATTTCTCGTTCTGTTATGTGTGTTAGTATATGTGTGTTTAAGAGTTATTTGACTTTTACTTAATTGTTACGGAGAAGCTACTTCGTTAAACATACACTTTTCTATTGAAACTAAATATTTTCTATTGTAATAAATTATCTAGAGAAATGTATGGTTTCTCCCATGGTTTGAATAGAGAGGGGAAAAAATTTAGTCTCAATTGAGAAACATCAGTAAGCAGTGAAAACAAAATTGTTTATTTTAAATTTCGTAATAAAGAAACCAATAGTCTAAAAACTAATAAGTGTAATTAATAATATTATTTGGTTGATATATATTTATATTCCAGGTTGTGGATAGCCTAGGACTGTTTTAAGGTTTCTTAGTGTTCCCCACGTAAGCTGTTTTCTGCCAGGATTTTTTTATAGATAGTGAGCTTTACATGGGTTGCAAGGGAAGAAACCCGGAAATCTCTCAAGCACACACACCGATATATGTGCATGCAAAAGAGCAACAATCATATCCCGTTGTTTAACAATGACTAGGATCAAACCAGGAGGCTACTGGTCTGAAGAACACTGTTCTGTCACTAGGCCATACTGAGCCCATGGTTAGTTTGTTTTGACATCGCATAAAGAACAACCTAACAATTTAAGGCTGTTTTAAGCCATTTTAATATCCACCCTATAGTTTGCTTTCCGTTAGGACTTTTCTTGATAGTGGGATGTATTCAAGCGTCGCAAGGGAGGAAACCAAGAAAATTCCCAAGCATCTACCTGGAAAGACGTGCCCGCAAAAGTCAAATGTTGTTCAACAGTGACTGGAATCGAACCTGGGACTTTTTGTTTTGAGAGCACTATTTTACTATTTGTGGATATTTGGTCACAATAGTTTATCATTCTGATTAGTTGTTTACATATGAGGAATGATTCAACCTTAATCTACAGTTTTAAAATAGATTTGGATTATATGACATCACCAGAGACTGGTGGTTTGTTTAAACAATTCTATGAGAAGTTTGGCATAATATTTTATTAATGTAATATATTAATAAAATATAATGATATTGATAATAAAATTTATTAATATAGTTATAAACGCACACAGTATAAAATATTAAGAATTTTCCAGCGAATTTCTGTATTATATATTTTATTTAAATAAAAACTTCAAAAACGAATCCAACAAACACTTTATTTCAACAACATTCACGTGTATGTCTCGCTGATATATAATACATAAAATATCAATGGAATAAAATACATCAACGTTAAAACTTTAGATTTTCTGATATGAGACAAATACCAAACTGCACTGCGCCAGACAAGATGCATAAGAAATTAGACATATATATCTAACATCTATTACAAAACGTAACTATTAGTTACTATTCATTCTACATTTTTTTGAGATATGATTAGACATTTACGAACAGTCAATGAAAAAAGACACAAGTTAAATGAATTGAAAGTTCAAATTAAGAGTTATATTTATGAGGGTTCTTTATGGTGTGTATGAATCGCTTTTATTGGGATACAGAAATAACTTTGATTCACGGGATTTTTGGTGCTATTTTAGGACCAAAATCTCTTCACCAAGTTCCCTGCTGAGTAATTAAATTATTACTTTTTAATTTATTTTTCTATGAGCTATCAGACAGTTGCATTATCTTGAAAAAATAAAAAAAGAAAAAGAATCACTAGTGATTCTGCATAGATTATGTATCTTAGACAATGGGATAATTTAATGAGATTTGATAACAAATAAATTTTAACATAAATATCATCGATTATACTAAAAAGAATATTTGCCTAGTTGTGTGTTCTTACTTGATATTAATATCAAAACTATTTAATGTTAATTATGGAAAATTAACTTAAAAATTAGCTACTAATAAAGTAATATTTTAGCAAAACCATTTCTGAATAAAAATTTTGAAATTTTCCTTTGTAAAATAAGCATATCTCTTCTATGTTCTTTGTATACTTATAAAATTATAAAACAATACATAATATATATTATGAAATTACACAGTGAAAAATATTTTATAATTACTATCTTGTCATTAAAAATTGGGATCTTTTTTAAGTATGACAAAGTTAAAAGAATATTTTAAATTTGATTAATATTTGAATAAGGGGGAGAAAATGTTTAATTTATTTTTTGATTCTATATTAATATCTTGTTATAAATATTACTGTTAATACAAAGTATTTATTTCTACTTGTGTAGCTTCACTCTATGGCTCGGGATGAATGATTTTCGTACCAATGGATTCAACGAATGACAGAAAAATAAATCTATTTTGCAATGAATGTCTTCGATCAAAAAATAGATACAAGCTTATTGAAGTTAATTTTGAATATTTTCTAATTTCTTTTTTCCGATGAAATTGAAATTCTTTATCATTAAAATGGCTTTTAAACACCTAAATATTCAAAGGTTTTTAAATGTTCCAATGATTATAAAAAACGTTTATTCCAGAATATAACCGGATAAATTTGTGTATTGACTTAAATGGCATCACTGAAAACATGACTGGTAAAAAATAAGTACAATAAGGACTTTTTTTAAGCATAATCTTTTTGTAAATATTCCACAGAAAATAAAATATTATTTTACTTGAAAGACATATATTGTAGATGTTGATACGGGAAAAATTACATTTCTTTCTCTAGAACGGTTTTTAATTCTACAGATAATAATTTTGTTCTAATAACATTTCCTCCAACTTTCTTCAAGTTGATACTTTAAATAATCTTGTTATAAATAGTCTATAAAACTATTTCAAATAGCTATTTCCTTAATCATACAAATTAATCTCATTCTATTTCGCAAACCTGCAGCTGAGTAGCAATATTTTACGGGCGTATTTTCCATAAATAATGAAGCGAAGTATTTTGATAAAAAATGCTGTATTTTATACAGTTATAATGATAATCCTTTATAAAATTTGTTGTTGAGTAACAACGCCAAAACTATATTCCAATTTACTTACAATAGTCAATCAGAAAATGGCATCGTAAACTGGTTTCCTCATATAGAAATATAAATTTCAAACAGCATTAAACTGCAATAATCATTCATTTGTTTTGATGTGTATGTGGGATCTGAAATATTTAATTTTACTATAATTTGTTAGAAAAATATTTGAGTGCGTTTGTAGTGTTTATATACAATATAAAAATGTATCGTGACGGATTTTTTAAATGTTGATTGGTGTTTTAAACGGGAAAAATTTCTCATAAAAATTTATTATATTTTTTTTTAAATGAGAGGAGGGAATTCATTGCTATATTTTTTCTCTAAAATTGTGGAATATTAAAAGATTTGGATTGAGAACACCTTTTAATAACGGTACATTTTCACTCATTCAATAATTACAATATACTGATATTATGTATCATAGGTGCTCAAAATATGTAAGAATTTACCATTAAATTTAACAGCGAAATTAAGGGTACAGTAACTGAAACATAAATTATTTACAAAGTTAGGGAAATTAAAAGTTATCTCTACAATACAGCCATAAATAAAGCAGTTCTTAGATTTATAATACGAACTCAGTTCTTAACGTCAAACAAATAACGATATTTTTTTGTCCATGAAATAATGAACTAACTCTTGAATTGATATCCTCCCATTATAGGGAAATCAAGAATCGCTTTGAAAGACGGACGTGATACCAGTCTGAGTGCTTGAAACTTGTGCGCAGATCCAGCTTAGAACTTCAACGAATGAAAATGATTCTATTTTATTTCTTAGAGTGCTTGTTCTGCGACGATGGACGACACCAAATAAACAGCTTGATGAGTTACACTCGATCAAGACAGGGCATCTTTTCTTGCCCGGGTATATTGGGAGAATACAGACTGAGAACGTGCCCATTATCCTTGTACATGATATCCGGGTACATGTTCAAGTCTCCTAAAAACACGAAAGATGAGTCACACTCGGAGAAGGAGTCCGGTTGTCCTGGATCGATGACTAATGTACTCTGAACGTGCGACCAGGTGCCATCAGAAGATCCTAGAGTGCGATGGAAGTTTGGATTACCCATGATGGAGACGTCATGGATATTGGGGTACACAGCTGGAGGTGCTACTACCGCTTTTTCCAATTTGCCGCTATACTTGGCTTGCACGTCATTGCTATTAGCTGTCGACTTGTGGTGATAATGGAGGAAAATGACTGCCAAAAGGGTTATAAGGAGGGCGATCGTTACTGGAATGATTATGAAAAGAGAACTGAAATGGATGGTGAGATCGTTGCTTCCGTTTTTTGCTGGTTCCGAAATGAAATTTTCCGAATCTGATAAAAAAAGAACAATATTTATGTGACATATTAAATAAAATTATACATAATTTTTATTCAGTAACAGGGTGGGGAAAATGATGTTATTTTCCCAGAACAGAGTGAATTTAAATGATTAAAAATTAGTTTTTTGTTCATAATTTTTAAAGCCTTAATGTGTTAAGATAGATTTTTATAATAAAAAGACACTTACCTTTCCATATTTAGGCGTTTTTTAAGTACTGGGTTGTTCTCATTTTATAAATAAAGAAAACTGAAACTTACCTTGTTAACTGGGTAGTTATACTTATATTTTTTTATAGTTTTATAAAGACATATACATGAATAAAATGTGTTGTATTAGTTACATTTTGCTTAATTCAGTATATTTAGCAAAATTACTTTGTTTCATAAATTATACATTAAATATTTTTCTTAAATGAGCTCTTATGAAATTCAGTAAAAATATTAGTCTTGAAATACTTCTATTAAGAAAAATGTTTTCCATTTTGTATTTTATATTTGTAGGATATTTAACAATCCTTTTAAGAGAGATTGTTTGTTATACAATATTAAGAATGACATTTCTAGACTTTAAGGGGAAAAGTGGAACGCTAATTATCATTTGGAATCTCTATCGTTTATTTTGTTAAAGAATCATTAACAACATATACAAGTATACACATTTTGATAATTATATGCAATATATCTAATACAAATCACAATAATCTCAAATAATAAAATACTCAATCGTTTTGAGTGACATTTAATTTGAAATTACTTCGACTCTATGTGATTCAAATTAATGAATTGCAGAGACCGGAAGAAATATGCATATTCTTGTTCTAGTTTATAGTGTTATGAAATATTATAAGAAACGAGCTAAAGAATGAGTAATTTTGCAAAAACATAAAGAATTAGCGTGAATTGACAGAAAAAGAGAAGACGGTTTAATAGATTGATAATCATAATTAATTAGTTCTATATAGTGTTGACAGATTTTTTCTAAAAAATGGTATGATGCTATTTGCTTGACCTATATTCAAAATTCATGAACTTAATGTCATTAATATAGTTTAAATATGAATCTCAGAAAATAAATAAATTGCATTATTCCGAATAATTTTTCCGGGAATGTTATAGAATTAAAATCATAAATTGTTGAATAATTTATATATTTGAAGCTTATTTCTATAAAATATTATAGAAATAAACTTTATATATAAACTGTTGAATAATAAGTTTATTTACGGCATTTTTAATCAATAGTTTTTATACATATTTTTCAAATACTTAATTTTTAAAAATATCTTTAATTATTTTCTAGAAATGTTTATAAGTTTTTGTTTTCAGATTTTCATCTTTGACGTAAATTCGGAGAGCTCATTTCATCCAATTAACATAAAACTATGTCGGTATATTTGGAACATCCGAAATTCTTAAGCATTAATACCTAAAGGAAGAAAAATTCTTACTTCCGCGTATGGTTAAGAAGGCACTGCGGAAGCTGTAGCCCATGGTATTGGCGCCTAGGCAAAGATATTTTCCCGCATCCTCCTTCGAAGCTCCAGTAATGATAAGCTTATTAATGAAAGAACCGTCAGATCTTTCCAAAACTTCCGTAGACTTTAAAATTCTGAAGTATTCTCCATGAATTTTGATAACTTTTTGACCATTCACTTCCGCAGTAGATGGATCTGTTTGTTTTAACCACTAAAAGAAAGCAAATGGAATCTAAGCAATGTTGTGTCACTGAATATTTTATTTACTATGGAGGAATAAAGATTTCTCACATATAAATCTTTGATCACAAAAGTTACAGAAAATTGGAGGTTATTTAATGAGAAATTTGAAATTTGAAATCACATGATGAATATAATTCAGTTACCACTTTTAATTAAGCATGAATATTTATATGATTTAAAATTTAAATTTTAGGAGATTTTGATATGCTCTAAAATTTTTAAAAATCTAATGCATTTTTTTCTACTTTCTAGCAAATTTTTTATTTTACAAAATTACATATCTACTGTTTTAAAATAGTTTTTAATGCAAATAATGTTTGATTAATGATTAATTTTTTGGAAAAAAATATTCCTCTACTATTAGTATGAAAATCAAGGAACTATTGATGTTCTTATATTTAAGTACTTTTAATATTATATAATTTTTTTAATAAATAAATCTATAAATCTTATAAATATATAAATTTATATGAATCTTTAAACATTTTTTTATGTTTATATTTTATCTATGGACGCAATAAGTAAGATAATAATAACAATAAAATTTAGCTTAAAAATATTTTAAATAAAAAATGCTAATAACTTACTTGCGCATATTCATAATTTCATACTTATGTTGTGTTAGAAAGGATTTTGTGTTATTGATAGTTTTAGAAGCAGTCCGAAACCAGAATATTAAGCAAGGGCTTTTGTCATGAAATCAAAACAAATAATATATTTGTGAAGAAATAAGGGTAAAAAGAGAATATAGGAAAAAGCTATAGGATAAATAATGTAGGAACAAGAAATGTTTTATCTCATGCTGTGAAACAGCATGTCTAGAGCCAAAGGATTGTTTTCAATAAATATAAAGACACATCGCTTTTAATTTTACTCCTCGAAACTCTAAAAAAGAAATAATTGGAACATCTTTCTCAAAAATCATAAAGTGAATTATTTGGCAATTCAAATCATCTGCAAATTTATATACTTTAATAATAATGGTGGATCCTAATAGGATAGGTCTGCTTACAGATGAAAATAGTATACACTTTTCTGGTCATTAAAATTATTGAAGCACAAATGAATGCAAATAACGAAATGATATTTATTGGGCACATACGTTTTAGTGTGAATAAATTTAATTTTTCAGGAGAAATCTGAAAGTATTCATCTCTCGAAAAATCAGTACCCAAACAGCTACTTTTGGCAGAAATAACATCTTTTACTTAACAGAATGTGAAATCGAAAAGAAATTGTAATGTATGTCCAATTAGAGTAGTCTATAAAATTCCAAAGCTAAGCCATGGTTCATCAATCGTAGTGATTTGACAATGCAATGAACAGTTATTTTTAGTTGAGCATTGCATTTAAACTGAAAAAAACTGGAACACATACTATTCAGCATAATTGTTGATTGTATTTTGTATAATGAAAGATAATGACAGTAGAAAATATCAGCCGTGCATTATCTTTGTAAAACGTTACGCCGGTTTCAAAAATCAAAGAAAAATCATTAAAAATCAAAAGTATAAAAAATGTAGCACTTGGTGTTAAAGCTTTAAGGTATAGAAATGCAACACTTAGTGTTCTAAAGAAATCTAAATAACATCAATGTGACGACGAGTTTATCGAGATATGTACCCTATGGCAATTCATACGATTATTGTAAGTGATGAACCTGCATAAGCTGTGTGAGTGTGTGCTGAATACATACTGGAAATGTTTATTTTTCACGATGCTAGCAAAAAAGGATGATCCATCATAATGTTGTATATGGAAAAGACATCATTAGTGAATATGATATTTTTTTCTGTTGTTGATAACATCGTTGGAAGTGTTTTTCGCTGTGATGCAATGTTACAAGTAGCCGTATTGTAAGCAATCCTGTTACTACCGATATCATCAAATAGTTTTTAACGTTCTTTATGCCTTGCAATCGACTTCATTTCTTGATACATGAATTATGATAGAGCTGTAGAATTCCTTAATACCATGAACATAATTTGCTTGTTCACTTGGCTAATAATGATTAGAAGCTACTTGCGGCATGGCTTTCTGAATAAATCATCAATTCCTTATTCTGCTGGAAATAATCTAATCTCGACCAGGCAAGAATCAGTATTTTAGTAGAATAAGCCAGTCTCAAAAAGTTACAGAACAACTTCGATCAAACTGATCAAAGTCGTGTAATCTGGTAAGATTTTCTCCTCCCTATACAAGGCATGCAAACAATTTTTTTATTTAAAACGAATTCCCAATTCTGATATAGAAACCTGTTGAAAAACCCATTTTTTAAACATATGAATTTTGCTGTTTTCTTCTGCCTTATATAAATGCGTTTAAAAGCTAATAATTTGAATATCACAGCATCTTTTATATATAATGTGTTATTATGGTTCGAAAATTTCATTCCAATTTTAAGAAATATGCACTTATTAAATTGAAATCATATTTAAGATGAGTATCTTTGTTAAATAATTCTTTAGTCTTCGAGAGAAACAATTCTTTAATCTCCTAAAATATCTAGGGTATTTTTGATCAATATGGTATAAATTTGGTGAGGAAGTAGAAAAAAATCATTAAGAGGAACCACCTTATAGAAAAGAGTTGATGGAAAGGAATAAGTGGAGCTATTGATCAGGTTTCGCAATTGATTACAATATTTTGATTACAGATATCTGCCAAGCTGGTAGTTGAATGGTTAAAGTTCTGGTTCTTGGTTCAACAGTCCGTGGGTTAGAACCTCACCTCGAGCTTGGATATTTGTAATAGTTTGAAACCAAAACTGTTGGTCCGAGTCTAATTAGCTTTCATGTGAAAAAAATGACAGTTAAGTAAGGAAGCACACGAAAATAGCCAAATTATAGAGAACGCTGACTGCATGCAGTCAACTTTTATGGTTACACGAATGGTACATGCCTGTTACCACCTATCTGGATCATCGCAAATATTTAAGAAATTCTTCTGCATCAGTCAGATGTTTAACACACTTTTGAAATGAGCACCGTAACATTGCAACTCATCAATACTTTGGAAAGGACTCTAGGAAGACATTGAATTGTGCTTGGCTATTATTTCGCATGCCCTCAGATCACCAAGTTCATATCCTCTTGAATACCATGGAAAACTTGATTTTAATAAGACATTAGCTTATAAACTCACCTAGTTGCCATAATTTCCATTTGTGCTGTTATGATCCACGAAATGTCAAGTATCTTTGAAAATATACGCCAATCCAAGTCATGAAGCATCATGCGTGTATCAATGCCAATAGAGAGCATAATTCCATATCAGAAATCTTCTCTGATTGTACTCCTTTTTGTTTAAAGTGTTTTGCACTGTTAAGTGTTATAAAGTATTTTGCACTGCTTTTTGTTATTAACTTTTCTGTGTATTCATCTCTATCTCTTGATTAAGTACTTATCCCATAATTTCCCAAGTGAAGATAATTCTACGAAATTCACTGCTTCTTCAAAATTCCCTATAAAAAGCTCGGGATATTGAAAGAAAATACTTTGAGATAATTGTCTGTAGATCTTTAATATTCTGGTTATAAAGATTTACAGACAGTTATCTCAAAGTATAAAATTTATCTAATTTTTGTCCATGAAATACCTCTTAAGGACTCAGGTTTACTTTTGACTTATGTAATATATTAAATATTGCAATGCATAGATTGCCCAGGTTCTAAAAACAGCTGATTATATATCATAATGACATACTTGCAGAATAAGCGTTGCATAATGACATACAGCAACTAGATATTTAAACCTCGTAAATATGACTAAATGGGTTTACGTTCATTATTTATAATATTTTCTCGCACATAAAATTAAAAACTATTAACTTAAAATTATTTCTCTCATATTTGATAATTTTATTAAATTTTTTTAACTAGTTGAAGGTGAATAACAAGTGATTAGAAATATAATTTTCTAAAACATAGACACAGAAACTGATGATACAAATCTATCAGACGAAATCAGTACATTTAATCATTGGTAGTTTGTATGTATCAATTTCAATATAGCTATAAAATTTAATATTTAATGTTTTAATAGAGATACAGAGCTAAAATATAATATTTAAAATGTTTTATCGCATAGAATCTACTCATCTCAAACTGGATTATGAATACGGAATTTAAAAAAAATCATGAAGGTTGTAGAATTAACCTTACCAAATGAATAAAATAAAAACCACTTACTTAATTTCTTGATTATACAAATAATTTAATTCATTTCAGTCCTTTTATTGCCATTTATCATTTTATTGTCATTTGTGATATTTTCTCAACACAGAAATAAATGTGAGTGTAAGATAGGAAGAATGGTTATTTTGGATGAGTTGATGGAAAAAAATATCTATCAAATGTCAAAAAATGAGATCTATATCTTATTTTATATATGTAACTGAGAACTTTATTAGAATTTAGCTATATTACTAAAGGAATAAATAGGAAATAAAAAATGTTAAACTACGGAATAAAAAAATAACAAAAACCAAGTAAGAATATATGAAACCTTATTTTCTTACAAGAAATAAAAACTGTTAAAACAATGAAATAAAAAACACAGTGAAGAAAATAAATAATATACGAAATTTTTTAATTTTCACACAGTAAAAAAATATTCCATAGAGATTATTTAGTTTATAAAAGGCTTATTTTCTAAACTAAATAAAATTTACTAGGGCTCTGAGATAATGTCCATTATCAAAATAAATTTATACCATATTTTAATTTGTTAAATTTTTACAACTTTAAAATTTATTTTAAAAGTTATATATTTTTGTTTAACTTTAAAATTTCAATATTTTTTGTTTTAATTTACAATATTAATTTAGTTTAATATATTTGAAAATTTAATAATAGTCTCACTTATTGAATATATATATATATATATATATATATATATATATATATATATATATATATATATATATATATATATATATATATATATATATATATATATTTCAAATTTTTCCCAGAAAAATGATTGACTAACAATTTCCAAGACAAGTTGCCTATAAAATAGACTTATGATATTGATAAGAGGCTCTATTGATTATTTTCATTTTGCCAATCTCACCTGAACATGAGGTAAAACCTCACTCTTCACTCTGCACTGGAACACAGCCGAACCTCCCTCCTCAACGGTTGTATTGATTGGGTGAATACCTCGGAGTTCTGGTTTCTTTCGAGCACCTAAAGTAAAAACTTTATAATAAAAGAATTCCAGGAACACTCTTCATCTACAACACTAAGGCGTACGTTTGATGATGAAAATAAATCTCTTCTGATCGAAAATACGGTCCGAAATGATTTATAATCTCTTTCTTAACGTATAAATCACAAACTTAAGAATGTGATTGAAAAACTTGTTTTAAAGTTTTACCGTAAAATAAGATTATATTTGAAATGTGTGATAGTGAGCTATTAAGTTTTATAATCTCTTAATCGTAAATTGTGAGCAGCGATTTTTTTTACCTTAAGTTTTTGACATTTATTTCCAAAGAGGATAAGATTTTATCAAGTAAATCTACTTTAAGAGTTTTAATAGCTTTTATCACATTACTTAATTTTGAGTTGTCAGAATATGTACTAAAATTGACAGAAAATTTCAATGTTCTAAGTTATTGTAAATTCAAATATTAATTTTGATGAATAATAAATTTTGCTGTGAATTTGATGAGAAATTTAATGTGCAATGCTTTGTATGATGCAATGAATGATAATATAAATTTTTTGTTCGGCAGCAATATTAATGTTGATGTAATAATATTGTTATTAATTCTTCACATTTGAAATGTTACTTTTTTGCACATTTATAATCCCAATATTCTCCTTCCCTAGATTTAAAAGGCTCTAATATTTTCTTCTTAAAATTTGATGCGGTTTAAAAATCCCCATTTGATTTATCATCAAATGAAATCTCACTACATCAGAATTAAGAAAATTAGTGACATATCCTTATTATTTAATTGTTATAAAATAATTTATTTATAAAAAATTATAAAGCTGTTTCACATTGAAAATAACACTTGTAAATGCCTTGAGTCTTATAAACTGTGGTAAATAAATATCTTATTAAACTTTTTTCATTTTTTTATATTTTTATCCTATAATAAAATGCCACAATATGGTCATACGCTTCTACACACTACTGAATGGCCAATACGCTGACCTTCAGTTCTCCTGTTCTTGGGTTCATTTCAGGGCATGGATATTGCAGTTATTCAGAATCCAATTCAAACTGTTGGTCGGTGCTTAATCAGCCCACCAAACATTGAACTCCGTGTTATACATAGTTTAACAAACAAACTTATTGTAAGTCTTTCAAACATCAAAGTATTGCCTTCCTAAAGGATTTTAAGTACATATTAAGCCATATTCATGTAACATCTGTTCGAAAAAACTCGAAACTCTCCTCATTACCCACCAAACAGATGTGTATGTTAAACGTAGATTCTTAACATCCATTTCCTGTCATTCAATAACGGCTAGGAGTGAATTCCTAATTTTTCATTCCTATATCAGGTTTTTATCACAATTACACTCTGAGCTTAGCTTTGAGTTCAACAGTTTCTGGAATCGATTCTCATGTCAGTGGGTGGTAATTTAATCCGGTTAATTCTTGAGAACAAAAATGACCTTAAATCAACAATCTAAAATAAAATAGTTTTAATTTTCAAATATGAGTCTATTTCTCAAAAAAATATTCAAAATATTTTATGCCGCTAAATGTGAAACTTTGAGCGCATCGTGGACTAGTTGTTGTTGTACCAGCATGCTTCCCTGTACATAGCCTTGAATTGGGCTCTACCAGTTAGATAGAAAAAGTCGGGTGGAGGCTTCGTGATTTTGAAGTAGGGGCCAAAGAGAAGACTCCCAGTACTTGTCCTGCCACCCCAGAGATATCATTTCACTTGAAGGACATTGTAACCATGCCCAATATTAACGTGCCCCAGCCACCATTAGCGAATACGACGTACCTTCGATTAAGCCGGGATTCGCACTCACTACCTTCCGATAATGTGAACGACTCCCAAACCAACCAGGCCACCGCAACCCATCGTGAATTAGTGGTTGGACAGAGCTCTTCAGAGTTTAAGCTCTGAGTGTCTTTCTTACTCACGGCTGAACTACAGGAAATAATGGTTGCATTTCTGCATTCCGCATGAACGTATGTTTTGGTGGGCGCTTGGAAGTTTTCCGAATTTCCTCCCTTGTTAAGCTTGAATATGCAGTTTAATTTACGAAAAGCTCTTTCGTGAAGTAATTTACGTCGAGGATACTAAAATGTTGTACTAAGACTTTAGGACAATAGGCTGTTCACGATACAGTGTCAAAATATTAAACTTTGGAGTCATTGTGGTATAATCGTAGAACTGTATTTTAGGGTATAGGGGTTCTCGGAGTTGATTTAAAGCACTGTTGAATAATGGAAGATCGACGTTAAGTTTCTAATTTCTGCTTATACATCTATAAGAATACTGATTAAGAGATTTTCGTATTTTTCCCCCAGGCACAAATGAATGCATCCCTCTATTCAAATGTCTTTCTGAAAGACTAAGTGTATTGGATGTTGGAATGCTTCCTAATGGCCTCGGATTGTTAATCTGTAGGACAAAATAAGAAAAAGGGGTGTGGCTTAGCGATAGGATTGCTTTTTTGGGTATAGAAGGTCCTAGGTTTGAGCCCAGCGGCTGTTAAACAAAGAGAAATGTTTTATGCTTTCTAAGAGATTTTCAGTCAGGATGGAAGTTATGAAATTTCCTTTCTTTTGACCCATGAATTTGTCCCTCTTATCCATGAAAAGTTTTCCGAAAAAGCAAATTTACGAAAGAATCTATAAGCTTTAAATATTTATTTTAAATATTATTAACAAATGTGGTCATATTTTTTTTCATCTCAGTCTTTCCAAGAAAAAAAAAAAAACATTTATTTCAACAATTTGTAGGTTTGACTCCTACCTCGGATATAGATGTTTGGAGAGACTTGAAATCCACTTTAAACTGTTATTCTCTGTCTAATTTGATTTCGCATGTAAAAATGATCATAAGTGGTTAACCTACGGAACCTATCAACCCAAAAGAAGTAATTGAAGATTGTGTGACTGCCTAAAATGCCTTCAGAAATTTTCCAGCTATACATTTTGAAGCACTTTTTATAAATAAAGAATCATAATCACTGACAAAATACATTATTTTAGAATAAAAAGAATTATTTTTTTAACATTGATAAAACTTCATAAATTTCAGGGAGTAAAATCTATCATAATTTTCCAATCATGATACAGTTTTTTACCTGGTATAATATCAACAATGACTGTGTAATTCCTGTGTCCATATATATTATAGGCTACACAAGTGTAACTACCACCATCCTCTTCTTGAAGATTGCGAATGAATAAGCTCCATCGAGTTCGCTTCGAACTTGATAATAATGAAGTATTTAAGGGTTGGCCATTCTTCAACCACGTGACTTGAGGTTCCGGATTACCTTCAGCTTTGCACAACAATCGAAGGGAGCTTCCAGATATGCGACTGACTCTTCCATTGTTAGTTTTGGTTACATTCGTCAAAATAGGAGGCTCTAAGTGTCAGAAAAGAGAATGACATTTTTTATAAAAATAAGGGCATAATTAGCATATATGATTGATAAAGGTGTTTATGCAAATATTTCCACTTAATTTTGTTAATTGTTATTACCTCTAGCTGTTTCACTTTCACCATACATATAATTTCGATTCGGTTCAAGTTCTTCTCGATTCATGTGATTTCCAGTTGCTATAACAATATAAATAATATTTATCAAGGAATGCTAGTAATTCTGTAATAATAGTAGTTTTATTATGTTATACAAGATTACTTATGATAGTTTGTACAAAATGCGTATATAACTGTCCAATTTGTTGAAAACCATGTCAACTTCATTAATGACAAACATAGTTGTGATAAAGTAAAAGCAAAAAGTTTTTTTTAAAAATTCACTTGGAAATTTCAGTGAGGTAAGTTGAACAATGGGGTATATGAATAGATTGTACAAAAGATACATTATATTTAATTTTGGAAAATAAACGTCTTTAGAATTAAAGGGTCTTCTTTGGAAAATAGCGTCTTCCATTCGATAAAATGATCATTTTATAAAACTTTCTGCGTTTTTACTTATAGAAGAGGATAAACAAAATTACTTCATAAAAGAAACAATATGATATTACAATTAAGTCCTAAAATTTAGGAAAGCTGATTAACGTTCATGTAATAATGATATACTAGTTTCGTGCCACAGTATGAGAGAAGTTAATCACCATTAAGAATTTCTTTTCCACCAGGGGCACTTTATGAACAAATGTTAAATTTATTATCTAACACAAGCACAAATTTCTTGAAATTAAAAGGATTAGCTTGTAATAAACTTTATATATATATATATATATATATATATATATATATATATATATATATATATATATATATATATATATATATATATATATATATATACTCGTGACCATAAATTAAGGATAATGCAAGTTCAAGTAAACAAAGAGACAGCGTAACAAATGTGACTTATTTGTAAAATCTATTTATTAAACAAAAGGTAAAGAGCAAAAATGATGCTATATGTTTGACATCATAAATAAAAAATTACGATTTTTACTCCCTGGAGCAAATTTCAAAAAACAACCTATTTACAAAAACCAATAAAACATGGTTGGTATGATGATTAATACATAGTATGCCCCCATAGGATGCAATACAGGCCGGCCGTACAACATCTAGGCATGCTGAGTATCAAATTATCGATCTGATCTTGGCGAATATTACACCACTCATCAAGCAATGCTCTCTGAAGTTCCCGCAGGGGGCTGACGGACTGCAATTCGTCTGCCAAGCATGTCCCACACATGCTCTATTGGATTCAAGTCTGGTGAGTAGACTGGCAAGTCCATACGGGTAATATCCTCCTATTGCAGGCATTCGTCTACAGTGTTTGCACGGTGAGGACGGACGTTGTCATCCATAAACAGAAATTCTGCACTCCCAGCGCCCCGAAATAGATGTACATGTTGTTTCAGAATGACATTCCGATAGATGGGCCTGTCATGGTTACATTATGAAAATGCAGGTTAGTTCTGGAACCCAGTATAATTCCCCCCCCCCAAACGAGCAATCCTGCACCACCGTAATGGTGTCGTCCAATGGTGTTCTCTTCGTGGTAATGGGTATCTGGCCCTCTCCATATGAAAGTCCGGCGAGAATCAAACTGAAAGCTAAACCTGGACTCGTCGAAAAACATTACACAAGACCACTGTTGTGGTGTCCACAATGCTTGCTCTCTGCTCCAGGCTAACCACATTCGACAGTGAGTTTTGGTAAGTGGAACACATCTGACAGGCCTACGAGCATATACACTAATGTGCCCTAAGCATCTGTACACCGTCTGCCTTGTAACTGTCGTACCGATAGCTGAAGAAAGATAACGAGACATGTCTGATGCTGTGCTCCATCTGTTTCTTTTGGCAGTAACTGCTAAATACCGGTCCTCATTCGGCGTTGTAACTCAGGGGGCGACCTGTGCTGTAACGTCTACTCACATTACCATCATCTTGGAACCGTTGCCAAATACTGGAGATGACACTCTGGGTGATTCCAAGTTACTCGGATACTTCCAGCTGAGTTCGTCCACTACCAGACGGCCGATAATTCTACCACGTAAAATATCATCCAAATGCTTCCTTTGTGCCATAACTAAGCAGTTATTGCTCTGAAAGGCCTTAAAAGCGCTTGTGAAAATTTTACTTCTTTGCAACCATTCCTTATATACCCCTCTTTTACACTCTCGTCATTGTGACGTACTATTGGCCAAATCAGGTGGTTTTTTGTAATTTGCATATTATTTTTCAAGATGTGTGTGATAATTTACACATATTTGAAGTTTTTATTTTAGAGATCACAATTTATGTGTGATTCTGAGTTATATCCTTAATTTATATACATGGACATGAGTATATATATATATATATATATATATATATATATATATATATATATATATATATATATATATATATATATAAAAGTACATATCTTTATTATTAATTTATCTTAATTTTAATTTAAGTAAATTTTTGAGAAAGTTTTCTTGTGTTAATATCATTTCGTATCACAAGATTTTTTATAAGGTTTTTTGGTATCCTTTTGATTTTTTGTGGTTTTAACCTTAATTTTTAAAACATAACCATGTGCTGTGTAAGAGTAATGCTAGCATGTAACATCATATCTTTACTCATGAAAATATTAATTTCTTGCAATTACAATTAGTTTCACTTGAATAAAATAAAATCACTCCCTATCAAAATATCAGTTAAAATAGTTTTCTGGAAATCTGAAATAGCAACTGTGAAACACATTACATATACTTCAATATCAAAGCAATTTACTAAATAATTTTAGAAAGTTTTCTTGATGAAATATTGTTATATATTTTTCTTTTATATATAATTTAATAAAAATAACATTTTAGCTTGACTGATGATCCTTCTTCTGGAGCCGAGCTGGCAGACGAATGGTTAGCGCTCTTGCCTACAGTTCAACAGTTCGTGGGTTCGAATCCCACCTTGGGCATGGATGTTTGTAGTGGTTCGAAATTCACTTTAAACCGTAGGTCCCGGTCTAATTAGCCCTCGTGTGCGAAAAATGACCGTTGAGCGACAAACAAACCTTCTTGAAGAAAATAAGCCACGTTAAAATTCTTAAAAGTTTTATTTTAAATTTATTAACTTCATTTAAGCCAAAAGTAAATTTTTGCATTTCGTTTTTTTCTTTAATTTCTATTTACATAACTGTAATTAATTCATAGATTTATATATACATTTTATTGCTTTATATTTTCGGAAATTTATTTCTCCCTATATCACATTGTTGAACTCGGAAAACTGTCCATTTTTATTCAATTTTAATAGATAAGGAAAAAATCTGATCCAGTTCCAAAAATTTCTTTAAAGATCTCTATACCACATAAAATGAAAATAATTCCAACTTATTACAAATCTTAGGCCTTATCAACATGAAGATCTATACTTGAATCAGACTCAAGCTTTGTTTTTCAGTCACAAAAAATATGTCTTCTTTAACCAAGATACTTTTGCCTTATAATTCTTATATTCAGTATTATGGCTTACTATAGCAACTTTATAAGAGAGGATAAAAAGAATTTATAAAGTTTAATGTATAAAATTTCTAAAATCTTGTCACGAATTATAAAGTATTTTGGAGGAAATTTATGAGATTTTCTTTTATTTTAAATCTATAAATTCTAAATAATAATACATAACAATTAGTTATGTACAATTTCAGATTCAAATTTTATGAATCATTTTTTAGCTTTTCTGAGTATATCAAATATTAAACTTTTGATATAATAACATGATATAATAACTATGATTTTCATTATTATTTTTTATTTATTTTTAGAAAAAATATACTCTTTTTTTAGAAAATAAAAAAACTTAAATCTTGCAATTAATCAAGTAATAAAGTTTTTATAGAGATGTTTTAAATATATTTCATGAAAAAGCAAAATGAAATGGAACCAAATGTTTTGCAATTAATGTGATTATTAACCATTAACATGAGTTAATAATTATTGCGAGTGATATCTCAAAAAAATCCTGTAAGCCATCCTGAGGAACCAAATCTATACTGAGAGAATTCTTTTAGTGGGATAGGCGTAAAATATAGTGGGAAAATGGGACAAGGAATCATCCTTCTTATCGGGTCGTAAATGCTACTCTTGCGATATTGACGGATACAAGAAGCGAAATTGACTTTAAACCCATAAAGCAGAATATATGGTTTGGTCACTAACCAAGCACAACCAGAGTCACGTTCGTGTCTACTTTCCCGAAGCCGTTTACAGCTCGGCATACGTAAACTCCCGAATCCTGAGGGACGGCGGACTTGATCTTGAGGACGCCATTATTCTGGACGCGGAAGCGATCCTCATGAAAGATGCTTAATGACTCCGTACCATAGTACCACTCGAAAAAGAGCGTATCCGGATCGGCCTGGACAGGGCATGGAAGCTGGACCTTGGCTCCCTCAGGAACCACCCGTTCCATTACATAGGCTTCAGGGACGAGGCGAGGTGGACCTGGATAAAAGGAAAATGATGTTTAATCCTTTTTTACAGATTCCTTAAAACCTATAAAAAATCAGAATAAGATAACAGAAAATATACTTTAATTGCCAAAATATCCTGCCTAGGGAATACGTATAACTCTCAATTTTGCTTTTATTTTCTCCATGACTTTTGCAAAGCTTATGACTTGATATAATGTTTTGAACATTTTATACACTTACGGCTTAACCAGTAATACACACGTTGATTAGCAATTTAATTTTTTTAAAATTAAGTAAACTTTTAAAAAAGTTTTTGTAAGTATTTCTAGAAAATGAAATAGTAGTTATTATGTAATTGTGTGGTACACAATAAAAATACACCTATTTACGTTAGATATATTCATAAAATTAATTTATTTTCTCTTATTTATGAATCTGATTTTTATATTTAAATTTTTATACTCAAAACAAATTATTTTGATGAATGATTATGTATATTTATTATTTATTGTAAGTAAGATTTTATGTAACATATAAGAAAGTATTTTAATTTGTAACCTTTATATATAAAATAGGATTACAGCTTAAACAATTACGCAATTGTTTTAAAACATAAAATGATACAAATGAGATAGATTCTTAAGCAAAATTTTATATTTAATGTAAGTACCATAGTTAATGTTGATAAAATTTAAAAAAATCCCAAACAATATAGAATCTTAGATGCATTCATTTTGTCGAAATCTATTTTTTGTTAGAAATATCACAATTATTGTTATTGCACTTACATTGTAATTTGCAAATATTTTTCTATGCACAATTATTTTTAATTAGAATACAACATCTCGGTTTTCAAATATTAAGTTGAGCTCATACACATAAGAATAAATTTTGTGATGGAATTAGAGTGAAAAATATTTGAGTTTTATGTTTATAAAAATACCCTTTTTTAGTTCTTTTATACCTTACAGTTTATAAACTAATACACTGGTGGAAATGCAATTAAAGACACTCAAAAATTCACTTATTTTTCATATAAATGCCCGTGATATTTTTTTGTACTAACCTTATTTGAATTAAACTTTTTCTCTTCAATAATTTTGTGCAAAAAACTTGCAAAGAAAAACTAATTTAGTGAGTATTTACATCATTTAGTTAAAAAAATCCAATATTTCGGTGGAAATGCAATTAAAGACACGTACTTTAAATCTAGAATTTTAGCTATCTACCACTTCATTTTTGTTTCTAAAGTGCTTAAAAGGAGCAGTTTGTTGTCTCTAGCGTGTCTGATACTAAATATTTCAAAACATCTTGGCTCAAACACTTATTATTCAAAGGTAGTTATAGAATGGAACGTAACATCGGGCTTTCGATAGAAGAGCCATGAAAATTTCAAATTTTAAAGTAAGAAGACTACTCAAATAGGTCACTTGCAAAGAAAATTAATCGCTCTCCAACTGTTGTGTGCAATGTTTCAAATCTAGGTGATATGTATGGAGTCAAGAGGCGTCAAGGTATTTGTGGTAAATTAAGTGACCGTCAAAAGCGGCAGTTAATTCGCGAGGCAATAAGACCTAACGTAAATTCCACTAAAATTAGAAGAGATTTATGCCTATTTGTTACACAACTCGAAGAATCAGACAAATAATTAGTCAATCTGGAGTTGTTAAATGGGCGAGAAAACATCGCAATCCTCTCGTAAGTATTCAGCATAAGAAGGCTCATTTGGAATTTGCAAAAAAACATGCGAATTGGGACTTTGAATGGAACGATGTGGTGTTCAGTGATGAGAAAATGTTTAATTTAGATGGATCAGATTGAAACAAGTATTACTAGCATCGCATAGGAACCAAAAAGGAAATTTCAGTTAGCCGCAATTTTGGTGGAGTGCTTAAAAGGAGCTAATTGATTGTGTGGGGAGCTATCTCGAGCTATGGAACAACCCCCATCTGTTAAATCACACCTAAAATGAATTCCTCCGATTATATTGAACTCCTAGATAACGTTCTGTTGAATTATACCGAAGATATGGATGAAGATTCCAGGATATTTCAACAAGACAATGCAAGCATTCCCAACTCTAAAGCAACAAAAGCCTTTTTCATGGAGCGAAATATCAAGGTTATGGACTAGCCAACTAGAAGTCCCTATCTGAACCCTATTGAAAACATCTGTGGGGATTGATAACACAAAAAGTTTACGAAAACGTCCACTTTGAGTCAGTAATGGACTTAAAAGTCAAAATTCGTGATGTATGGCCAAATTTGCCATAAATTACCTTCAAAATCTTGTGAAATCGATGCCAAGTAGAATGCCTGAAGTAATTGTAAACAATGGAGGTGTCACTCATTATTAATTAATAAATTTGTTCGAAAAATAACAATGTCTTTAATTGCATTTCCACTTGAAATTTCTAATTTTTTGATTAAATGATCTAAATTCTCATTAAATTAATTTTTTTGTAATTTTTTTACACTGAATAATTGAAAACTAAAAATGTGATTCAAGTAAAGGTAATTCAAAACAAAATGAATTGTATGAGGAAGACATAATGTACTTTTTTATGAAAAATAAGTGAATTTTTGAGTGTCTTTAATTGCATTTCCACCAGTGTACTTTTAAGAACATTGGGGATAACCTAACAGCATAAATCTAGTAAAATTCTTTGGCACAATCAATGAAAATTAATAACGTAGATTTTCATGGATTGTGATTTGAGTCAGGAGTCGTATAAAGCTAAATTTAGGACTTCCTAAACAGCCACTACGATATAGATATGTCTTTTTACAAAGCAGGGAGGCTTCTTACTCTTCTATGGTTCAAAAGCCACCAGGTAAAAGACATGCGTCTTTCGCTTTCAAAAATATGTTCATATTCCTATCATAAAGTGAATTCTGGGTTTTGTTTTTGTTAATTTTGTAGTATTCCGTTTCAAACATTTAAACATGTAAAGTTACTATACAAACTTTCTGCATCATTATTCTTTAAATTACTTCATTGTTTCTAGGTTTCCTTTTTTGCAACACTTGAATAGAAGTTTCTAATAAAAAATATATTCCTGAAATGTTATATACTTGCGATGCTCAAAAAACCATACAGTATTCAAGAGCAATTTCGTTGTGTTATAGACACTGCTCAAATTAATTAAAGGATATTTTAAGCCTTTTATAAAATAATATTATAAGCAAAATGCTTTTGCATGAAGCGGAAGAAGAGAGCCTCAAATGTAAATTTTTATCATTTTCAAATTTCACAGTAGGCAAATTTTGTGTTTGACGTTGAAGAGGACACCTTAGCGACAGCGAATGAGATTTCCCTTTTAATTTAATGTAAGACAAAGCGGAAAAGAATGACCGGCATTTAGTAAGCACGTTGAGCTTCAATAAGTGAGATGTCTCAACGAAGACATTTAACCAAATCAGAAGCTTGGAGAGCTGTTGGCCGGTTAGAAGGAGCCAAACACAATTCGCAGTAGCAGAAGCCATTGGAGTTTCACAAAATGGAATTTATAGGTTCTGACATCATTTTTTGGAGATTGGAAATACAGGGTGAAGGTCAGGGCAAGGTCGTAAGACCTACAACAACACCCAAGGAAGACTATTATTTAACTGTAACAGCTCGGAAACACCGAAATATGAATGCCACTCTTCTTCATTTCTTTCACTCAGCTGCAGCGCTCTTGCCTTCGGTTCAACAGTTCATGGGTTCGAATCCCACCTTGGGCATGGATGTTTGTAGTGGTTCGGAATCCACTTTAAACCGTAAGTCCCGGTCTAATTAGCCTTCGTGTGAAAAAAATGACCGTTGAGCGACAAAGAAACCAAACCACTCAGCTGCTGGTACCACAGTTTCGACACAAACTATCCAAAACTGCCTTCACTCTGTAGGGTCATATGATCACCGATACCATTGATGTGTGCCACGTTAATAGCAAGGCAACAGAGTATGTGAACAGAAGAAGAAATGAATGGCGCAATATTTTTTCCTCAGATAAGTCCAATTTTTCTCTTTATCCTGATAATAGGAATATTTTCATTTGGAAGGAACGTGGCATTAGAAACAATTCTATGATCGTGCACAAAAGTATCAGATTTGGCAGTGTATTTGTGATGGTTTGTGTTGGTATCTAAATTGATGGGTACACCAATCTCCATATTATTTGAAATTGATCTCTGACCAGCCGCCGATGTAGGGATGAGATCCTCAGACCTATTTGTAGTCCCTTACGCTGCAGCAATTGGAGATGACTTCATGTTAATGGAAAACTACAGGCCACATCGTGCTAGCTTGGTGAATGATTTTCTTTTGGAAGAAGGAATCATATGAATGGACATATATCCAATACAGCATGCTTAGAACATTTTAGACAGACGAGTTATTTAGGCGCCTACCATCCCCATAAACTCTCCAAAACTGGAAAGAACTCTACTGGAGCTACTGAAAAGAGCTCTACTACAGAAAACCCCAGTCCTTCATTGATTCGATGCCTCAAAGTATTCAACGTTGCTGGCTTCTGAGGAAAGCCTTCCCTCCACTTAAAACCATTTCCTTTTAAGAAAACATTTTCTTTGTTTTTGTCACATTCACAATTTGTGATTTTTCTTTTAGTAGCCAAATGATCAATAAAATATATTTTTTCTGCCAAACAAATATCATTTTATCTCGTATATCCTACTATGTCTGTCAATAACGTATCAAACAACCAAACAGTTCTCCATGTGCAAGAGCAATCCCCAACCTCAATATCCCTTAATTGTTTTGAGCAGTGTATATAGCCAATGCACTTAACAAAGTCAACTATCAATTTTTCTAAATAGAATAAGTTATGAAGTAAATATCTGAGCTTCCATATAATCAATAGTGTAAGAACTTTGTATTGTGAATACTTAACGTGTGAGTTAGTGTGATACTTAGAGTGAGATGTTTTGCACAAACAATAATCATTTTCTACGTCGAGAACTAGATTTGCGATTTTCTATTTATAAGATTGAAGTGTATAGAACTAATTATTGAGAATGCAATATTTACAATTTTATATATTCCGCGCATATTTATTATTAATAGTAAAGTACATTCATGAGGGGTGAGAATAATGTTTATTGTTTTATAGTTTATCACATAACGCTGCACATTTATGTTATTCTTTCTCAGATTGCATTTATGAACTAACGAGATGCAATGATTATATAAGTTTATAAAATAAATTAAAAAAACCGCAGTAAGTATTTAGATCTAAACTCAATTAACAGTGTTGCGAAAGTAAAACGTAAGATCTTATTAAGTGATATTTTTCTTATGAAAAATTTCCTAATTGTTGATATTATAATAAGTAATTTATGAAATAATATTGTTTAATAACTAATTGAAAGATCAAATATATTATTTTGAAGAAAACATAAGTAAATATAAGTGCTATAATATTAATATATTGCAATCAACTAGTTAATTTCACTTGTTTCTACAAGCAATTAAATCTATATGGAATCATTTAAGAATTATTCATTTACTATGTTCATACTATAGAATGTAAGAGATCTATGCTATGATTATGATCATATCATGAATCTAATATAGACTTCAGTGAAAATTCCGCAGTTCAGAGTTTAATCATACTTTAAAAAGAAGAAAAAAAAAACCAAAGGACAATTTGGTATATATGAAGTTCAAGATTGTGTTACATTTACCTTTGGATCTTTCCTATCTTCTAAAACTACTTACGGAAATTTCTAAAGTTCTTACTGTAATATGTAATAGAAGTAATTTTTCCAGTCTTAATACTCACTTGTGGAAAGTTATATCACATTTATATATACGGGATATTTAATTGCTAGAGAAAATCAGAATTGATTAATGGTGTCATAGAAATTTTAAATGGACTAAAATCATTTTTTTCCACCTTACTTATCAAATAAATGCATTCAAAAATGGCGCAGGATAAATTACCCCTCATCATGTATCTTTTCCCTTTTCATGATCAGGATCTCATATTAAACAATTTTGTAACGAATCCCATCTCGTTTCTAGTCGCGAACCTTCGTGATTTATGAGACGAGACTTTGTGAAATGCGCTAGATCCCCCCCGGGCTCTTATCATTTTCAAATTTTCTTTCCCCCACATAACTCATAAGCTTGAATTTCTATTTTAGAGTGAGAGGAGAGAAAAAAAGATATTTTTTTTTGTTAAATCGTTCGTAAATCCTTGTTTTCGCCTCTAGTTATGAGCACCGATAATATTTCAAACTATTTTAAACTATAAGGAAAGCTTTTAAGATAAACTGTAAATGCTTTGTGAAATTCAAAGTTACAGTTCTCTAAAGAGTATCAGAATATAAAATTATACTTTTTGTATACTTCATGATGAAATAGATGCCCCATTTCTTTGCTCGAATATGTTGTATTTTAAGATTAAAAATGTTAAGTAAGAAACTTATTATATGAATGGTTTTTTCTCATGGAGAAGTGTAAGAAAATCTCTTAATTCTTTAATCTTAACATTTTAAAATATTTTTACTGAATTCAGAATTAATTGGATGTAAAAATTTTCCTTGTATTCAATTTATGTAAAATTTATTATTTTTAATTTCTTCGACAATTTTGTCTAAATTTCAATAATAGGATCCACTTAAGTTTAAGTTTTCATAGCTATTCTGAAACTCATTATTAACGCTAAAATTAATAGTTTTCCACACACGTATGTAAGACTAATATTTTTTAAACTCAACTTTGTATTGAAGATGCAAAATCATCCCTTATTTTACTTTTAAGCAATTGTTTTTTAAGAATTAGATGATAAGAATTGCATCAGTGAAACACATTTTCTCTTTAGCTTATTTATTTACACTGCATCAGGATTTTCGTTTCTTCTTCGTATGTCATGCTGATAAAATCATTATTTAATGCGGAAAACTAAGATTTGAGATCTAAATTTGTATATTTCAAGTTGTATATATTCAAAGATATTTAATTTTTTAAATTTAAAGATGAATAATTACTAACTAATTAATAATTATTTTGTTATAAATACATACAAGTCTTAATTTTGTTGATGATATACGCAAAGTCATACGATACTTTGAATGTATATTTAAGCTACTCGACTTTCCTTTTGAGGTTGAAATGTAGCACATTTGACTTTTTACATTTTCGCTGAAGATAATTATAAATCTAAAATTTACTCTTTTGGTTTTTGTATAATTATCACTTGAAAAACTAAAAATGAAATACATATTTTTAATATATTTTAATTTGGTATTATATGCTGACACATAGTTAAATGTATTTTAAAAACCTTTGATTTCTTTTATTCTTTTATTTAATTCTAAAATTTCGCTGTTTCAGTTTGAAAGAGGCATCATAGGAATAGCATTGATATTATTATCTCACATAACATTAGGCTTAATTACTAAGAAGACAATAGGAAAGCAGACTTCGGAAAGGCGCATCAATCATTATATTAAGTAATCAAGCCTATATATTAATCGTAGGATTTCAAGGGGATACCTCTTAACTCGTGCATGAAGCTTAACGCGGTACGTGACGTCATAATAGCAACTAGTCCATTTCTCCAGCACTAAAATATCCTTTACATTCGTGGCGTGCACGGGTCTTACTCTGGCAGAAAATTGAAAGCATAAAATGACATATCTTCGTGCATCTCAAGAGAAGAGGCATGAGTTAGCAGCGAAGGTAGAGAGAGTCGCTGCTGATTTCTAATCATGAGAGTAACTGAAATTTGTAAGGAGCGTGTGGAATAAACAATATATGTTTAAGCATTTAAGCGAGTTAACTTGGATGAACTGTTTTGGAAAAGCTGCCAGATGTCGTTTTATTTTCAGTAACGCTTAGTTGTACCTTATCTTAATATAATGCAACATCACACACATAACGTGTTGGTATGTATGATATAATATATTGTTTGTATGAAAATATGAAAATGGTATATAGTTTTATAGCATATTTACTATGTTATATTGGATCTTATGTATTGTGTGTTTGTTTCTGTATGCATTATTTTAATTATATTGTAGTCAACAATTATGAAAAATTGTAAAGTTTGATTTTTATTAAAATTTTAAAGTTTTAACTTGTTTTTAAAGTGAATTTAGTTTTATTATAATGTAATTCCCATATAATGATATGTTTAATGCATTTCTTATCTCAAAATAATTTATTCTGATAAAATTGGATTTATTAGATATAAAACTGGAATACAAATAAAGACATTCATTATGAAAATTTTGTTATCTATGTTGAAACATTATTAAGTGGAAAAATTATTTTTTACTAAACTGAAAAAATTAAAAAATATATCCATATGATAATTCAAATAATAATGTAGATTATCAGTTTAGTTTAGTTTTCTTAGCCGTTGTAAATTTGTTTCGTAATTAAATCAGTAAAACTTTTTTTTAACGATTTTGTGAAGCCATTTTTATATAGTATTTCTTCACACACATGAATACATACGATTAAGTATTTTAGAATCAATTTAGAAGAAACAGATTTCAAAATTGAATGGTTCGACCTGTCTATTCTCATATACCTACTACCTCGATCGTGTAATAAATTCTGCTTCTAGAGAACAAATTTTATTTCTTTCTTTCTTACGAATCAAAATAAGAAAGATATTTGAAATGGGAGCGAAACAAATCATGATTGACATTACCAATTGTTAACCGACATCGGTATCACCCAATAAAATACTGATGTGAATTTCAAGAATAAACTCATACAGGACAAATTGAATTCGAATAAAAATATCTTGTTGTATTCAGGCGATTTCCAAGTTCACAAAAAAGTTAGGTAGGGGTCGAACAGGGGGAAGGGAGGTTCATGTTACGAAACCTCAGTGATCCTTTGTGTTGTAAATCTTTCTTCTGCATCATTTGTTGGGAGTTGACAAGTTGACTTTTATTGCTCCCTTGGCGCATGTATACCCTTGATTTTTCCCTTTTCCGACTTTCTAATCGTTGTGGGAGGGGAAAAGAGGGAAAAGTCTGAACTGCGAAAAGTCTATTGAGGAGTCAATATTAATCCCTAACCAAAGAAACGTATATTGAAACATGTTATTCATGGGAGAATTTGTTTGGTCCAATATCGAGAGCTTAGCGATGATATTACATTAAAATCCAGAATCTGATGATTTTCTTGGTTTCAAATCCCGCATTGTCTCTCTCGCCGGTTAATCTCCTAGCTCAGGTGAGAGAGGGACTTTATTCATTTTTATTTCCTGTACATATAAGGAAAACTTTTTTCCGAAAAATATTGAAAAGTATGTTTAGAGGGTATGTGTTGAGTATCGAGGGAGTTTGGGTGTAATATTTAAGAGATTAGCCTGAGGGAAATTTCACACTCAGCTGGCGTTTTTGATGTAGAAATACTTTTCACGCAGTAGTAAATTGAGTTGAGTTGAATTGAATTGAAAGAACAGACGACTTTTATGTATGAGAATCATCTCAATCAATATATTTGTCATACTTATATTAATAATGATAGTTTTCTTGTATTTTTCTTATTAATTGTGGAATAAAAATATAGGTATAATATTTTGTGGGAAATCTTTAGTAATCACATTCTAAAATAAATTTAAATATTTTTAATGAATATAAGAAATAAGCTGAAATAATTTTCTAGTAAAACAAGTAAAATATTTTTAATGAAATTTAATCTATACTAATGAATAAATACCATGATTATTGAATAATTTAGAGCGTGAGCGATAACTTGAAATTCTTTTAAATATAGCTTCAGCTAATTTTTTTTGTTTCTTCAAATCCAGAAAACGGAATGGCTAAATATTGTGTACATCTAGGCTTACAGATTTAGTAAAACTGTTACTTTGTGTTTATATTATGTGAAATTTTGCATCGAAATATGAATTTGTTTAAGTAGTGGATTATTATGTTGGGATAAATCTGTGATGATATTTTTTTTAAAACATTTTCTGTTGATATCATTAAAGAACTTAACTTTTTCACAAAATTGTTTTTTTTACTATTTTTTATTTGAAAAGTTATTCAACAACGTAAAATTGGAATGATTTGAAAATGAATTATATGAATTTTAGTACAATGAACATTATTATATTAAGAGTCACAGTAAGTAGATTAGTCTTGTCTTAACGTTTGTTTTTCTTTTCATTAATAAATACAATTAATCTTTAGTAATTATAATAAATCACATGACAATACTTTGCTATGTGGTAGTTCTGTAAAATTGTATATATATATATATATATATATATATATATATATATATATATATATATATATATATATATATTATATATATATATATATTATATATATATATTATATATATATATATATATATATATATATATATATATATATATATATATATATATATATATATATATATATATATATATATATATATATATATATATATATATATAATTTTAACGTAATTTTATATGAACCATTACATCATAATCACTATTTATACGCTTTCATTTCAAATCCAAAACTTAAATTGTTAATAGTATTATATTATACACACACGAAACATACATGATATTATATTATAATTTAAACATTAATTGACATGCCAGTTTTGTTAATTATATAAATAAAATTTTCTTTTGTATTATAAATTAATAGATAGAATTTCATAAATAATGGTATTTAAATTTAATGCTGTTTTTTTATTAGGAGTATTTTTGTTGTGTAATTAATATTTTACTATAAAAAATGGAAATTTGTGTTACTCATATTTAGTATTTCAATACCTTATTTTCGACTTCAACAGAAAAATTAAGTCGACTAAATAAATGGAAGTAATATCATTCTTATATGAATTTTTGAACCATATGATATAAAAGTATTAAATTTCTATATTTTAAATTAAACCTAAATTTAACAAAAAGAGTGAAAATCATTTTAGCTGAATTGAAAATTGAGGGCGTAGAACTATATTTTAAAATGATATACGTCAGGAATGCCAAAAAAATGTTTGATTTATTTATCTACGAATATTCAAACCGAAATATCGTGCAAACGTATAATAATACAAAATATGGATGGATGTAAGCAACTTCCCAAACAGTGACAAAATATTTACAGAGAAAGAAAATACATCCTATATTCTTTTATCATAGGAGGAATCAATCGAGCGGAAAAGATCGGTAGAGCTTTGACAGAAAAGTGCCAGGTTATACATCTACCGTATAAAAATATGTGGTTCAAACGTGAAAATATTTCATATTTTGTCAGGCTTAATGGACTCAAACAAATCAATTCTATTTTTGCACCAATCCTTAAGAAAAACATGTTTTTTGTTTGGGCTATATTGCGTGAGCTATACCTATGGAATGCTAGATATATAGAAATATTTCAATGACCCCGAAACAATTTTCAATTTAGGGAAACTTGGTATTTCCTTTTGCATTTTTGGAATATCCTTTCCAATAGAATTTCTTGGTTTGGGGGATAAGGAAGTGGATCTCCGATTTCTTTTATTTTCCTCAACGCTCCAGTTTTACTTTTTTCTTCTTCGAAAGCAAAAAGAAGTGGGCCCGAAACCGTTCGCCTTATACATTTGTGTTTACTCCAAAAAGTTGTAGTAAAACACTCTGGAGGAAGTTTTGGAGGCAGTAATTTCTGCTCAGTCTCACATCGCTTTCCGTCGCAAATCACACAGAAAGTAACGGAATGTAATATTTCAACTGCTATGGCACCCAAGTCAGGGTTGTTGAGCAAGACAAAAGGTTACAAGGCCAAATGATTTTTGTAGTAAAGAAAACAATTGGAAAAATTGTATAGACTGTTTAAGGGATTTTAAAACCAATCAAAGATTATATTTTCAGACATTTAATCTTTTTAATAAAATTAGCAGCAAAAATAAACTACTAGGTACTAAATTTGTAAAAATCATGAAAAATATCACTCATGAATTCAGCCTCTGAATTCATTTACATCTTTCTTAATTTTACAATTTAAACATGGGAAAGTTACATTCTTTAGTCTCATGATGACTTGCGAGATATTTTTTTAATTAATTTTTTATAAGTCTAATAAATTTCTATTGAAATTTTAGATCATTCGTTAAATGTATTTAGTGATAATAAATACACTTTAGAGAGAAAAAATCTAATTTTTTAAATAAACATAAAAATAGAAATGAAATGTGAAATGAAGAAAGATGTAGAAAAAATATGCAAAAAAGATGAATTGAAACTAAAGTAGTAAGTAGCGAAAACATCCTTTAAACATTTCAGTTGCATATTTAAAAATTTTAGCAAGCATTCTTCTAATGGAAATTATTTTTCTATTGTGATTTAAATGCATATATATGTACTCTCACACACAAATACGTATGTATATATATATACCACTGGCTATTCAAGTTACTATACCTGAAAGACGAAACAGTAACACAAAATTATATTTATGAAAAAAATACATTATACTTGAAATAACAGTTGATTACATTTCAAGAAGTTTAGAAGCAGACCTTGAGGAGTTAGTACCAGAATAAACTCTTCTAGCAACAATAACAGCATTTATATATCTGGGCATTGATTGAAACAAAGATTGGATGGCATGCTTAGAAATAGCTTCAACAAGATGCTACAATTCATCGAACGTGGTGATTGGTGTATAGTAACGAGTCGTTATCTTGACGACAATTGCTTAGGAGAACATGTTGGCTAGGCAGAATTCGAACGTTTTCTGTATCGAAAAAAATTTGAATGGCATCAACATACGCTGTGAGTTACTTTGCTAAAACGCTGTATTTCGCAAGGCTCAAATAAAAGGTATAGCAATCAGGTTTTAACATAGCAGAAGTGTCACGGCGTTTGTTCAAAGTTACGTAAGTGCAAAAAAGAAATGATCATGACAAGTATCCAATGTCTCTTTAAGAGATGACCATCATGATGATTTTAAGTCGTGCTTGAAATGTATGTGTGTTCTCCCAGTCGTCTGTAATCATCTTTGAACTGTTTGTTCTGTTAAATGGTTCTTAAGCTACCTTATTTCTTGATTCAGAGCTCGTGATATGGCTGCACAGTTATGTAAATGTGGTAACTGTCTTCTCATCTCTTATTGATAGCGGGCTGTGGAAATCCAGTATAGAATTCGTTGTAAGCGTCCTACATCCAGAATACTGCAGACAATCATGAGATCTTCATCAACGATCAATATTGCGATCAGACACAAGCCTAATAGGCTTAATTTAAATCTCTGTCAAAGTTAGAAATGTATTACACAGACAGGTAAGCCTTTCTCCTTCCTACACTAGGCACCGGAGTAACATTTTACCAGACAATAACGCGCAAATGAAACTTCCTGTATCAAATGAAATGAAATGAAATTTATTTAATTTATTAATTAAATTAAAAGAAACGTATGTATCATAAGACTGCTTTACAGTTTCTTCATTTAAATGCATAAGTGCCGTTATCGAAGCTATTTTACACATATGTGGCATTAAAGCTAATATTTTGCATATTATAACATCTTCTGTCATGTAAATTTCACGCGTGTAGCTGTTATCACTTTCTTAATAAAACAAACTTAATGACCAGTAGTGCATCACCTACATTTATAAATGCGTGTATATATAATTTACCCCCAGTTATAGTATAAATATTATTAAAGGATCATCGTAAGTTATAAAATATTTAAGTTCACATCAGAAGATTCATGGAAGTTTAGTAAACATCAAAATAAAAGCTGTTTAAGCACAGTTTGTTTACATTAGAACTTTTGCACCATTATATATTTTATAATTAGAACTCAATTTCTTTACATTTTTAAACATTATTTTTGAAATATTATTCATATTACTTATTCTCTGAAATAAACCTATTATTATACAAGTGGAGTCAATATATGATACAAAAAAATCTTCCACAATTAAACTAAATCAATCAAGAAACAGTAAAATAACATTAGTAATGTGGTTAAGTGTAAACTGTAAAAGCAATATCATGTTTATATTCGACAGCATAGACGATTATGTCTCTTTCATTCATTTTTCCCAACTAAGTAAAGTGCAAGAAACTAGTAACTCTTAATATGTAAATTACGAAATTTAAAGTAGCATATTTATTACCAAACTGAAGAAGTAATGTAACTTCTTCACATAATCATTAAAATCGAAGCTCTGTATATTAAAGTTAACAACTTTTCAAAATTTTCTTCTTTTAATGGCTTGATTGTGTTCATAAACGCAAATTTATTTTCTAAAAGTAACATTTCGGATGTAGCATTTGCTTACTCATAATATAGGTATATATACAAAACCATTATAAAAAGAAAGTTCTAAAGGAGATAATTTGGTAACTTTAATGGATGTAAAACATAACTTATTCATTTTTATTACATTTTTTAAAAATAAATTGGAAGAAGTTTTTCGTATATAAGCAAATAGATCTACTTATAGACCTATATCAATTTCAATTTTTATTCGTAGCTCACTAAGTTCGTAGTTAGACGGAAATCGATTATGCTAATGAAACATATGCTACATGCAGACGATTTCGAAAGATAAAATAAAAAAAAGAAAAAGATAAGCAAAGCGATATTCTAGTGTGTGACATCCCGCCCTTGCTATGGTTTTTAGCGAATAAAAAATAGCAGGATTCAAGCTAAATAAACGTGACTGAGTGTAAAAACAGAGACTTTTGATTGTTTTCCAGGTACCACCTGCGCTACAACATGTGCGCAAGGAGAAACAAAAGGTTTCATGTTAAGAAGCAGTTTCACCTCTCGCTATTTTGCAAAGGTTTTTTTCTGGCAAAACACTTTCTTTTAATACTTACCTAAGCTGTTGAGTGCAGCGGCGGAGCAAATGAAAGGTATCAGAGGAAATAAACACAGCATCGATTTTAAGTCATTTTCCATCTCTCCGTTCCTGTAAGAAAGATTTGTAATTTATTCAACGTATAAGTGTTAGCTCTGGATTAAAATAAACGATGATTACGTGCATTTCTTTGTAATTTATTTGCTTCTGTTTCTTAAAGAGAAGTTACTGTAATATCATGTGACTTTTTTATGAATTGGGACTCCCTTCAGAGAGACAGTCATTTTAAAAACTGTCCTCGAAAGCAGCGAACCATTTAGTGGACGGTTTTGCAATTGCAAGAATTTTTGATAGCTAGATTTAGCATGGCTATTTATCAATGGAAACATTTAATGCGAAGAAATAATTTTTAAATCTCAAGTTTTATTCTTAATTTTGCAGGAGATATTTTATATCGAAGGAAGATTTAAAGACATTAATTCAGTATTCTACTTAATTATCTTCTTATTTAAATGTTCTACATACTTAAAAAATAATAATAAAGAAATTACATTTATAAAAATATAAAAATTAAATATTTTTTACATTTTTAAAGTTTTTTTGTCATATTTAAGTTACTATAATATGAAATAAAACTGCTACCACAGTATCTTAAAAATTTTTACATCAATAGTTTCAACTGCTTTTCACTAAAAAGCAAGAAACTTTTTAAAAATAGGATTTTTGAATGTTTTTTTATACTATTTCCTGTTGTCCAACTCACTTTAAAATATAAAAATACTATAAAAATATTTATGAATTTAAATTTTATAATAAGTTAAAAAAATGAATAAAAAACATTTTTTAGAAAATTTAAGGAACTGAAATACTATGAGCAAATATATTTATTTGATACATTGTTTATTGATATCGTATATAATTGATATGAGTAATTATAAGAAAACTTTAAGGGATATGAATTTATTTTAAAAGAAATAGAATAAGATCAAAATTTTATCGATTAATTATTTATTTAATAGCTAACTACAAAAGGTTATGTTTATTTCATAAAATAATTGTTTAAAAGTTAAGAATATCTGATTAAGTAAATAATTTGGAACAAAATTTAAAGTAAGTGATAGCTTAAAAAAAAGGCTTCGCGAAATTGTCGAAAAAATAAAATTTTATTTAGAACGCTACCAACTAATTCCAAATTGACTGTTACTTATTTATAAATATCAAATTAATTATATGAATTAATTATCAAATATATATATTAAATATAAATATCAGATGATTTACACACACACACACATGACTAAGTGCATTATTTTCTTATATAGAATTCTTTCATCATGTATTGGTCTGTGATTGTCAATATTATCAGAAACTCAATCAGCAATATAGACATTTCCCGGGGTTCTTCAATTCTTTTTATGCCCACAAGAGGGAAGAGATTTCTTTATTCTGAAGTACCCTAAAAATGCTTTGAAAGGGATTCCATAATTTTTTGGAGATCGAAGAACAAATCTGATTGCATCCGCAAGTTGAGATGAATTTTAATGTTTAAACATCAATTCACAAATCATTTAACACAAAAAATACATGTTTATCCTCATACGATTTTAATGCCCCATTTTTTTCTTTTTCCTTCAGTATGACAGTATATGAACTTTATAGTGATATTTTTGGTGTTATAAGATTATATATATATATATATATATATATATATATATATATATATATATATATATATATATATATATATATATATATATATATATATATATATATATATATATATATATATATATATATATATATATATATATATATATATATATATATATATATATATATATATATATATATATATAATATATATATATATATATTATATATATAATATATATATATATATATATATATATATATATATATATATATATATATATATATATTTGTATATATATATGTATATATATAACTAAAAAATTTTAGAAATGCTCTTAGTAAATTTAAACTTATGGAAATATGAATATTAATATTCCTATCAATCATTTTATGCAATTTCAAATGTGGATGATAAATATTCAAAGCTGTAACTCAAATATTTTGAGTAACAAAACATTTAAGCACATAATAGAGATTTCTAATTTTAAAAACCCTGTAACACAGAAATAATATGAGAAACATTTACACAAAAATAAATATATTCATAAATAGCATTAAATTCTTTTTCATAATAACGCATGTACTGAAATATATTAATACAGATTTAATGTATGAAATTCAAATTTTTATATTTCTTGATTGTTTGTTTGAAAGGAACAAAGGAAGCGAAACATGCTCAGGAGATGAATTTTAAAATATTTTCTAAAGTTTTTCAGATGAATATGCCTGAAAAAAATTTATAAATAATTTTAATTTTCTTAAAATACTTTTGCTCTTAAAATGTTTATAATTCAGACTTCACTATATAAAAAAGTAACATATATTTTTTAGTCAAACGGTTAGCTTTTCAAAGTTAATAATGACTAAGTAAAACAGTAAAATAAAATATATTCTAATTACAAAACTATTTTTGTTTTGCATTACAAAGCGTTTACCTAAATTATATAAATCAAACTTAATCCCCCTTAAATAATTTTTATTTTTTCTACGTCAAATTTATTTTGTCGTTAAATTACATGCATTCTATAAGAAATTTTCAAGGTAAATTATCTGAACAAAAATCTAAATAAACAAATCTAATTGACTTAGTGACTTTGTTTTTATAGCTTTTAATATATAAAATCATATATATATAAAAAGAGATGAAATGTCGCATATATAAAAAATCTTTTCATTCCAAATATTAAGTGGCTTAAAAATGACAGGTTTCATTGCTTTTTAGAGCTAGTTTGATTCATTTGGAAAGCAGTTGAAAGAAATAAAGCTGTATGTTGCTTGACAAAGTTGGGGACAAAAACTCAATAATGGAAACCTTTCGCTAGCGGGAGCTCTTTGTTATCTTTACGAGTGCTGTTTTTCTATTCCTTCTTCCTCTTCTTCGTCCACACAACACAGCTACGAATCGGCTGTCTTCCTCTTTCTTTCTCTTCCACAAAACCGTCAGCAGAAAATAAAAGAGCAATTGCTTGACGCTCAACTAACTGAAAACGTCATAAGCGCCACTACAACATCAAGTGTGGCGAATAGCTTAAAAAAAGAATATGAAAAACATCTCATCTTTGGCATGTAAATCAAAAAGTATGTATATTTTGGCTGGCACGTCGACAGCATCTCAATATTGATGGTCGTTTAACTAAATGGTTTTTGATGTAAGTAATCCGCATTAACAAAAGAGGTGAAGCATGAATACGAAAAACATTTTTTAATTTTTTCCTAGCATTACGTTGGTGTTTTCAATAGAATGAGAATTTTTATTTTTAATGATGGTGTCTTCTGGGATTAATTGAATCTTATCAGAGAATATAACGGGCTCGTCAGTGGTTAACACATTTTTTTAAAACATTAGTTTAATTATTTCAAAACGAAGAAGTTTCATTTTTTTCATATCTGCTTACTATCAGAAAATTTCAATATTACGACTGAATGAATGTTTACGTAATATGAACGTAATATTGACGAATTTTCAGTATTAGCCTCTTAAAGGTATTAATTAATTTCTTTATGTTTTTTGTTAATTTATATAAGCTGAGGATGAAGTGATGAAAATGCTTAGCTCGAAACTAAATTTGCATAGTTATAATGATGAGAATATTCCAAATCATCTGTGTGAATTTAAATCGTAATTTTATCAGTATTCTTAAAAAATCAAATGATGAAATTTATTATAGAAATGTAACCAGAGAAGTTCTTTGTAGAAAGTTTTCTTTTAACATTATAACAATTAAAAGAATGCTGAGATTTATCAATTTGATAAAAAAATCTTAAATTGCACACACAAAGCATCATCAAAAGAAGTTCTACATAAAATTAAAAAGAAAAATACTTGATAATTATATAGAAATACCTAAAACGTTTTCGAATTTCTTATCTACTATTATTTTATTTTAATTTATTTAATTCGAAAAGTACATTTATTCACGCTGAAGTTGAAAAATATTTTTACTTTTTATTTTTTCAATGTAAATATTTAAAGATATATATATATATATATATATATATATATATATATATATATATATATATATATATATATATATATATATATATATATATATATATATATATATATATATATATATATATATATATATATATATCTTCTACAGAATTAGCGTATTGAATCAAAATTCCAAGAAATTAAATATTAAAATTAAAAATGTAAATATAAATATTCTATTTATAATTTATTTTCAAACACTTTATATTTATTTTCATATAAACAGCTAAAAGTGATAAGATTATATATGTAAGATAGAGTTCAATTTTATAAAAATAAACTTTTTTCTTATATTTAATTAATTTTTCTTATAATTTTTGTGATTGGGCTTTCAGAACAGAATAAAATAAACAAACATTAAGTTTGAATCTGAATAGTTAAAACTAGTCATGTAGTCAACAGCTCGCAGTGGACAGACTAATGTTATCCTTCGGTTCAGGAATTCTTGAGTTCAATTCCTACAGCAAGCTTGGATGTTTGTAGTGCTTGGGAATGCACTTCAAAATAGTCTTTACATGCTTATCACCAGCTTGTGAGCTTGACTCCAATCTTCTATTTCAATGTTTGCTGTGGTAGAAAATCGTGTATTTAAATTAATGATCTTGGTAATATTATAGTTATCGTGGCAAAAAGTGGCCATACAGTGATAAATAAAGCAACTATTTATTATTATGTAGGTTAATATATTAACACGTGAATAAAACTTAAATTTATTTTCAAATTTATGTGCTTTAATATAACGTTACAGTCTTTTTATTTATTGATTTTACTGTCATCAAATTTCAAGCAGTCAATTTCAAATCGTAACAACGCTTAAATAACAAAGTAAAAATACTGTTTACTTTCAAGCTGTTAAAAATACCATTTTTCTCTGAATTGGTCATTTGTATTCTATTTTTTTTAGTACGCCGCATAGCACACAATAATCTTCTTAAGAAAATATTTCGAGAAAATAAAGTTTTTTCAACGCTAGAATGCCCATGTTTTGATAAAAAATTTAATTTCCAACTCGTTTTTTTATTTTGATTAAAGCAGCTTGCTGTGTTTAATGTACTGATTTTTTTTATCTCAAGAAAGTAGTTTCAATTATGAATGAATTGAAAAATAATAAAATGTTAAAAATATATCGGATATACTCAAAATCTATTTTAGAAGCGTAGTTTCGATAAAAGAATAACAGATTAAAAGAATACTTCAAATTTTTCTTTATAAGAACATTTTTTAATTAACAGCTACTATTCTGGATGTTACAAAAAGTGAAAAGAATGACTGCTTTAGAAATGTAAGGATGAGATTAAAATGCTTTGACGTGAAATTTTAAAAATGTGTTATAAAATAATTTAATCTAAAAGACTAACAATAATTGCTTTTGATTTATAATTTGCATAAGACAATTAAAACAGTTATCAAAAAAATTTTTATTTAAAAGTAAAAATATTATAAACTAAGAAATTTTGATAAAAAGATTTTTTTTATTATCTTTTACATTTAATTTGTTATACGCAATAAAAAATAGTAAGTAGAATCATAGCGTGGAAAGTTAATAAAGAAAAAGTGAGAATAGATTATAATTAGTTTTGTAAGATAATAAAATTTTTTTCTAATAGTTGTTCACACTAATTTCCTTCAATATTTGTTTAATGCAAATGGCGTAATTGTCTGCTTTGATGAAAACACATTCCCAAAACTCTTTCAAATCCTTTTTATTATATATAAATTAATTTTCATTACATTTAACTTTTTAATATAACGTTAATATTGTGCATAATATTTAATCTATATTTTATTTACATTCATAAAAAAGTACAAAAAATGATATTTATATAAAATTTAACCTTTAGAGTATTTGTATTAAATGAATACTAAATTAAATATTCTTCATATTTTTAAAGAAATATTAATGTAGATTGATACTTTGTGCTCCTTTTTTTTAAAAAAAGAAATGCCTGCAAAAAATAAATGAAGAGTTTAATATTTTCTTAGTTATGATATTTGTTGTTATTGTAACTTTGTTATGTAAATGCATAACTTATTCACATAAATGTATATAAATATTATATAGGTTATTATATTATACTATTATTAAGATTTTTAATTATCATTATAAGTTTAAATCATTGAAAAATCTTACACAAGCAACATAAATAAAATTAAATTAAAACTACTTTATTTTTAATATTAACTCATTGATTTAAATAGATTAAACCACAACATTACAAAATAATTTTTATTATTATTTAATATGAAATTTGTAGTAAAAATATGTATGTATCTCTAAGCTTCACAACCAGTTATATAATTTTGAAAGTATTCTGTATCTTCTTATAATTTTTCTTTTTCCTTTTCATAAATACATTTACATAAGTAGATTTAAACTGTATTGTATTAACTGCTTGAGAAAGTAGCACTTTTAGAATAAATTACTGACAGATTTATTAATTCACATTACAAATCTAATATTTAGAACAAAGAGTATCCTTACAGACATACCGTTTTGTCTAAATATTAAAAACCATGTATACTGAAAGGTAATTATTTTATTAAGAATTATTTGAAAGCTATGTGAACGAATTTATCATTTACAATTTCTTTCTAGAAACATCATTCTATCAATAAATAAAATTTTTACTTTCAAAAGTTAAGCAAAAAAATTGTTGAAATGAATTAAATTATTGGATGAAATGTAATTTAAAAAAAAATATTTCATTTTTAATCATTCATAAAATGTGACATTATTAAATTATTAAGATTTAATTAAAGTTTTAAACTATTTAAATGAATTTTTCAATAGAATACTATATTTTGTCATTATCAATTGTTGTAATATTCAATCTGCGTTTAAAATAATTCTGGAATTAATGAAATAGTCTGATGATAATTTGAATTTTATTTATTAGTTTCATGCTAATTATTAATTTATAAAAAATGCTTGTATAAAATTATTTAGTTATTGTATAAAAAGTTTTCATTTATGTAGTTTATAAAAAAAGTCACTTGAAACATATTTTTACGGGCTGCAATCTTTAAGAAATTTTAAGCACTCAATACATACAAAAACACTGTTCACAAAATTTTTGCTGTCCTTTTATTTAAAAAAATGCTAGTAAAACTTTTTAAAATTTGTTTTTCAATTTAAAAGTTAATTAACTGAGTTATATTATCATGGAAAAAGTTTGTTAACAAAGAGAAAAAACATAAAATCACAACTTTCTACTTCCGCATTCTCAAATAAATGAACTGTCTAAACTTTTAAACTTTTCGATAGTTTACTAGTTTAAAAAATTTAGAATATTTTTTTAAATATATAAATATTCTTTGCTCATATAATTTTTTTTCTAAAGTTATTATATAAAAATATAATAGTACCTAATTTGGCTGGTTAGTTTACTCAAATAACCGATACCGGATATGGGAAGTAACAGGTTCTCCTCTCGGATCCTTTTCCAGGAGTGGAGTGACCGTCATCTCACCGGATGTATACAAACCATGACGGAATCTCCCGAATACCGAGGTTTTTAAAGCTCCCACGATCAACCGGTAGTTCCTGCTCCTCCCACCAGATGTCGTTGATTTCCAATCCATAACTTTTGACTTACTTGTTCTTACTTACAGGTATGAAGGGAAAACACTCAACACCGGAAAATTTGCGAAGAAGCTTCTGAAGCGAAGTTATATTTAACATTCGGCACTATATAATACTTGAATCTTTGTATTGATAGCTACATGTGTATAGGAAGAATTTTATCTTTTTCATACAATATTATATCAGTTTCCAGAAAATTCAGTACTTCATAAAACTCAATTGAATTTTCTTTATCACAATATATATATATTTGACTGTGTGTGTAATAATCAAAGAATAAAAAATATATATTGCGTTGATATAGAATCAAATTGTTAAGAAATATGTAATTTGAATTAAAGAAGTAATTTAATAACAATCGAGACGAAAATAAAATAATTAAGTAATTACTTTTTAAATCAAATTTTGCAGTTTTGTATGATCTTTCTATAACAAGATTTCTGTATTTAGGAAATTTTAGTATTTCCCATTGTTTTTAATGATATTAATACGAGAAAGGTATTACACATATGAAGTATGAGCAAGAATACTTAGATTTTAGGAATTTCTACTTGTTTTGACTGATACACTGATTTCCCTTTATAAATACCAAGATTACTTACAATAAGTTTCAGCTAACTGGTTAAAAATCAATTGATGTTAAATTTTTTTAAATAAAATTCTCTAAATTATTTGTACAATATTTGGCAGCTTCAAGTCGACTTATTTTAGAGACAAAATACTTTTTAGACTTATTTTAAAAATAAATAGAATTATTTTTTAAAATTTTATTTAAAGACTTCGAGTTGCGATTCCAAATTTCACAGTTTTTGGCATTATGAAAGATTATTCAATATTGAGAAATGGAATTTTGTGAGATTAACTATTCAGATTTTAAAAATATATTAGTTTTAATAAATTTTACACGAATTCAAATCGGTTAATATATTTTAAGGTTTCGAATGTTATGGAAGTTAATTTATTGAATACGGCTCTGCAAAGAGTTTAATTATTAATGACCTTATTATTTTGAATTTTATTTTATCAAAACATGGTAATAATTTAATTCAGTCAAGAAAATACAATTGGAGCAACATTCTGTTTCTCAATTTTATTTGATTTCCATTTAAAAAATATTTATTGCAAAATATAATCAATTTCAATAAAATAATAATGTGTTGATACGAAAAACCAATATTCTTTCTACAGAGATGCATTTTTTAATTTGTGCAATAGTCGCAAGAATTCGAACACTTATTTTTAATCAGTTGCGTCTATTGACTACACTTATAGCATAAGCAGTTAGTAATCCTATACAACAGTTTTTGTATAATATGACATTTACAAGTATTAAGTTATCTATTATGTAATTTTATGAGTTTCATGGTTCCTTAAATTTTTTCCCTTTCGTGGAAAAAACATCAGTACATTTTGTGGAGATAAAAAGGATTTTGTATTATTTTGAACGTGTACTTATTCAAATATTCCTTAAAATTATCTTATGTTTAGAGAAAAGGGATTAAACATTGTAAATTGATTTACCCTATAAAAATGCCAATCCATTGCCGTATATTATTTATAAACAATAAATCTTATACATAAACTTTGCGATTTAATTTAAACATGAAACATATTGAATAAGGAAATCGTAGTTATAGAATAAGTTATAGAATAAGGAAATCATTGAAGAAATCAAATGTCTAAAACTGAGATTAAAACATTATCCATAATTATCAACAGAAAATAAATTGAACGGTATGTAGTCTCAATTCCAACAAAGTTCAATTCAATTAACTTAAGCTTGTCAGACGTAAATGACTCTTTTATTCTTAGCATTATTATTTTCTGAATGAAAGTATACGACTCAAAATGCCTTTCACAAAAGAGGAGAAAAATCGTAAAGAATACTTTGCTGTATGGGAACATTCTAAGAAATTCTCTAACGCTTCGCATTGTTTATTAGAACGTATTTATTGTGATTTGAGATAGCACTAATAAGACAATAAAATTATTTTTTGAATATGTAATGAGATGCGACAAAACATGTGTATCCCTTAAATCGATATGTTTCGCAAATTAAATATAACGCATAAAAATATTTTGTTTTTATTTTAATAAAGCAAAAAACTCTGTAATTGAATATCTATATTGGAAAAAGGAAGAATACATTTTAGATAAGATGATTTTGTAAAAATTCTTGAAAATGTAATTGATATTGTTGAAAATGTTTTTAAACAGTTATATTAACGGTATTTTTAAACATTTTCAATGGTTGTTTGCTAAAGTTTAAGTTGATCCCATAATTCTTAATGAAAGCTTGCAGTAAATAGTGTATTTTAAGAACTAAATGAGTATACTTACTTGATTTTGGTATATTTATATCATTTTCATCAGAATTAATGAATTTATAATTGACATCTGATTAACCACATGATTCTTTAGTTTCCACCAAAGGAAAATGTGTACACAAATTTATGGGATCTCACCTTTTCAGAAACTGGCTTTTCTTTAAAAAAATATCTTAAGTCATATCTTTCTTTAGGAAAATATATTGATATAAATAAAAATCCTAAGAATTAAAAAGATAACTGAAGATTTGGTTTAAATGTAAAGACATACAATCTACCGTTTAACACACAAAAATGTACACATTACAAAGTAGTCTGACTGGACAGTTTACGGTAGGGAGGAGAAATATCACTTTTCTGAAATAAAATTTGAGGAAATAATACATATCGTTAGTTTTTAAGGAAAGATATTCTGTTGGATTGTAGGAAGAGGGAATCCAATATCTCAATATTTTTCTTTACTCCCTATGTTTACATACAGATGACCGTTTTAAAAATAATAAAAGTGCCACACGCTTCTTTCTTGAAGTGGGAAGAATTCCGGAATTGAGAAATAAAGAGAGAGAGATTTATATGTTTCTTAAATAAATTACACCATGGAATACGGAATTTTACCTGCAGCTCAAATTAGTATTTATTCTGTTTTAAATTTATTATCAGACCTATGATCAATATTAAGAAATGGAACATGGTTTTTTTATCATAAGTTAGACTGAGACTGACATTCTGAAATAAGTTTCCATCCACTGCACGCTGTTGTTTTCATTTCAAAACAAAATTCGGTAGACAAACAGAATAGGAATTTTATTGATTTACTCTTTATATAATGTGGATATGCATAGTAATAGTATGTTTTTCTTAAATCGTCTCGTTATGTATAAAATTTAAAAATATACTTTAAAGTATTTTGATGTATTTTTACATAAAAACTACATGTAAATTATTATGAAGTGTACATTTAACAAAATCCTTCTATTTGGAAAAAGAATCAACAAATATATATATATATATATATATATATATATATATATATATATATATATATATATATATATATTTCTTTTATTTCTTTATTTGATTGATTTATTCTGTAATCGCTAAGAAAGCACTCAATTATGATTTAATTGTTTTTTCCTATACTTTTGATGTAACGATAATAAATATCTAATTTAATTCTTAGATTGAAAGTTTTCCTTTTGAAAGCTGTTTGAATATTTTGGAATAAAAAATGTTTTTAATTGTTATTATTATAAAAGTTCGCTGAAAAGTATAAGATTTGAAAAAAAAGTTCTACTTAAGATGGGATTGAATTCAAGAAAGAATGATGAGGACATTCTTTTCACAAAGAATTCTGAAAATAAGAAAAAATAATGAATTTGCGCATTTGATGGTGATAAAACCGGAAGGAAATTAATTGAAAAGAATTCGAAAAATTTCACAAATTCAGTCTTCCACTGTAAAACTTTTCATTTGATAACAAAGAATAATTTGTTATTTTGTTGATCTGATTTTAGAGAAAAATCAATGATTTTAATTCTTAGTTTCCATAATTAAAACTACATTTTTTTAAAATAATGCATTTTAACGAAAACTGCATAGTTTATTTTTATTTCAATAAACCAATCCAATTTATTAACAGAAGTAATGAAAGTTTTATTTACACTGTTTGACATAACTTTTATGGGTTTTTTAATGCAGAAAGTGTATTTCGAAATTAATTTCTTGAGAATTTCTATTATGGTATTTTGAAAGAAACTTTTTAATTCCACGATTACTAATTTATTGTGAAGTAATTATACTATTAGTATAGTAAACTATTACTTTAAAATCAAAAAGAAAATTTTATGCAAATGAGAATATTCTGTTATTTCACTCTTTGTAATAGTTAACAATATTGTTAACCATCAAAATGTATTTCTTGATAATTCTCTTCATTGGAGATATCAGCAAAGTATTTTTAATTATTTAAAGTAGTTGTTAAAGTTTACATTTTTTGAAGTATCACTATTTTTATAGAAACTAGAAGGTTAAATAACTGTAGACAATATTTAATTGTAGAAGATAACACTTTAAGTTATTTAAAAATTATAGAGAGATATAACTTTACTAGCAATGTAAAATAATCAATAGAAATTTATAAGTTATACATATTTTAGATGTGCATCTGATTTCATAATTGTAGTCTTTTAATTAAAATGCAGACAAAACGCTTTCATTTTAAAATTCTGAATTAGTAATTAAGATATTATTAATATATTTGTTATTTTTTAATATGTGAGCTGATAAAGTTGGAACGCAATCTATTACATTAAATTTTTATATGATTAAAATATTTCGCAGAAGTATTTAAAAGTTTAGTAAAAGAGAGAGATAGTGATAAGGTGTTATTAATTATTTTAACGGTGTTAAAAGGTTTTTTAATAAATGAGAAACAATTAATTAAATATTGTCAAAAAATGAAGTGAAATCAATATGTTAGGTTTTGTATTATGGAAAATTCTTCCATTGATGTTATGCATAGAAATTGGTGACAAAAATTATGCCACCAAGGGGACAGCCTAACTGTCAAAGGCTGTTGCAGGACATTTTAATATCTAATTCGTATTACAGCCATCGAAGATGACTTTTCAAATGTAACAGTCAGTATTCCTGTGCCTCAAAAGAGGAGACCCAAAAATCTTCTAACAACTACTCAATAGCAGGAAGAAATGCAGCACCCAACTTCCGCTTTTTAGCAGCGTCTGATATTGAACCTGGGACCTTTTATTCCAAAGAGATTCGTCCTAGAACTACGCCACATTGAACTCGGAAACGAATATTTCCGAGTTCAATGTGGCATATTAATATAATAATAATATATAACTTGGCATATTAAATTTTAATGGCACAGTCACATAACATGCATACTTAAAAAATGTGGATCCGTTGATCATACTTTGCTTAGTAAGTCATATTAAAATAATCAACTACAACGAATAATTAGTTAGGAAAGTATTTAAAAAATAATTTCGTTACGAATAATATATGGATAAAAGATTAAATTAATATCTACGAAATAAATAAAAACTTATTATTTACTATGCAAATAAATATTTATTATTTTCGTAATAGAGAAATATCCTGTAACATCATAAATAAATATAACAACATAAAGATTGGAGAAACAGACAAAGTAAGGAAGCATAAGTGGCAATAAATTGTAATAATAAAATTAAATAACACAAACACCAAACTAAATAAAAATGCATTTTATTTTAGTTGAGTACTTGCTTAGTAAATCTTTCTTTGTAGGATCAGTGCTGAAACTGTTAACAGTTTAAAAGATTCGGTATGGTGCAGAACTTATGAGGGAGAGACTAGAGTATAATGAAAGGAATTATAATCTTTAACTGTTAGATATATTGATATTCAATTAAGATTCAATACAATTTTTGAGTTTTCGGTAAAGAAAAAAATGTTTGAAATAATATGATAAAAATTATGTTGCGTTTTTGTTGCACCAGCATACTTCTCTGTACTTAGACCAGAGTTGGATTCGATTAAATTATGTTGTGTGTAATTTCAAGAGATTTGAAGAACTGATATTAAACTTTTAGTAAGAATTTGATCCGATATCAAAATAATTGATATTGTGCCTCAGTTTTTTCCTAATCTTTTTTATTTTAATTTTTATTTACTGTCTTTAAAATAGTTAAGAAATCCTCCATGATTGCCTATATATTGCATGTTGCGTGTCTTTGGATTGATATTTGTCTTCGACGCCATGCAGTGGATAGCCTAATTGTTGAAGTAATATTTAATTGTGAGAAAATTGTATACGCCAAATAGACATTTTCTGGCAATTTTTCATTCTTTAACCACGTATTCTTTGAAGAAATCACTTAAAGTATATCTGCTTTCTCAAAAATTAAGATATCTACAAGTTTATAGATGTAAAAGATTCATTCTTAAGTTTGTTTTGGTGAAGGAAAATTTGGAAGCGATTCGCATATTATGTTGCAGATGATTTGAAATCTTTGGACTTTTTTTAATGCATTGTTTGTTGCATGTTATTTAGCATCAATGTCTTCATGGAAGGATCATCATTCGCATAGTTCTGCTAGAAAAACTTTTGTTGTTGTAGTGATTCGTTTTTAACAAAAATATTTCTTATCAGTCTAAATTTGAACAGAGCTTGTTCCAACTTGGTTATGTAATTTTGAGGCATGGATACTTATAGCCTTACTTGCTTCGTTTTTGTCAACAGAAACACAAAAATAGTTGGTATTGTGATTGTTATGTTGTTTATCAATTAAAGATACATTGTTATTAGGTTGAAATTGAATATTATGAAAGATGTATGTAATTTTTACTGAACTGAATGCTGCCTTATTTTTTGCAGCAGTATAGGTTTTTATTCACTGCTATTGATTTGTTATTGGCAAAATGTAGAAGAAGTTCTTCTTAGACTTGGGTTTGTATGTCATTGGGCACTTCTGCTTTTATCAGCTTCTGCTCCAAACCCAATGTTTCCTAATTCCAGTTGCTCGGGTCACCCACTTTATTAATAAAGTCCAGATAGAAGAAGTTAGATGCTGATAGAATCTTTAATTTATGGTGTCTTTTACTAATTATAGATGATGTTGTGAACGTGAATGTTTTTCAACAACAATTTCACAAATTCTGTTCACACTAACATAGTACACCAAGGAAATATAATAACAATGAAATTTGAAAAAAAATATGTTAGTGCTGAAAAAGATCACGAAGTATGACTTATGAACAGCTTTTTTTCAAGGGAAATCATAGGAAGTGTTTGATTAGTCAAAAAAAGGAAAAACTACTTAAAAACTATGCAGGGAAATTAGCTTGTCAGACTGTGAAATAAAACACTCTTCAGCAGTCAGAGGATTGCTTGTAAAAATTGGGATTGGTAAATACAGGAACTTAGCTAAATTATATTAATTGTAAAATAGTATATATATATATATATATATATATATATATATATATATATATATATATATATATCTATATATATATATATATATATATATATATACAGGGTGATTATAAAAAAACTTTGCCAACATCTGCACTTCTAGCGTCCATTCTATTTAACCGATCAAGATGATATTTCAAATATAGTTCTTTTGAGATATGCGCTCGAGATTCTGTGAATGGCAACACAGTGGCCCTCGCGGTTACAGTTATAGTGACAGAAACTCGAAATTTTCGAATGGCAACGTCTACTTTTTACCATCGCAAAATGTTCAGCACATGCGAAAACCCTAAATAGCGTTGAAACGGTACCGATATGTCTAAAAACGGACGTGTTCTGCAAACACAAAAAAGAGTTCTGAAAACCGGCCAATAAAACACGATCTGGGCGCACGCAATAAATTTGCATGTGACACAGTCAAGAAACCAATCTCAGAACGCCGGTCGCCAGATATTCAGCGTAGGAAACCTATAAAATACCAAGCGGGTATGCGAAGTCGTCATTCGGGAACTCGCACATGCCGACGATATGAGTCTTCCTAGGAAAGTTCGCGGTGAATTGATCAAACTCTATTACCAAAATGGGATGAACGCTGCGGAAGCCTTGCGTGTGTATCGCCGCAATCATCGACAACGACGCGGCCCATGTACTCTGCAAGCTCTGCGTGATTTAGTGCGGAAATTCGAAGATACAGGCTGCACCTGTGACAAACAGCGCTCCGGACGGCCAACTGTTTCTGAGGACGTTGTCATGGAAGTGCACCATACAGTGACTGCAGGACACACAGAAACCGCAAGAGGCATAGCGCGCGTGTTGGATATTCCGAACTCAACGGTCCGCAGGCTCTTGCGCTCGGTACTTCACATGTTTCCCTATCGGTTCCAGCGCGTCCAGATGTTGGAGCCGGGTGACTCACAACAACGTCTGGAATTCGCAAATGCATTTTTGTTACGATATGATGCGGATAACGACTGGCCACTTCGCATACTATGGACGGACGAGGCGCATTTCACCTTAAATGGCAGCATTAACACAAAGAATTGTGTGTACTGGGGAGAGACGAATCCTCATGCTGTGGCGCCAGTACCATTATTTGACGCCAAAGTGACTGCGTGGTGCGGCATTACAGCTACATTTGTTCTGGGCCCGTTCTTCTTTGAGGAAACGACCCCGACTGGCCCAGCAATATGTTCTGTAACGGGCCCTCGGTATGCAGCCATGCTGAAAAATTATGTCTTACCGGAGTTGCGTCGGCTGAATGCACTCAATGACATTGTTTGGATGCAAGATGGCGCACCTCCACATATAGCGAGGTCAGTTAAAAGGCTCCTGGATCAGCATTTTGGTGATCGCATCATCTCGCGCTATTATCCTTTTCCGTGGCCTGCGCGATCCCCAGATCTGACGCCTATGGATTTCTGGTTTTGGGGCTATCTCAAATCTAGAGTTTATCTGTGCAATCCTCAAACATTGTCGGACTTAAAGGATTCTATACGGCGTGAGATTGGAAACATCCCTCGTGCCATGTTGCGTGCAGCGACATTGTCCACCGTCTCCCGCATGCAATGCGTAATTGCCTGTGATGGCACTCATGTGGAAAATGTTTGAAATTAATAAAGATTTTTTTCTCTATGTGTTCTCATCATTGAGCAGTGTCTTGTCTCTGTCGTATGCATTATTCCTCCTTGCGCCTTGAAGAACTGTTTGTATGTGTATAACACGTCGGTTTTCGGACATATCGGTACCGTTTTAACGCTATTTAGGGTTTTCGCATGTGCTGAACATTTTGCGATGGTAAAAAGTAGGCGTTGCCATTCGAAAATTTCGAGTTTCTGTCACTATAACTGTAACCACGAGGGCCACTGTGTTGCCATTCACAGAATCTCGAGCGCATATCTCAAAAGAACTATATTTGAAGTATCATCTTGATCGGTTAAATAGAATGGACGCTAGAAATACAGATGTTGGCAAAGTTTTTTTATAATCACCCTGTATATATAATATATATAATATATATAATATATATATATATATATATATATATATATATATATATATATATATATATATATATATATATATATATATATATATATATATATAAGACAGATAAAATTCTAATATAAATATTTTTGTTGTTTTGTTTCTCATGTCATATTTCTATTTCTTACTCAAGTTTAAAAAGGTAGGGGGCAGATTACTATCCAGGACTACCGGAAACTTCTGTTTGTTTCTAGAATAAAATAAGAAAGAATAATTTTTTCATATCTTCAATAAACTTTACTGAATAATATAATTGCTATAGTTATATATTTATGACTTCTTACGAGCGTGATGGTAATCTGTATATCACATTTTTAAAAATCTCTAGAGGAATTAAACCGGTGCTTGTCTGATATCATTTTCGAATTTTAATTTTTTGCTCTACAAAAAATTTTTACAAGGACAGAAACAAATGATAATTTGATAGTGATAAGTCGAGGGATGGTGATGTATGGAATAGAATTTACCAGCATACTTCTGCAATTATTTGACGAACTCTTTTCTTGGCCTCTTTCTTAGGCTTCTCTTTCTTGGAACATCACCAGCTTCTTTTCTTGGACTGCTCCTTTTAAATTATCTGTCACTGACAATACTTTTCCGAATTGAACTGTTGATTTAATTTTTAATTCTAATAATATTTTGGTCCTCAAATATCTCACCATGTACACGACCTTCTCTTATTAAGAGCCTAATTTGTTTTAGAGTTGAAAGCGCTAGGTTTTCAGCAGCACAATATACCCTTTCTCTTATGATTTTTTCTCATAGGTAATACACTTTTTTTCCCAGCTACCATCCGGTTCAAGAACATCTCAATTTTATTCCAAACAAGCAGAGAACGGCATATGATGACTCACTCATCAAAATTCTTCTGACTTAATTTATGTTGCTCCCATTTTGAATATATACACAACAATCCTATCTTCCGGATAAGGTCCGAAATAGTTTTCTGAGCTAAAATAAGCTTTCTGTGATCGCCGATGTTATCAGAAAAATATTTCTCTTGCTCTAACCTGGTTTAACATCATCGTCATCAATCAACGTACCGGTAGACCTAAAACTAGTAAAACTATGTTCAATGTACTATGATCAAGCTTTTAAGATGATACGCTTGCGTTTGTGTGTGTGTCTTTCCTTCGATAACTTTAAGAACATTAAAAGATGGGATAGTTAAAAATAGTGTTAGTTACTTCTTACTTAATTATTATTTACGCTAATTATGTTCAGCTATATTATTTATACAAATTTATAATAGAGAAGATTTAGAAGTTACTGAGATGGAAAGTATAAACAGTATAATAATTATATAATCTTTTAGGTCGAAACAAATGATTCAGTTAACAAAAAGAAAAATAAGTTATTCCTTTTTTAAATATGCAAAAAGTTTGTGACAGATTTATATTTATTCCTTATTAGGTTGCTTATAAATCGGGAAATTGAATTTTATACCAACATTTACATACTTAAATTTGTTGGCATTTGTTTAATGTTGTTATTTGTTATATGCTGCATATTTATTATATGTTGTCTTTTATAATTTTGGTCAGCTTAGTTTTTCTCTAATTCATATCTTTTTACTTTCAAATATCAAATTTTAATTTTCGAAGTAATTTGCATTTATATTTTACATTCTTTAACAAAAAAATTTTATACTTTTAACATTGTTTTATCTTTTCAATCACGGGAAATATAATTTTAAGTCAATAGTAAACAAAGATAAATCACGAATTTTGTATTTTGAAATTTTAACTGTTTCAAATTTGTACTCATTTTGTATCATATATTTAGGTTGGAGCATATCTGAATCGATTTACTTTAAAAGTTAGGAAAAAGCATATAAGATCAAAGCATTTATTTAGAAAAAACTTTTGAATTTTCAAAATTTATGTTTATACCAACAATTTGGGTTTATTGTAAGAAGCTTTAAATCGAAAGATTAATTGAAACCAAAATTTAAATTCATTTTATTCAGTATACTAATTTTAATTAGTTAATATTTTTCAGTATTTTTGATGAAATAGGGTATTTAGTTTAATCACACACTCATGGGGGAAAAATTCATTTCCTAAAAGTTAATCCCATATTGTTTTTAAAGAAGCCAAAACTCGATTCCATTTAATATGCCTGACTGTGTGTATACTTGTATAATATTTTGTTATACTTTATTTAATTATAATGTATCTCATTTTAATAACAGACAGAATCTAAGCTTTTCGAATTTCCCAAATGAGTTAATTCATTAAATAATATAACTAAAAGTTTTAATTTCTATGGAAGTATTTAATTATCTAATTCAATGCAAAATCGTTTTTTTAATGTTTGAATTATTCTAAAAAATTTAAAATATATAATACAGTAAGTGAGAAAAGCTTTTTCATTTATACTTAAATTAATTTTTCTATGAAATGCATTTAAATTAAAAATGAAGATATAATTTTTCAGTAAAATTACCAAATATGTGTTTTATAACGTTGTCAATTTCGAAAAATTTTGAAAAGAATATGCCAAATATTAATTTTTCTAAGCGTGAATTATTAAAATTAAATGTAATTCTTTTAATAATTTTAATCATATTAATTATACTGATTAAAATTATTAAAATAATAATAAAGAGTATTAAAATATTACTAACAATATAATATTAAGCTATTTATAAAGAAAATGAATTTTTTTATGGATTTGGTACATTACTATTGTATGTGTGAATATACATTTAACCCAAATTTTATCAAATTAGTCCGAATATTTTTTAGTCCAGTATATACAAAATGTCTTATGTTTTAAGACATTTGGTAAATATCAGTCACATAAATATAATATTTAGTAATAATTAAAAATGTAAAAGTATAATAAATGAAGATCATAAATTGTGTAAATTACTGGCTATAAAAAGTTTTTTATATAAAAAATCATATTTATATTCACTGCACAACAGTCACACTATCAATTAAACAAAAACTTGTATTTAAGTATATTAAAAGGAATAATTTAAAAATCATATTTCAAGTTAGAATAACATAGGTAAAAAATTCTTGATGAGAAAAAATAATTATTGAAAAGCAGAAAGTATTTCTAAATGAAAAAATAGCGTCTATTTATGAAATTGTATTCTTAGCAATCAATTAATAAAATTAATTGTAGACGCAATTCAAACACACTATGATACCATAAATAAAAGAGTGCATATTATTTGATAAACGTGTAAATAATATTTGGAAAATGACATTGAAATAACTTAGTCGCAAAAATATTAAAGCAAGATACAAAATAAAATGAGAAGTCAAAGAAGCAGAAAACGTTTAACCAACTAAATAGTCAAAACAAAGTTGAGAAAATGAAGATTGATCTTTTTTTGAAATAATCGTATGCCTTTTGGCAACAATGTATTGTTAAAGAAATGTTTATAGAAAATGTTGGCAACTTACTAGCCCTAAAATTTTCAAAACTATATATACTATCAATATATTTCTAATCTGTCTAGACAGATATAAGGAGCATGTGAGAATGTAGTAATCTTTTGAAATGAACTAAACTATTTTACACCTCAGGTCAAAGCACCATAAAATACTTTTAACTAAAAGGAATTTATTGTTATAGTTATGTAATAGTAATAAAACGTTCTTACTGCAAATTGAATTTAACTTTATTCCCGGAATTTATTACATACTGCATTATCTGTTTAGAAATAAACATAGCACAGTCTAAATATTTAAACTTCCAAAATTGTGATTTTAAAATTTATCATATGTTCGTGCTTTAAATCTGGGATTTTCTATGTTGTTGGCACAAGAATCATTTTTATGTCATGAGAAAATTAGGTTATTTTTATAATAAAAAGGATTTATGAATGATTACAATATATATTTATCAATTCGAATTTTTTGTTATACTAACAAATATTTTCTGGATTATATACATATTTTATACATAAACGAAAAATTTAAGTTTTGATATTTCAATAAAAATTTACTCTAAAAAGCTAAATTCATAAGAACAGCAAAACAATAATTAATAATACAATAACATCATTCAATAAGAGCATTTTATATCATTTTGTTAAATATAAAATGCATATAAGCACTTAATTCTATCATAAATTTGGTAGCTAAGTAAAAAGCAGTAATAAAAACTTATTTCAGAAAAAAATTGAAATATTTATTTATCATTAACTAAAAAAGAATGCATTTAGCTTATATTTCTCTTTTCAGTGTATGAGGGCATTAAATAGTTGTACATTTTTTATGAATGCACACACACACACACACACACACACACACACACACACACACACACACACACACACACACACACACACACACACACACACACACATATATATATATATATATATATATATAACAAATAATATGAAGTAAGTCTTGAAATTAAGCCATAAGACTTAATTTTAAAGACGAAAATACATTTGTAAAAGAAATTTAAATAAAATACATTAAAACAAAATAAAAGCAGCTAAAAAATTTGACTTTCTATCCGGAGACCATAATTTAAAGTAAAAATGTGACCACCACAGCATTAAAATGCTTTAATTTTTCAGCTGATTCTTAAAAATTGATTTTTGTTATCGTCAATTATTAGAAAAGTAATTTGATAACTACTGTTATTTTTCTAAACTTCTTAGTATTTTTTTTGCTTAGTTTAGCTGAGCTGATAGCTCAATGATAATTTTCTGAATTTCATATCAACAGTCTGTAAGTAAAGCTCCCATGATTAGTAAGGATGTTTTGTGGTTAAGCGTTCACTTTTTTGGTCAAATGTATCTTGCTACGAAAAGAAAACTATAGCTAACAAATCTATTTATTCCATTTTATGCTGCCATTCGACAGCAGAAAAAATAATTGGTGGAACAAACAGAATGAGAATTTTATCTGTATGAATTATTTAGTTCTACAAAACACCACCTCGAAACTTAATAAAACGTACTCAGTATTTACTGATTTTGAGTAACTTGAGAAATCGCAGATCTAATCTTTCTTCATAAAATTAGTTTTAACTCTTGCGAGATACATTCTTTGCTGGAAAACGACTCGTTATTTTGCAGTAATCAAGTGCCGAAATCGACATGACATTTGAGTCGAACCAATTGCATTTCCGATCAATGAAATTGTAATATTAATTAATTTCAATCAAGTAAATTGCTTAAAATTTTCTAATTGTTGTAAACTATCTGATAGTAGAGATATATGAATTAGAAATAAATGCAATATATCTAGGCATTAATTGTCAAGTACAATTTAATTAAGTAACATTTATTTAAATCTCTATATTTTCCAAATAAGTAATTTTATCAGTGAAAAGTTTGAAATTAAAATGATACATTTAATGAGTTTTTCCTATCAAAATAAATTGAAAAAACATTAAATTCTAAATGAGTTTAGAATCTATAGAAATTGTTCTGTTATAGAAAACATTTCCTGTTTTAAAAGTAGTGATATTTTGTTTGCCCATTTCTGTAAATATAAGACTATAAACAAGATAGTTAATGTCTTGCAAAATAGTCAGTGAACAAATAATAATAGCTTTTGTTAAACAAATAAGTTAAATTTACAATAGTTTTAATCATTAAAAATGTTTGAAGAATTTTTTAAATTTTTATTTTATGAATAAGATTAAAAATTTAAATAATCCATAAACTTAATTAATTTTTCTTACTGTACCAAATTTGCTGGATAGAATCGTCCGTTATATGTAACAAAATACAAATTTATCTTGGTTCAGTTCATTAATATCAGGAACTAAATCATATTATAGGCATATGAATTAATTTGACACAATTAAAAGCATATGAACGATATTGGACATTTATAACAGAAATTAGAATTTTAGAACCATTCTTTGATACAGTAGAGAATTTCTAAAATGCTTTTTTAAGAAACAGTTTGAGAAATGAAGAATTTAGGTATAACGTTTCGATACACTTCTAATGCTGCACAATTGAAATTTTCCATAGAAGATATTTTTCTATCATGATAAAATTACTTTATTTTAACAAGTTTCCTAAATCTAAAGTGATTTTAATCAACTTTTTAAATTCTGCAGGAAAATATAAATGAAATATGACTTGTTCCTTGAAAACTTAATTTTTTTGTTTCAAATTTTAGAAGTAACAGAAAAAGCTTAATATTTGTGAAATTTTACTACAATTTTCAAATATTATTATAAGAAAACGATGTAAAATTTATTTATTTTATCTCGTTTTTCTTTAGTTATATTGAAGCTACATTGCATTTATTTTTTTAAGTAAAAATGCATTTTAACAGCTATACGATTTTAAATGTGAAGTCCTGATGAATTTAAAAATTTAAAATTTTGAAATTTACAAAGAAACTTATAATATTAGTTATGTAAGTATGGTACTCGAATTGTTACCCATTCAATAAGATTTTATAATTACATTTATTATGTTTAAATTAATACATATTTAGTAACGTTTTAATTATACGCATAATATATATATATATATATATATATATATATATATATATATATATATATATATATATATATATATATATATATATATATATATATATATATATATATATATATATATATATATATATATATATATATATATATATATATATATATATATATATATATATATATATATAGAACATTTTAATTATGTGAATCTGCTATTGAAATACTTGTTATTGAGATATATTCATTAAGTTTATTATGGCAAAAAATCTTTATGAATAATAATGTGCAACAGCGAAGTTAATATTACCCAGTGTAATTTTGAAAACTTTATTTTACAAACATTTATTAAATACTTTTATCGTAAAGTAACAGTAATGATTGAGAAATTTATATTAAATACACTGTTGTTTCATAAGAGTCTCTGCATATTTCAAACAAGTTGATCGAAAAAAATAAAAAGTGAAAATATTGATAAAAAAATTGAAATATAAATTAAATGTAAAAAAGAATTGTTTTAAAAATATCAAGCTTATTAAATATTTGCTGTGACAGGTCTTTTAAAGGATACTCTTAAGCATTTATTAACATTTGCAATATATTGCAATGTGTACTCAAAGTGGTTCTGTCATTTCATGTATATTTAAAGTAACACTTTTTAATACATATTTTCAGTTTTTGTGTTTCAGTCAATTTAGATTGATTATTTCAGGTTTGCAAGGGAATATTAAAAATTTAATTACAATGTGAATGAGAAAAGTGTAAGTTCAGACAGCAAAAATGCTTTTCTTTTCCATAACCAAGTTTTTATTTAATTACATTTTATCTGTTTTACATAATTCTGTCTGCCATTCAGCTAAAAATGGTATCATTTTAGAAAAAAAACTACTTCTCATAAAAGTAAGCTCTTTGAAAAGCGTTCCAAATAATAAGAAGCTCATTAATAATTTGTATCATTTCCTATTTCCATTTCCTCAAGTGAAATAATCAATACTGTAATCTTGCGTGTTTATGAGTTGTTTTCGTTACTGTTTGTTTTTTTATACATTATTAAATACATAATTCGTATTGTGCTTATTTTATCCATGGAAATCTTAATTAAGTTCTTAATCATAAAAAGAGCCTTCGGTTTTTTCGTGTATTGCTGTATGTATCTCTTATATTTTCTTCATAACCTACAGTGTTACTATTTAAAATAAAAATTTGTATTAATTTGTAATAGACAACAATGAAGTCATTGTGAAGTTTATCATCACAAGTTTATTTAACTTAATAATACTTAATTTAACACTTTAATGCTTAATAACATTAACTTGATAATCATTGTGATTCATAATTTTATTTAATTAATGAAGAATCGTAAAATTTTGGTGACTAAGATTTTATTTCAGTTTTTTTTATTTTTTCACCATTTTAAAAGAATTTTTCTATTTCTGAAATTAAACTATATATTCTAGTATTTTTTATATAAATTGTTATAAACTTGAATAACTATTCTTGAGTTCATTTTGATAGTTAATGCTCCACAAGATGAGAAATTTTTTAATTCAAGTAAAGGAAAAGTAAGAAAAATTGTAAAGTCAATTGTATTTAATTATTTTAAGAGGATTCAATAATATATATATATATGAAAATATAAATTAGTTTAAATGCCAAAGAACAAAAACATTTGGATATTTACTCAAGATAATAAAAAGAAAATGCAATTTAATTTACAATGTGCATGATTTAATGTTAGAAGAATTATCCTATTGCTATTTTTTATATCTAATCACTAACCTCTTCTTTTTAAATGAATGTCCTTCATTTCTTCTTGACATTCTACTGCAGCTACTCAAACAAATTTGAAATGCAGTAATTTAAAGAAGAAATGCTGAAGTGCTTACATGTTTAAAAGTTTAATTTTTAACTGCAGCAATCCTGCAGATTTTACGTTTTTGTGCACTTAAAAATGAAAATGCTCTTTTCTCTGATTTATGAAACAGTTAAAAATGTTAGAAAATGTGTGAAAATCACAATATTATACCAGGGTTTAAAGATGTTAAAATTATATTCTCTAATAAAGAAAGAAACTGTTCATTAAGAAAATATATCTAACGACTTTGGAGATTGGGTTATATAGATTCTCATTAAATTCGGGATTTTCTAAATCTTTTTGATTAAGGTATTGAAAATTAGATTTTGAAGTATCGCATGGTGTGCAGTTTATTGCAATAATTTTTGTCAGCAAAAGTAAAACTTAAAGCAGTCCATTTTATTCAACGAAGTAACTTGTTGCTTTATTCGTTATAACACAGTACAAGTATTGTACATATCGATTTTATTCAGTGAGTAAATATAAACATATTAAAGGCTGTAATTGCCTTTTTAAAATTTCTCATGTATATGATTTTATAAATTTTCATTTAATAAAATTTTGTTGTTGTTACTAATGACACTTGGACAAGCCAATCTCGCTTTGCCTTGGCTATGCGAATTTAAGTCAATTGGGAGCGTCTTTCGTTTTAATCAGAGCAACATGAAGGTGAAAGTACGACTTTGCTCTACACACATGCCATAGGGACCCGTTTATAGGGTAAGCAACCATTCCCACATCATTCATACAAGGAAAGGACAAAGACAAGATTGGTAGAGAGAGAAAGTACATCCATGCCCGAACCGGGATTCGAACCCAGGAGCTCCTTATCCGCAGTCAGGCACGCTGACCACTAGACAAGTTGGGTGGCTATAAGTTTTTCTTCTTAGATGAAATGACATACGTTATTGAAAAATTAGAATTTTATGGCAGTATAATTCATAACGATTTCACTCTCATATTAACTTAGTAAAAGGCTTACGATACAGCGTTTCTTCCAAAAATTATGGTGCTTTCAGAGAGAATTTTGTTAAATACCCACCCAGCTATATTTAAAAAGATGTCCATGCAGTATTATCAATTGTATTTAAATTTTGTAGGTATTTTAAATAAAGAACATGTTTTCAATCATCTAAATACATAATTTATTTGTTTTTCTTATGGGAAATGCTGTTTGTGACTAACTCAACTAAGCTTAAAATAAATGTTTAAAAATTGTAAAGGATTTATAATAGTTTTAAATATTCTCTTTAACAGTTATTTTAATTGGTTCAAGTTGAAATCTCAACTATTAAAATAGTGAATTGCAGCAGATGAAGGGTAAGCTAGCAAACACAAAGATGCCGGGCATCCATCGGGCCGCTGCTGTCAGCCGTCTTGGCCAGCAGCGGCCCGCCGCTATTTGGCCTCGTCGGCTCCGTCAATAAAGTGGTCGTCGTCATTGCTGCTGGGCCGGCAGTACGGTCCGCTGTTGGCCCAACGCTGGGTGGCCAGCAATGCCGTATTGGCCGTGTGTGGTCCGTATAATTGCCAGCACATGCCCGTATACGGTTATCCGTCGGGCCTTTGCAGTTTGGCCGGCAATGGCCGCATTAACCGACGTGGAGCCAATTATAACTTTGATTTTATTTCCACAGATTAAAATGAAATATTTACCCATTTTTTAATTGCTAAGAATTTATATATTGTAAAGTTACTATTGAAATATATTGGAAATGCATTAAATTGAATCTGCTTTGGTTATTTAGAGATGCCGCTCTCTTCTCATATTATTTCTTAAGAAATAATTATATATAAATTAAAACAATTTCAAAAATTTTAATTTTCAACTTTTATTATAATGAGCTTATGAATATTACAGTTTATTTTTGTTAAAATTAATTTAAATACATATATATTAATAGTATAACATTAAATATGTTTTTATTTCTTAAGAAATAATTATATATAAATTAAAACAATTTCAAAAATTTGAATTTTCAGCTTTTACTGTAATGAGCTAGTAAATATTAGTTTATTTTTGTATAAATAAATATTTATATTAGATTTGATTCTTTTCTAAAATATTTTTTCTAATAGAATTCATTTATATGTTGATTATAATCATGTTTTACCAATTTGTTAAGATTACTTTTGAATTAGCAGTAATTATTTATTTTTATTCAATAAACATTTTAATATATCTTTGAGAAATTTTCACTTCATTGTTAACTGTTCTGTTGTTAAATTCATTGTTCTGTTGTTCTGCGGATGAACATATACATAAAATTCTAACTTAATTATTTTATGATATTTGTTTTATTGTATTTTTGTAAAGCATGCAACACATTTAACTAAACACACATAAACTGAACTTTTTATATTAGATAATTTATATTATATCAATGATATTTTTATTAATGATGGCTCAGAACGAGACAGATCCTGTATAAAATTTTTTTTATTTACAATCAAAAATCCAGTCACATTATTTATTTACAGTATTTTTAATTTAAAAGTTTTCTTCTTTTGTTCCTTCCTCCTTCCCGATCTGGAGCATTTCAAAGCCAATTTCTTACATACTCCTCTATTTTGTGTTGCGAAATGCTAGAATATTCTCTTTGCTGTCGAACACTTACTGAAAATAAAAATCAAATTAAATTAATACAGGTAACATCAATTCAGATTACTTTTTGTAACCTGTAATAAAATAAATTCAGAATTATTTAAAAAAATAATTACAGAAAAGAGAAATCTTTAACAAAGATAATTTTTGTAGTAAATTACTTTTTTTCTGTTTGCTTTATATTTATATATGTTAATAAAATTTTTAAGAACAATAAAATTTTTCACTAAGAAATAAATCAAGAATTTCTTGTTTAAATAAATGCTGGAAGTTATCCTTTTATATTGAATTGGTGCATAAGTTTTCACTTTAAATTTCAGTGATCAATATTAATTTTGTATTTTCTCTTAACAATGAAAGAAATTTTAATATTTGAGCTCCTCCTTATTCGCTTATATTTTGGCACTATTTTCTTCTATTATATGTTAATTCTATATATGTTATATATGTTAATCTTATATATGTTAATTAAGATTTATATATACCCTAACGGATGTACATTAATTTTAAGGAAGCAATTATCTTGGACATAAAAGGATTAATTTGACAGGAAGAAATACCAGTAAAATATATAGTAAATGAGAATGGTCAATTTCCATTCAATAATTTTGCATAAACAGGAATTTTGGTTGCAATTGGCAATCAAAACTGCCCAGACTTGTGACATAGGAAGTTATAATTTGTTAAAGTATTTTTTATTATTTTGAGGATTATTATTTTCTATTATTTTTTTCATTTTTATAAGTTAAATTTATTAATAATGTTTACTGACATACAATTTAAAATGTTTTTCTAAGATGATAAATTGCATTTATATACGCATGATAAATGCTTCAAATAATTTTGAGTCAGGAATTAATTTTAATTTGTAATAATATTAAATTGTAAATTCAAAAATTTTAATTATTTATTAATTTTCTTAGAATTACCCAAGTAATCTCTTTGATAATAACCTATTAAAATATTATGTACATACATACATATATTATACACACAAAAAACAAGCTTTTTTAAACTAATATTTTTACCATTTTACTAAATTCTTCAATGCCTTAGAGCCTTTCTTCCATAACTTTCAATTCATCAAAGCTACAAATAGGCAATACATTCCCCTCTTCCACGATAGTTGTGCTCGGAAGTAGGTATTATTTCACAGTATTAACTTTGAATAAGGAGAATCCAACACAACTATTTTTAAACTTACAATATTTTACAATTAAATTTACAGTCAAAGCAAAACAAGCCAAGCACTTGAATAGGTTGTGAATGCCTATAATAATGTCTATTTTCATTCAGAATTAATAACTCATAAAAAAATTACTAATACAATTCTTTTATGATGGAATCTTTTACTTAATTTTAGTTTTATCTCTTTAAAAAAGGGGGAATGGTTATTAGTAACATTATGTCCACCATGAGCATGCTTGGGAACTAAACACTGGGTGTTTTGCGTTATGCTGAGCACCTAATCGGGACATGTGCTTCGCAGCCCAGGGGCTCTTGGTCAGGAAAATAGGCACTGTAGGCCTTGGCCCATGTGGTCTGTCCTGCCAGAGTTTAGTTTTATAGTTTATATTCATATTGATATTTCAATATACATACACATTATAATAAATAACATTAAGTAACAAATGAATAATCAACATTCATCAATTCTGACAATTCTTTGATTAAAAATAGAGACAAATAATTGGATTACATGAAAACAATTTCAGTTGAATGACTTAATAGAAATTCTAAACATCTGACTTCAAAAATTCAATGTAATGTTTTAAGCAGAATTTTACATTTTCAAGGTTATAATAGAATGTAATTAATTTATAACATTCACTTTGTATTTCATGCTTTTAAAAAATCATTTTGAACTAATAAAAAATGGTTAAATAAAATATTCATCAATGATTACCAAATTATTTTTTATACACAACTACAATTCGAGATAAGTAAAGTTTATAAAATCATAGTAATTAAAATAAATATTGATGAATTTTAAAACATATTGATAATTTTGAATTATTTATGCAATATTCTATGCAAAATCTTATTAACATGGAATTTATTTTTTTATACACCTGTGATTACAGATTAATGAAAAAAATTACGTCAATTAATGCAAATGATTTTCAGATTTTGAATACATGCATTCCAGTTGTTGGACAGTAAATTTACATCACAAGTAATTATCATAATCATGAATTATTTAGAAGTAAAAATGTTTTACATAACTTTATAATTTTTATTTTGCACAAAGTATTAAATTTATATTTAATCCAATATTATTAGAAAATAAGTTATTGATTCTGGACTATAGTTTAAATTGGTACACTTTACATTGGAGTGGGGAGATGTTAGAAACACAATCTTCAAAGCTAATGTATAAAATGAAATAGTAGCAAAATAGCCATCAATAATAAATATAAGCAATAATTTGTTACTTTACTTTAAAAATATTGTTGTTGTTGTTGTTGTTGCATGCCCCCAAAGGCCAGCAGCGCTAGACCAGGTCCATGACGTTGTACACTCTACAATAATCCAAAACCAGAAGAGGGTCGTCAAACCAAAATCCAAAACCAGAAGAGGGTCATCAACCAAGTACTGCCTGACAAAAAAATATTACCTATATTTACTTGCTAATAGTATTTATAATTACAATTATTTGTTAATATTATTTACCATTATAATTAATTGCAAGAATTATATTATTTACAATTATTTGTTAATACAAATAATTAAAAAAATTGTAACACAAGGAAATAAATTATCTGGCTTGTAATTATTAATGATATTGAAAAATATTAAGGAAAAATTATTTGTATTTATGGTTAGATGTGGTCATTGATCGAGACTACATATAACCATAAAATACCTATTAAAGGTCACTTTCCAGTATAATATATTTATACCAAATGTTATTGATAAAAAAAATTTCTATAACAAATTAAAGTTTTGCAAGCAGCCAGAAAAAGGATAAAACATATAAATAAAGAAGACCTAACTATTTCCCTTATGTAATTGGGCAATACTTTTTTCTTTTCTAAGTTTAGATCTCGTAATAATTTGCAATTCGTAAACAGCTGATCCATCATGTAGAACAGTTGTAAAACACATCCAACATGTTAATGAATGATATATTAATTTTAAAATATTAAATGCTTAACTGATAAATAAGATTAAACTTAAATTATATTCTTTCTCTAATAAAATGATTAAATTATTCTCAAGATGGATATCACAAAACTTTACCTCTTTGATAACAAGTGGTGTTTTGAATAATTTCGACCTATATCTGGACTTTAAGTTTAATCATTTTATGTTATAAATTACAAAAAGAAAAACAACAAACAAAATAATATCAACTATCAAAAATGACTTTAACCATTTTCTGTAAAATACTCAAAAAAAATCACAAAAAAAGAGATATCGGGAAATTAAAAACATTTAATAAATTTAGAAATTATATATATATATATATGTAAATGTTTGGAAGATTAACCTAATTATGCTTACTATATTAAAACAATAAAATAAACATGGAGTTTACAAATGGAATATTTTAATTATTTATTATTATTTTGAAATTGCATAGTGAATTTCAAAATTAGAAATATTTCTGAAATCAAAACAGATAAACTTTTTTTAAACTATTTCTCATATCATACTCATTTTACTTGTATACCTTACTAATTTACATTGTTTAAAATTATATTTAAGTTCTTTATTTAACTTTAATTCTTTAAAGAGAAAAATCAAAAGTAAATAAAAATAATTCTGACAATATATCTAGGACAATATTGTCATCATAATCAGACTTTGTAAATTGGTAAAGGTGTTTATGTAATGGTGTTTAAGTGTGTATATATATAAGATATATCATTTACCCATTATCCGGTCGACTATTTACTATAACAGTAAAACCATTTACATTACTACAAAAGAATCAAGAGATCAAAATGTCAAAAGTATCATCAAATGCTTGAAATGTTAATCACTTTCTCCAAAATATAAAGGAACAAATATTCTAGTTAACTTATATTTTCATTAAAACAAATTGAAATTACTGTTAATTCATACTTCAATTTTTCCATCATAAATAAAAACATAAAATATGGTTTAAATATAATAATGTAAACACAAGAGTAGCTACTAAGCTGTTACATCTGACAGCATTCTTTACATGGAAATAGTTAACATGCTACACAACTAATTTATATAATAAAAGTTGTTCCATATGAACATTTTTCATAAGTGTTAATATTAATTTTCCAACCACATAATTCTAGATGTTTTTTTATTAATTTGTGGCAATTAATCTGTCAGATTCCTATAGAAATTTTAAAATTTACTATTTTCAAGTTTATACAATTTTTCGAGTTTTAGATGCAATAATATTTCGCTAAGAAATCCACAATGATTTTAATGGTTGACAGGATTATACATAAAAACCAGGTTATATATGCAATAAAATATTTTGTAATATTATGCATTGTACAATTTTTCATTCCTTAAAACAGATCTTTGAGGAGTATACAAAATTTAAAACCACGAATCCTTATAAGACAAAATATTTCGGTCAGTAAAAATTGACTTAAAAATAATAGTAAATAAGAAAGCCTTTTAAAAATAAAATAATTAAAGTTTATATGGAATTCGCACATAATTTTTTGATCAGAAATGCTACAATATCATATATTAATTTATTGAAAGTAAACATCTAAGCGCTTTCAAATAGAATATTTTTAGACTCCATAAACTTGCTTCGTAAAAAACAAAAAATGTAATAAATACGTTTAAACTTAGTAGCAATCGAATTGGATTCAAAAAATTGAGCATTGAAAAATTTATTATACTAATTGATTAAATATAACTAATATATGGAATGAAAAAATGCTTCTGTGCATGATATATTTTTCTATTCCTCACACGGTAATGAAATTATTCTAAAACATACAATGACAAACATTTTCCAATGTCTTTCTTTTGTTGTCACGTTATCAACAGCTTATGAAATTTTCTTAACAAGTAATTAAATAATATTTCAACATAAAACAAATATATTATTCTTGCATCTCATTCATAACAATTCTATCATGATAAAAACAACAATAATAAATGCTTACTTACCTTATATTTCTCTTAGCTCACAGACACAACATTCCGCCATTTCACATTAATGGCTGACGCTGACTCAAGCATTTCGCAGTATCTGACGTCATACTGTCACGCGGAATACACAATAAATGTGAAAATTAGATTTCTTTCTGAAAAGTTGTTTTTAAAGAGTTTAAAAAGTAAGAAGTTAAATGAAAATTAATTAACATCACAAAAAAATAATTATTTGGAAAAAAATAGTCTTTGCCGATAAAATAAAAAATAGCGCTACAACTAATTGTCTTAATTTTGCTGGCCAACAGCTTCAGGGCCAACAATGGCCAAAATCTGTTGGCCCACTACTTATCATCCAGCACCGGCCCGGTTCATTTTGGCCAGCACTCATCCGTGGCCGTAATGGCCGGAGCTGGGCCATCAAACAACCATGAGCGGCTGGCCGTGGCCAACAGAAAACCGGCTTGGCCAGCAGCGGCCCGGATTTTTGCCGGCAGTTTGTGTTTGCTGGGAAGCTAGCACTCTTGTCGTTGGCTCAACTGTTCATGGGATCAAATCTCACCTGGTAATTGGATGTTTTTAATGGTTTTGAATTCACTTTAAACATTAGGTTCTGGTCGAATTAGTCCTCGTGTGTCAAAAAATGACGATAAGCGATGAACTTAACCATCTTCAAATAAAGGCATTGAAAAAAAAACAAAAAAACAATTTATTCCAATGATTATTTTATTTAAATCAATTAAATTACAAAAACATTATAAATGTGTGTTTTTTAGAATTCTAAAATAAATGTATATAAAATTTGTAAATAGATGTTAATAATTGTGAAAATAAATGTTTGTAAATGTGTAAATGAGTGTAAGTAATTTATATGTTTTATTCATGTATTTTACGTAAAATTGTGTTACTTCAATTAATTATTTACATATTTTATTTCTAACATGTATATGAAAGTAACTTTTATAATTGTAGCCTTTATAAATTCGTGAATGTGTACTAGTTGAATAAGTGCAGGCTGAATAAAAAAGTATGATTTTTTGTTATTTTTGTTTTATTTACTCTAAATTTTAATTAATTCAAAAAATAATGAAATACAACTCCTTTCCTTAACTAATTTATTATTTTCTTTATAGGAATTAAACTTCAGAGTTAACAAGAACATCAATAACGCTATCGTATAGTTTAGTTGAATTGTGCATAAATAGTATAGCACAACGTTTACCTAATAAATATTATTGGAATTGAATCGTGCTTAATTTTTAATATGTATTTTATTCAAAATATACCATTTCATGTTACTAAATATCATATAATATACAGTATTGTAACTTAAATAACAATTTGCCAAATTGTTGATATTTAAACAGCATTAAATTTCTTACTTTGTTTCTTAATTACAATGAAAATTCTATAGTTAAAAAACATTTTTTCATATTATAAATTTATAATTATATATGCGTAAAGTAATCATATATATTAAGAATATGGATGCCGTCCACAGTGCTTGACTGCGGATAGTAAAGTCCTGAATACGAATCTCGGTTCGGGCATCAATGTATTTTCTCTCTCTTTTTCCTGTCTTTGTCATTTCCTTGAATGAATGGGTTGTGAATAATTGCCAATACTCTCTCTCTATAATGGGATAGCAATGAGTGTACTGAGAAAATAGGACTCCACACCAAATTACGGTTCAGTTGAAAAAATAGAGCAGTGTACCCCATATTGCCAGACAACAGCATCAACAACAAGAAAATATGCATAATCCATAAATTAAATAAAAACACTTTATTACATTTCATAATAAAGCATTTACCATATTAAAATAAAAACGTTTGTTAAATATTTAATTCTAGATTTTTTAGAGTAGAATTTAGTAATTAAATATGCAATAATTTGTCTTTTATGTATCATATTTTATTACTTTCCAGTTTTATTTATAAGTAAGCGAAGAAATAAAAAAAGTTTCAGAAAATGAAACGTATCAAAGCGCCGTGATTTTCGGTGTAAGTGGTATCTCGAGTGCCAGCCAGCTCTTTTCTGATTGACAAAGGATTCGAAATGACAAGAATTGTGATTTACAGTGAAAGATTCCTTAAGCATACAAAGTACCAAGCAGGATCGTAATAGAATCGAACTGTGAAAACAAGTCTCGGCAGTTAAATTTAAATTTGATCTGGAATCCTTGAGCTTTTGCATTTTATCGCCGAACTTATTGATTTACACACTGCTTTAGTGCCGAGTTCCAGGAGCCAGTGCCTTTAATCTTTTGATGTTGGATCAGGGTTAGACTTAAAGGCGCACGTTTAGGGTAGTGTCCCATGGGAACTTTTGTTGGCGGAACAAGAATCTTCTCTCAGATTTCCATTCCGCTTACTTTTAGAGGAAGCTGAGCGAAGGAAAATGGGAATGTGTGAATTTACATTTAAAGAAAGATCTCAATATTTGCGAATATTTTAATGCAAGTAAACAGGAAAGGGATTTACGCTCTCTCCTTTAGACGGGCTTATAGTTTGCGTAATTATGTAAAGAGCAATTTACATGAAATTATGAGTTGATAATTAATTTTAAGATTTACGTTAGAAGACTGATTTATTTAAATAATATGCTGAAATAGGAACTTATTTCCTTTTGTTATTAGAGAAGAATATTCAAATGACTATAATTTTCCTTAATTTTATGGTTATTGTATTCTTATTGGAAATATATATGCTGATAAATTTTAAAATAAGAACTTGTGTTTTTTTAAATTATGATTAATTTACATATATTAGAATTTACTCAGCAGGACAAATTATTGTGAAGAAATATGAAATTACATTTTATTTAAAAATTTAATGAACTTGATATAGTTGGAATTATTTTGCTTGAATTAACTTATAATAATAAAATTCTTCTTCTTTATAGAATGTATATTCTTATGAATTTTCATGTATATATCCATTGTTGTTTAATTTTCACATTAAAAATTAATACATTTGCGATACTAAGCAAGTCTTATGTTCGTAGTTTAAATACATGAATTTTTGAACGTAAATACATTAAGAATGTTGAAAACTATTAATCCCAAATACTCGTGTTAAGCATTTTCTGATATATTTTATGTATACATTTTTAGATTTAGGTTTTTAAAAAGACTAGGAAAAGGTACATTTTATTCTTGTTCTTTTGTTTATTAAATTAAAGAGATATATTTTTTGATAATAACAATTACTGAAAAGTAATATTTAATATTATAATACTACATGTATTTTGTAAATTACATAGAATTATTTGCAATGTAATTTCTGCATTTTTATTGGTTAAAATAATTTTTACAAGCTATTCAATTTATTACTCATATAATAAATTGAATATCTCATATAATAAATAATAATAATATAACATTTTAAATGAAACATTACAATTTATACTCGTTAACGATACTAAAGTTTTAAAGTGTAATAAAATTATTTACTTGATGCAAAATATTTGCATTGAATTTTGGAAAATTAAAAGGGTTACATAGTTTTGCAGAAATTAAAATAATAACTACCTATTAAGAAATCATATAAAAAAGTTTCTCAGTTACTAATTCTTCAGAATATTTTTTAATTTAACGATGGAATTTTTTTTCATTTCAAACTTAATAACTTTAATGCTAATGTAAAAAATATTTTAAATTATTTTTATGGTAAAATATTTCAGAAATAATTTGTAATTATGTTTGAAATACAATATATTAAAAGTTTTTTAGGTTATATTCCGTTCATAGAGAAAACAGTTGATAATAGATGTATCTATAAATATCCTTTTATACATTTTAAAGGAGTCTCATAAATCATTATTAAAAATGAGTTCTAAGGTTGTGATATTTTCAGTATGAACTTATTTATTTGACTTGATAAAACATATAATTGTAAAATTTTTATTTGTATTTGTAACAACTAAACATTATATGCGCAGAAAGTTTGATACCACTTAGGGGACAGCCTAACTCTTAAAACTCTCAAGCACCCCCCTTGACAGACGTGCATCCGGAAGGTACAAGTAAAACATCCATTTCCTGTTGTTTACCCGTAGCTGAGATTGAATCTGTGACCTTATTCTCCAAAGAACGTTGTAATTGTGTTACCACTAAACCATAGTAAACCACGTGCTCAAAAGATTGACATTTTCTTTGCATAATATTATTAGTCATGTTTATAATAATATTAGTCAGTTTAATATAATTTTTTTATTTCAAAACTGGCTGGGTGTGACTGATATTCAGGGGTATTTTAATCGAAATTATTTCCTATAAATATACTTTGAGTTAATAATATCAGATTTTAAGATAAAATTTTTGACCCAGTGGAACGAAATTACTTTGAAAGAAAATATGAGTAAATAGATAAATAATGTTTCTATCATTAGTATACATGGCATGATATTACAAAGTGCACCTATTTGACAGAAGAAAGTAGTTGCTTAGAGTTAAACAGTTTAACAAATAGAAAAGAAAAGTACGTTAGGTTACACGATATACTGGTGAAACTAACGTTTTATTTATTTTATTGCAAGCAACATCAAAAAACTATATTAACAAATAATTACAATAAATAAAACCATAGTAACTAAACTACATTAATAAAATATTGATTAGTATTGGAAGATACTTTTTAGATTGTTCATATTTATTTCCAGATGTTCATGAATCACTGAATGTATCAATAAACAGTAGATCATTTATCTCTAGTTATCCACTATTTATAGATGACTGATGTTTATTACGAAATTATCTATTTTTAATGGGGAACGTTTGACAGTTGTAATGACAAGGGTACATAAGTTAGAAATGAACTTTAAAAATCGGGTATATTTTATAATTCTCAGATCTTGGTTTCTTCTAAATATTTTTATTTTCTAAGTGGTATTACGTTTCGTTCATCACCCGACCGATGGTGACGTAATTAACATCCTTATCTTCAAAATAGTAGGTCCCAAGCTCAAATTCTGGTTCTATGTATTCATGGATATTCCTTTCACTTTCTATACTGGTTCCCTGGTATTCATGGATATTCCTTTCTTTCTGTGTGTTTTTCTCTATCCTTTCGCTTTAAGAAAAAAGATGGCATACCCTCTGGGTGTCCCATAGTAAAAATTTGCTCTCATCTTCACCCCTTGTTAGCTCTGAATTTGATTAAATTCTAAATGACAGCCGGTTATTCAAAAGAAAAACCATTTCGTCTATGTTGTATTCATAAATTCTTGATTGTACTGCTTTCAAATATCAATAAAAAATTCTTGGGTAAATAACTTTACCTAAATCCGAAAACGTACTGTTGTTTTTTTGGTGTTTAACTCACACAAGATGAATTCATATACTGAAAAATTATATATTTGTATATTATTTTCTACAATTTATTATGCACAATAAATGCAAACTAATATTACAAATTTAAAAAATTCTAACATTCCTCAAATATATTTTGTTTAGATTGATTTTTTGTAATGAATAATTCTTAAAAACTGCAAAGAAAAAAAATCTTAAAAAATTGCTTGTTCAGATGAGATTGAACAAAGGAAAGAGATGTGTTATTTATATCCCATTTCCTAATAGTTTCGAAATTTAATTCACACATACACACACTAAATTATAAGGCGGTGGAGAAATCCCACTGCTTATCTGAAAAGAAAATGAATACGCATAGATTTAAATACGTGTACCATTAATAATGTAATCTCTTAATTAATTTTCAAAATTTTTACAAAATTTATATGAAGGGGGAAACTCAAACCATTTCTCAATAAAATGATTCTTTCAAATTTCAGGGGAAAAACAGAGAAACTCCATCTCCTAATATCAAACTGGAAAACTGATTAAAAAGTTTTGTTTCAAAATTATTGAGGTACCCAAAGAAGATGCCATTAAAGTTTAAACATAGAGACAATGTCGGTATCATTGAAGAAAGGGTAATTTAGGATGACTGCTGTGGGTGGTATGCACGAAAGCTATTTTCCCAAAAATGAAAAAGAAAAAATATCTCCAAAATTACCCCCTTTATAGGGAGGAAGATCATAATTAAAGTAGTAATTGATGTCTCTCTTAAACTGATTTATGTCCCTTACACGCCCACTGCTCTAGATTTGTTCCAGTTTCCTTTTTAAAAATTGCGTCTTTTTGTATTGTTTGTATTGAAGATTCTCGGGAAAAATGTAACTTTATACATGGCTGTTCCCAAAAGAACAATCTGGGAATAAAAGATAATAGTTATTATTTTAGATAAATATAAGGAGGTTGAGATGAATATAGGTAAAAGATACGTGTCTTACGCGGTTATTTTTTACAATCAGTTTTCATAAGTGTAATTTGTTTCATGTGTGGTTTATATATTGCTTGTCCGTAAGAAAAGGTGAGTGATTTTTGGTGCTAAGTCAGGTAAATAACAGATTTGGATAAAATTTCATTTAGTTGAAGGAGAAAGAAATGGAAACTATAAATTACATCGCAATGAGCTATAGTTAAGTTCATGCAGCTTGCTTTTTGCTTTATTATTATAATTTTATTCATTTATATCGGCAAATGTATATGTACGTATATCAGTATGAAATGTTAGATAAAAAATACTTTTATTTTAAAATTCTTTTGTTTTTCTTAATGTGTTCTTATAATACTGTAAATGAGTGAAAATATTCCTGCTATTTTTAAGAGGATTTGGTTGACAACATTTAAAGTTTTACATGTCTTTGAGCAAGTGTAAGAAAAAGAGATTTACTCCAAAATTTTGAAAATAACAGAATATAAATCTTTATAAAATTTCAAAAATTTGTAATGAGGTTAGAAATTTTGAAAAATCGATAGTTGATATTACAGTTTTTTTAATTTAGATATTTTAATTTTTTAAAAATAATTTTCAAAAAGCAAAAATAATTTCTCGTAACATTAAAAAGATCTTTGAAAGAAAGTTTAAATTTATATAAAACTTTGGTAAATTTACATTACCTGTCATAAGCATGAAATCCATATTCTTTCAATATATACTTTATTCTTCGAAATATACTTAAAATTTTGCATTTACAATAAAACATTTTTAATAATTATTTGCTTATGAATAATAATAATATAGGTTTTAAAATTTTAATTCAAATAAAAATGAAAGTTATATTTTACATAATTTTTAGCTTGAGTTTAAAATTTTCTGTTTTATGACATCAATACATACTATATTAGTAACATAATATTTTATTTCAATATTGGAATTGAAACATTCCTTCTAATTTGCCAATTATTAATCTCCTTATTGTGTACACCATTATCTAAATTTCTTTTAATGAATTGCACTTCAAATATAATTTACATTAATGTATTCACATTTAATAGCGCTAAACTTCTTTAATGAAAATGAGTAAAAATCAACCCCATATTTATTATAATAAATATAATCAGAACTCATAAGCATTCCAATTCATTTATTTCGTTGAAAACAGTGGGTAATACCATAACAATTAAGCATTCCTTTTATTTGCATAACTTTCATGATCTTCGGGTTTGTTTTATAATACCTAAAACAAAGTCGTTTGCACCGCATTGTTCCGTTAATGGAACGAAGAGTTTTGAAATGGGGGATCTTTCATTATGCGTCAGCATAATCTCAAATTTATCGCCAAAATTTGCTCCGACTTGAAGCAATAAGGATGCTTTGCTTACATAAATAATCGCCAAGAAATGCTTGGCTTCTGTAAGCTTTGCATTCTTACCCCTGCTTCCAAAATGATATTTCACAAGTATTAACTTTTTCCGCTTCCTCATATAATGTGAAGAGACGTCTTCCTGGCCTACCATTATTCACTTATTTATTGGTTTGCCAGAGCTATATATTTGGCAAATCGCAACATTAATAAGCACTAAAGCATCGGGGCAAAAGATATTAAAAAGTGAAAACTGAAGCTTTAAAATGAATAGCCCGTTGTTCCATCCAGCTATCAGTGATTAAATATTTGAATTTTATAGCTGGTAGGACGTGGTAGAATCTCTTGTTTGAGTATGAGAAAATATATTTCATCTTCACTTTTGAAGACGAGGTCGTATTGAATTCCAGGACTTAGCTTTACAATATAAGTACTTGAAAATTTATTTAAATGTTTTGAGAAGTTTTGAAGTTGTAATTTTTTTTACATAAATTTTGAAAGCATGTTTGCATTTTAAGTGTTAATAATAAGTTTAAAAGTTTAATTTGCTTTTTTAATTTTTCTTTTTTTATCTAACCGAAATAAACAGCAATTAATACATAATAATGAAATGTTACACATTAATAGCTTAGTTTCAAAATAAATTAATAATAATTTCAAAATAATTTAAATTTATAATTAAATTATTAGATATATATTTTAATTTGGCGCAATAAACTAAGAATTTTATTTCACATAAATGAAATTCATTTTAGATTATAATAATTTTTATGATTTAATAATTTTTGAAGAATTAAATACTTAAAAATATATTATTGTCACTATAACTTTTTTGAAAATATTTATTCATTTATTAAATATATTTTAATATTAATTATTATGATAATAACTTATTAAAATAATAAAGAATTTGTGATTAATTATGATATCATGATATGAAAACAATTTTAAAGTGATTAAGTTAAAAATCTATTATGTATGCAAATTAAAAAGAGAATATTATTTCTTAATTATTTCTAAAGAACATACAAATATTCTTCAAAATAATTTCTTTTATTTTGTTGATATTAAATACAATGATTACCATGCTTTATTTGATGTTGTTTTAAAAATATTATCCTTAGAAAATTAATTTAATTATATGCAAATTAAGATTACAATGTTTGAAAATTAGATAAAGCTTACTTAAAATAATAAAAATATAGCATATTTTAATTTACAAATGAACTATTAAATCAAACGCGAATATCTTTCTCTAATATTTTCTACATTTTGAATGTTAAAATATTGTTGACCTATTTCTAAATGTAAGGTTGAGAGATATTTTATTCAATCGAGTAAATTTTGTTGGAAAATTCTTTCTAGAAGAAACTCAAAGTAGCGCGAAATGTTGGGCTCGAAAACTTACAGAAGCGTTTATTGGTTATCTGAGTACACCTGGCAAATCGTTTACCTATAACTGCTTTTTCTAACGACGTCATTCTGAAAAGATCCTTGTTGCCTGTATCGTTCTATTTACGAGCTGTCTGTATATTTTTCGTCAATATAGATCATTCTTTGAATGCAGAGAAATATGCACAGATTTGAGGATGCACATTTCCTTCTAGGGACTAAGAAAATGTTTTTGGCTAATTCAATCAATGGACTGCAAATTATGTTATTGATTACATTGTGGAATAATAATATTTATATTTTGGCTTATATCCGAAAATGTTTTAAAATAAATTGAAAGAATAAAATATGAATGATTACAGAAAAAACAGAGTTTATTGAAAAGAAATGTAAAGTAAGTTTATAAATAAATAAAGAAATGAACTGCATTAAAATTAAAGAGAAATTTATTTTTAGCAATTTCATTAGCAATATATATATATATATATATATATATATATATATATATATATATATATATATATATATATATATATATATATATATATATATATATATATATATATATTCTTCTCTCAAAATTACATTTTTATAATTCTGATTTTTTCCAAGTAAATTTGAAAAAATGTAGCCTATTTACAAAATAGAAAAAATAAATAATGAAACACAATATTCTGATTTTTTAAACATACTTAAATTTTCAGAATTGCGATGAGTAAGATATTACATTATTATAAATAGTGATAAGAAATACTGAAACGGAAAAATTATGAAATAACTTTAATATAAGAATATAACGAATATTTTTTATTTATAGATAGTGTTTGTAATAATTTATATAGTAAATTATATCGTTCCTCTGTTTGCATAAAGTAAAATAAGTAATGCTTTCATAATTACAAATGATATACGGATTTACAATGTCATAAAGGCAAACTGAGTTAGACGTTAAATGGTTAGCGCTCTGATATTTTTTCAATATTTTAAGAGTTCAGTTCTCACTTTGGCTTATTATGTTTGTCGTAGTTTAAAAACCACTTTAAATTGTTAATCTCAATCCAATTAGCCTTCGTTTCAAAATCCAGTCGTAGAGCAAATAATTAAATTTATAATAATTCTTCATTTTTTAACTGGCTGTTAATTACACATTTAACTTTAATAACTTGTATTTATTTATTTATTACAAATACCTAGAAATTTGGCTATTACACCATTATTTCTCTAGACTTCCAATATTTTTGAATTATTCAGTTACAATACGCAAGTGCAGAGCACGAGTCGAGATGAGTAGCTTTAAGAATTTTATGTTGTCTGCACAAAATACATATGGGAGAGTCACCAAGTCCAAACCTATGTAAATATGCGGGCAAGCACTCATGGCCCGTATTAATAACTTATATGAAAATACAATAAAATTTTAATAATGTTTTGAATTGTTCATCAATTATATACCTAACATAACATGAACTATCTCATTTTTATATGAAATAAGATTTCACAGTAGAAATATAATTACCAAACTTTATTAAAATTAACAAACTTATTGCTGTTTTATTAATTTATATTATTATATAAATTAATAAAACAATAATATATGCGTAATAAGAAGAGTTCAAATTACTTAATTAGAAATCTTATGTATGTAAAATTTCCTTTTATCAGATTGATCTTTGCTAATATTGTCAAGAATGATTTATTTCATTTGCTTTAAGTAAGCATGAATATTTTTCATTTATAAGATATTTATAATTAGTATATTTTATCATTTGATTTAAGATTCATAAAAATCTCTTTTTTCTTATGTATAATTAATTAAAATAATAAGCAATATTGTTTTTTTATCTAAGTGAGAAATTATTGGGGTAGATATTTGTGCAAAAGTTTTAACTTTTTGTTCCAAATATTGTCATATCTTACAAAAATTAACTTTTTAGAAATTATCAAAATAAATGATGTATATAATATGAATTAGAATTTTTTATCTTGTATACACAATAATTTAAATTTGTCAGTGTCTTTCTGTTATGAAGTAAAAAAAATGATATAAAATATATTTATAACAATTCTTATCTAATGCGTAATAAGTAATTCTTTAACATTATGCTTTGTGATTGTAATTTAAATCAATATTTAGATTTATGTTTCATATTCAGCAAATGCTATCATGCAAAAGAAACTTTATGCTATCTCTTAATACGATGTAGCCGGAAATTAAACTAGGGAAACATCCTCACTTGGAAAAATATTTTTTTCTAGATTATTTAGTAATTTTACCACATCATATACATTCTAAAATGAGTACCAAAATGATTTAATACAGAAAAGTAATATATTACATGCGTTTTATCATAGCATAGATACTGAGTCAAATGTTATAACATTTTATCAACACAGGAAATTTAATTTTCTAATCTAAAATGTTATTAATTTGAAAATAAATTACAGTATACATTTAACAAAAGGCAACTGATAAAAATAGCACCCCACTAAAATTTGTAATTATGAGTTTAGGAAATTACACTTTTACTTCACAGATTAAAGCCTTGGGCCGAAAATGTCCCTCATATTCGAACAAATCTTATTTAAAATTTCCCTTGAAAATTTAAATCATCTTTCGTCCCGGATGTCCTTCACCATCACCATTAAGACTGCCACTACTTGCTGGAGACACTAATGAACTTATACCCCTGTATCCACTAGTTAAAGCTCAGCAAATGGTTACAATCAGGATCAGAACGATGGCAATCCTAAGGACAAGTCCGTTATCTGTGATTCAATGTTTCCTGACTGCCATGCTATGTCGAGACATCAGAAACCGGAGGGAAACAGATTCCGGCCGTTCGGAAGGCTTAGTCATCACAGATCCCTCCGAAATTGGAAAAATCCCTCTATTACCAGAGTTCCGAAATGAATGTTTCGATTTTTCCCTCTTTGTACAAAAGATCCCAAACTGTTCTACAGAGTTTTAAAATAGTTTTTTTCCCTATTGAAAAGAGCGCGGTAGTTTTAAATCTCGGAGAATAAATGTTTGGCTACTTAGTAGAGATTCGTGACATAGTGGCATGGCCATTCAAAAAGTTCTTTTTAGAAAAAGGAACTTCTTTGTTTCAATTTAAATCATTTTTTTCTTTATAATATATTTTTAATAATAAATTAATGTATTGTTAAAAATTATCAATATATGTAAAGAGATATTGTTTTTAATGCATGTTAAATACAGTGAAAAAGTTTAATTCTAAATATACATTTATTAAGAATTATAAAAATAAAAAGAAAACAAGTGATAAAAACTTTAGGAAAAAGCTAAGAAAAATCAAACTAACAAAGCTGATAAAAAATAGATTATTATAATAAGAGACAATGATTTTGAATTTCTAATTCTTGATAATTAAAAAAAACTCGTGCTTAAAAATCTAATTTTTGTTACATCTTCTTTAATTTAAAATATTTTAATTCTGTATTAAAAACTAGAATTCATTTATTTATTAAATATATAATTATATAAATAAATAAATCCTAATGTTTATCAACACGTTATTATTAATTAGTCAAACAGCAGTTTTTAGCATAGAGCAAAGATTTTCATTTATATCAGTAATAAATGTTTTCACTGTAATGATTGTTAAATGCCTTTCTTGAATTAAACATTTAGTTTAGTTTACTATGATATCAATAACTGATTATATAAATTTAATATAATTTTATAGAAATAGGGATAACCTTGTAAATTTCAATGTTTGATTCTGGAGAATCTCTAAAATTTGTTAATAATCATTATTTCTTTTGTAAACTTCTTTTGAATTATTTATTAAGCACTATTAAATATTATGGTAATAGTAAGTAAATATAATTCAGGTATAATAGTATAATATTTTTGGTAATATTTTCCATTTAAATCTAAAATATTTATTTTCAGTGATACAAATTATTTGTAACCCAATATTATTATGATATATTCAAACCTATACTTTTTTATTGATATTTTTTAAATTATTGTAGTATATTAAGGCTTTAAATTTTATGCAATCTACAAATCTAATTAAATTAATTTTAAAACTTTATAAAATAGAAAGCATTTGTTACATTTATTTGAATGAAATATATATTTTCATGTTAAATCTCTTTCGCTCGTATGTTAGTTTTTTGAGTTTTTTCTTACATGTTAATTTAATATTTTGATTCAAGTAGGCTTAAGAATAAAAACTATTTAATTATATTGTTATATCCATAATTATATCTTTAGTAAAAATATTGTCTCATCAACAGCACATCTTGTATCTATAAAAATAATAGTAAATATTACAGATGACTAACATTTCTGTTATTCAAGAAACTTAAATTTAAGCAAACGGAAAAAATAATTGCTATTGAATAATTTTAAATTCAGAAATTATAAGAATCTCAATATATTTTGATAATCTTTTGGGAAATATTATGATTTATGGTATAAATGCTTGAATGAAATTTAATTTTAGGAGAAATTGTTGCATGCATAAAACAAAGATTTGAGAATCAATAGAAAATATTTGGTTAAATTGTTGAGCCTTTATTCATTCTAATATAGTACTTCACAAATTTTATGTGACAAAATAATCTTGGTTTTTTTATTTATATTAATAGAATTGCAGGATAATTTATATATTTTCTATTTCTTAAAAATTTTAATACCATTAATACTGATAAATATATTCCTGTAGTTAAATTGCTTCTAAGTAAATATATTTTTGTAATAAAAGCAATAAAAAATATATTTTCAATATATTTGTAATGAGAGAAAAATATATTATTCAGTTTAGAGACAGAAAATTTGTAATTCACATAAACAAATTATAAAGATACTTGAAAGATAACTAGTTCTTAAAAGGGAATAATAAATGTTTAATATGATTTTTTCAAAGCCAAGAAGTGTTATTTCCTAATATTATAGTACTTTTCTATTTTCAAGATTAAAATGTGCTTTAAGTTTTTAAAACGTTTGGAGCATTTGGTGTCGTAAGTTATAAAAAATGATTTCTTTCATTTCTAACCAAATGCATAAAACAATATATAAATTGCAAAACAAGATATATGACATTTTATGCATTAGATTGCATTTAAAATATGAAACAATAATGAGTTTTCCCTAGATTGATATTTTTTAAGACTTAAGTAAAATAAATTGGATTTTTTACTGGTTTAGGTTGATATTAAGGTAGTAAAACTTTTATGATTAAGTTATCAAATATATTAATCTCATCACAATTACTTATTATTGTTCAATAACTGCTACAAATAATTCCTAGAAATAAACTGTAAAATTAAATAAAGTCGAAATTTCAAAATATTACTGTGTGAGTATTTATCTTATTATATGATGAATAATATTTTTACTGAAAAACCATTAGATTTCTTTCGTAATTGAAAAACAATAAAATTCAATATTTAAACTTAAATACAACAAGTGCAATTAATATGTAGAAAAAGACAGTTAAAATATAAAATTACTAGAAAATTGTTTTAAAATATTTTATGGATTTATTATACTCAATATTTAATTTGCTTTTCAACAAGCTGGATATTTATTTCAGAATAAATTCATTAGAACAAAATAATTTGAAATCTTTATTAATATAAACATGGTTTTAAAACATAGCAGAAACAAAAAGTATTATGAATTAATTAGTAGACCTAATATCGTATAATTGTATTGCCTTAGATATTCACTTATTAATTAAAATCTCTTAAAAATTTTAATGATGAAGGGAAGATTTCATTTTCTCTATTATGTTTAATTTATTATGTATTCATTAATTCTTTCAAAATAGCCTGTCCTGAATTAATGTAACCAAAAAATGGATGTAATCGGCTTAGCTGGAAACAAACATTGTGTTTTTAGAGTGTAATGCACGGTTTCGTTACTAATTAATGGGAATCAATTATGGAAATTTGATTGACTTACTCTGTGTGTGCTTTTAATTTTGTATACATTTTAAGTAGCTACTTTTGTGCTAATTATATTTATTTCTTAGTTTTTCAGTTGTTTTCTGCAACCATTCAAATAACTATTTTTCTTTCTACAGTGTTCAAAAATATAATAATATATTTTCTAGTGCCTTTTTTAAATTTCTTAAAGTGAAATGATATAAAAATGAACACTTAAATAAAGAATCTTTGTAATAAATTTTTATTTCCACTATTATTGTAATATAATAGTATAAAAATATTACTACTATAGTAATGTATAATATTTTAATTAATATTATAATAATAATATAAATAATATTTTATTTTCCATTATTATATAATTCATAACATTTCTTTGACTTCAGAAGTTATTTAGTTGAATCGTATCGCGGAATGATAGAAATCAAATATCATTTGAGAGTTTACAATCAATATAATAGTAAAAGTAATATATAAATCAATATATACTGAGTCACGTAGTATATATGGTGGGTGCAGAAAATATATACTGCGCCACGTAAGCAGCATACAACTCATCTCACTGTACAATAATTTTAAATTAAATTATTTTAAATTCAAATTTAAAAACACGATGAAAAATTTCGTGAATTTTTCTAGATTATAAGCTGAAATTATTTACTCTTAATATCGCATTTTGTCCTTTCATTGTAAATTACATTTATATTAAACCAAATTAAAGTTAAATGTAAAGTTCTAATTCGCACAATTCATTTCCTAAATACGAAAATTTCATTATCCTTACTTTTATTTTAATAATGATTACAATAAAAAGTGTGGTACGTTCACATTAGAATTTTACAGTTGTTTTTTCCAGTTAAAACACCTGTTGTTTATTAAGCCGTAATTTCCCGTTTTTGTTCAAATATATTAAAATTTATATTTTTGTGTTAGTAAACAGGAAAATTTTTTTCATGGAGCTACAATGTAAAGGAAATAAATTTTAATAATTTTAAAAATATTAAATCTTTTATGGTTTTTCCATTAAAAATGTTCGTTTGATGTTTATATAATACACTAAAATGTGCAAACTGTGAGTTAACTAGATGCAAGTTAAATCTACGTAAAAAATTGGTAAATTGTTTATTTTTGAAGCATAAAACACTTGTTTCTTATATTTACGGTATTTTGATGTATTCCTATAAAAGGGAATAATAAAAACAATCAATTTGTTATAAAATTAATAAATAAATTCCTTTAATAAGCATGAAACATCAATCACACTTTTTAACTTTACAATATTCAAGTATCTATAATTGTGCTCATTTTTATGCCTAAAAATTTGTGACAAAACACTTTTCCTAAAATAAAGTTTTAATAATTTACTTTTCTGAAATTGAAATAACTTTTGATATTTTGCTCAGGGTTTAGTTTTTCAGTTCAAAATTAGGTGAAAACTAAATTTTAATTTCTGTGCATTTTTCTGCTTTTTTTTAATACCATAAAAAATAATTTGTTATATATTATTAAGAATGTATTTTAAAAATACATTCTTGAATTTACTGTTTTTTTTAAACTTATTTTGTATGCGACTATTTTATGAGTTTATGCTTCCTTGGACTTAAGAAGTCCGTACATTCCTGACCTAAATAGAAAGTCAAATCAATTCTCTTTAAATATTCTTTCTTCGAACGGCAGCAAACAGCATTCGAGTGGTAAAATTGGATCGAAGAAGTTTTCTGTGAATAAACGATGAGTCTTGTTACCTATTGATAAGTTTCGTGTTTCTTTTCTAGAAGAATTCAAAAGTTTTGCAAAATTAGAAATAGTTAAAAATTTTGGAATATAGTCAAAGCATCGAATGCTCCAATTTCACTAACTAGTTCATGAATTTTGCAGTTTTATTTCATAAGCAAAAATTTATAGTGGTTTTTATGTATAGTATAATACTTAGTATGATTTCATTATATTAAATAATAATTTCTCTTTGCATATTAATTATATACCAAGAAATGTGATGCTTTTTATTCTAATCAAGAGAAAATAGAAACAGAAACGAAACTTAATTGCAACTTATGTATTCAATTTAAAAATTGAAAAATTAAAATAATCAGAAGTAATCTTGTATTTTATTATTTACAGAAATTGAAATTCAATAGTATTGATAATTGAAAGAGAGTTTTAGCGATGCATGTTTTGCAAAAAAATACATTTCTTTTAAAAATGTTTATTATACAAAAATTAGGAAACTTTTAAAATTTATTATAAAATAACTTTTGATAATTTTTTATAAGATAGGGCAAATGAAGTATTAATATTAATCGTCTACTGAAATATCAAATACGAATTTCTTATGAATATGAATGATTGTCATAGCATTCAATCTTTTAGTGAATAACTTAGAAAAGTAAGTCATTCTTCCATTTTGAAATATTACTGCTTCCCTTTAAATGCATAAATTGAAGATTCAAATTGCATACTTTTAAAATTTAAAGAAATCAAGAATAATTAGAAGAGTAGAGTAAAAATTAAGTGGTACTTAGGCTCAAAACAATTAAACAGGGTATCAAATGTTTAGCTTGACTATAAATTTTTTAAGAATTTAAAAATGTTAATTATTCCAAATTGTTAATTTCTAACAAAATTGAAGTTTATAGATTAATTTAGATCACCTATTATTATTATTATTATAATTTCTATCTCATAAACAGATAGTCTAACTGTTCAACTATATTATATTGTTTTTGGGAAGACTTTATGACACAACTAGCAATATTTACGAGCTGTAAAATAAATATTTAGAAAATTCAGTTTGATCGCTGTTGAAATTACTTGTTTATTTATTATTATTCTTTGTTCGATAATCTGGTTTACTGACCTTTTATTTTGCTAACTGCTAAAGTAAAAATGTAAATTCTTAGTTTAGGGTATCTCATATAAATTGCTTTAACTTTCCGTATCACTCGTTTTTTATTGAATTATTTATTTCTTCATATATATATATATATATATATATATATATATATATATATATATATATATATATATATATATATATATATATATATATATATATATATAGAGAGAGAGAGAGAGAGAGAGAGAGAGAGAGAGATTCTTTATTTTGTAATTTATTCCTCATTAACAAGTGTCCTAAGGAATTTGTTATAAATTATTAATCTCTTTTATAAATTAATATCTTGCTTCGTCTCTAAAAGGTAATGTTTAAAAAATGTAGTTTAGCACTTTAAGTCCTAGAAGATGTTTATATATATATATATATATATATATATATATATATATATATATATATATATATATATATATATATATATATATATATGTATTTATAGATCAGGAGAAAACATATTAATTAAGGAAATTGCATGTTGAACAGAATCACATTAAAAACATACCATTGTTAAATTTACGACTTTGACTGACAATAAATTATTTCCAATCAATTCTTGTTAACAAAAAATATTTTTACAATATTATAAAAAAACATTAAGGAAATATAAAATAATAATTTCTTCAATTGTATATTCACTTCAATTGTGTTTCAATTCAGTTATGGGAAAAAAACGTTTATTTTTAAGTTGTAAAACAATAAATCCAACGAAATCATTATTCGTGGGAATGTAGTGTAATTTTGTATTCAGCATATGATGTTTCAAGAAATGGTTTTCGCTACATGACTTATGGCCAAGAAACGAATGTAAGATACTCACGCCATTTTTCCAAGAAAAAAATGTCTACATCATATCACGAAAAAATAAAAAAAAACGTTGGTTATTTTTGTAATATCAGTTTCCAAGAAACACAAAATGACACGCTCGGTATTGCGATCGTGGGAATTCATTGTTAGAATATGGAAGCACACGTCTCCTGAAATAGAAATCCCCCAAACCTACTGTCTGAAATTTCCCTTTTTATGCAATCTGTAACTGGAAACAATAGGAATGGAATAGATTTAAAGAAAATGTCTTACGTAACTATATCAATGCCGGTATACGGAGAGTGAAACCATATCTCTTTCCCGTTTTGTCTATAAATTTCCGGGAAAGTAAAGTAAAACTAAGTTAAGATATAAACCATGTACCAGTGACAGTGTCATTACGATGAAACCTTTCTATCCTTTGATTTCGTACGTTTGTGTCTAATGCTCTGTTTTACAATGCGACCCCATCAAAAAGGATTTGCTTTTATGATCCCAAAGCGGGGTCCCCAAAGCTCACCAAAACTATCGCCATTCTTCACCTTATACAATAGATTCCCACCTTTAGACTTTTTTCCTATTTCTTTCCCACTGAAGAAACACTATGGGGGTTTATTCACAATAGAAGGATTCTTTTCCGGGAATTGCAGTTCGGAATTTGTCGGTCATTTTCAAACATTCGGATGATTAACTTAGCTGTCCTTTTCAAAGTGATAGGTGGTCAGAATGTGGCTTGAAAGGAAATTGTTGAACTTGAATTCGCTGCTTCAAGAGATTTTACTTCAAAGATTAAAATGGAGGTTGCCATTCAAATTTGTTTTCACTTCTAAGAGTCATGAAAAAATTTCAGATTTTTCAAAATGCACTTACTTTTTTAAAGATATTTTCTTTTCATGTGACTATTAATATTTCCTGCAATTTTTATAAACATTATATAAATACTAGAATAATATGTGATATTTTGTTTTTTTATGAATTCAAAACTGAATAAAAAAAGTATTGTCCACAATTTTTATACACATATATGTGGTTATATTTTGAAAGTGAATGACAGAACAATTAAACTAAATTAAGAAATAGAATTAGTTGACAAATAAAAACAATTAATAAGAATATAATTAATAGCTCATTTATTGCTTTTATTCCTTTTATAATTCCCAAGCTTTTAACAAGATAAACTGTAGTTATTCTAACCTGTTTCTTCTATAAAATGTCTTACGAAGGGAATCACACTGTGATTGAATTCTTATAATCTGAAAGCATTACTCACAAATAATCTTCGAATGAGTGGCCTAGCACTTAAGAACAACGTGACTAGAAGTAGAAGGTACCCCAACAAATTTCTATAACCTCTAAGTCTTTTCAGATTAAAGATATTATTTTATGATCATATTTACTAGTATTTGTAAAATACTATGTATTATACTTACTTTTTTGTCTTGCAAAAATAATTTGAATTAAATTTTTTAAATATGAAAATCATGGTTCATAGAATTTTTAATCACTTAAACAAGTTATTCATTAAATGCCCGTTTGTAGGAATGTGTAATTAAATAGTGTTAATTTGGTTACGCAAATTATATGAAATTATTTTATAAAATTATACGCAAAGAAATACTTTTATAATTAATGAATAATAAGAATAATATATTATTTGTTATTTAAATAAAAATATAATTTTATGCACAAAAAGCATATTTTCTTACGTACATTTGTAATAAAATAGTTGTAAAACTTAAAGCGATATTATCATATAAATGCATTTTATATTACAAAAAATTAAGCATTGAATAGAAAGGTTATATTTCTCTCAATCTTGTGCTTTATATATCTACAAACTATACAGTATTTGGGAATATTTTCGGGTGGAGTGCAAAAACGTATAAGACAAAGTATCATTCGAATGGAACTCAGGTTTCGTTTCCTCTCCTAATTGTATATATATAAGTGGACAAAATCTTTTTTCCCTTCAATTCCCTGTAGAATTAAGAACTACTGGCTTAACACTGACTTTAAAATTACGCAATTCCTCACTGGACATGGGAAATTCAATAGCTACCTATACCGTTTCCACATTAAAAATAGTGAGGTGTGCATGTGCAACACTGAGAGTGACAACCCTTCTCATATTCTTCTTGAATGCCCATCTGTTTTAGAAGAAAGGAACGAGCTTTGTAAAGACTTAAATAACAGATGGCCCCCGATTATGGTAAACCTAGTTAAGAAATAAAATTTAAATTTTTTTATAAAATTTATCCAGTCTGTTATCTAACTCCTTTTTCATTTTTACATATCTTTTTTTTCTCTCTGCCTTCTATTATTATTTTTTTTTCATCTCATGATTTGCTTGGATTTTTTTTGTAGTACATTTGTTGTACCTTCGGGCCCTATGTGGTATTCCTTGGTGCACAGGGAGATATTTTTATTTTCTCAAATAAAAAAAATTTAAGGCTAAAATCAGTTGCTGTAACATTTTTGTATTTGCACATCATATCAAATGATGGATCCTTAATTAGAGAAAATCTAATATTTATATTGCATTTGTGATATATATATATATATATATATATATATATATATATATATATATATATATATATATATATATATATATATCTCGAAAGCTATATTTCTATCATGAGAGCAGAACTTACATAGACTTATTTTACTGTTACAACAAATTTGTATTTTAAAGTGGAATTTAAGCAATAAACTGAAATTAAAATAGCTGGTTATTATGTGCGAATGAAAACAAATTAATTTCACTATATAATTCTCTTCTAATTTTTCTCAATTTACTATGAAGATAAGAATTATATGAATAAAATCTTACTCACAATTTTCAAGTAAGAGAAGTTTTAACCGTTTGCATTGCATTAAATGTTTGAATTTTACTTGTTTTTTAATAACCTATTTTCAAAAATAAGCAATTATCTACAGAAGAAACAAAAATGCTTCTTGTTGCTTATAATGACACTAACATAGACATTTCTCAACAAAAGTTCAACTAAATAAATATTATTTATAAAACAATTGTTTTAAATTCAAACATTTAATGAAGGCTTTCATGTTTCTAGAAATTTTAACAACCAGGCTTAAGAAGACTAAAGTGTATTTAATTGTATGTAGTTTACTCTTAACAACTGTAATTCTTCGTTAAGATTTTAACTTCTTGAATTTTTAATGAGCAACTCACATAACAATTGATTTCGAGACTTCTGCTTGTATTGTTTCCATTCCAATCATTTATTCATATTTCGCGGAGTCCTCAGGGAGCCCAACTAAGAATAAAAATGATCGCTGTTTTTAGAAGGGATTTTTCAAAATAATGAGAAGATTAAACGGTATCTAAAATAACCAAGAAAAAAAGGCGGAGGGGAAAAAAAAGAACGAAATGATTTGAATCTTCGAGAGGGTATTTTTGCATCCGGATTATATCGGAAGTTGTAATTAACGTTTACACTATTATGGATACGGTTACGATTAGAATACTTGGGCTTTGCTTAATGACGTTTTTTTAATTTCCCTTGAATGAACAACGGATTTAAATCGTGTGGTTTCAGCAGAGCAAATTGTGTGCATGAAAAAATATGATGAAAAGCAGAATTTTTTTTAATTAATCTGTTTCTTGTATATTGTGTTGCAAGTAGTATTTCTTCACTTGGAAAAAAGAATGAAAGATATATTATTTCTGACTTCCCCCTTTCTAATGTTCTAACAATAAGTAATCAGTAGATCATTAAAATATTGAATGCTTCATGCTTCTCTTCAAAATTCTGAGAGATTAATATTTTTTCCTCAGTTGTGCTCGCAAACAAAAGGCTTTTCTTATTTGAAATCCAAATAAAAATTTTCAGCAAAAGAGTAAAGCTTTCTTTAAATCATCTGCTGTTGATTTCAATCAAATTATACTACAGATGCTTAAGGTCATTGATATTTCCATACAATTTTACAGGATTTTAATGAATATACTATAAAACTTATATGCATGTTTCACTAATTTAAATAAACAGCGATTACCACTCAGTGACGGGAAATGAAGCAGTAGTTTCAGATTTGTTTTCGGCTTTGTATTTGTGTCACATAAATGCAACATTCATAAATTGCATTCTGGACAGCTTAATACAAATTTTGAGACTGCAGATCGTGTGAGAAAGTGAATTAGAAAGTGAACTGGAAATTATGTGGTTTATTACTTTATCGATGATGTCACAAATACCGATTAAATTCTTATAATTTTGATATATATTTGATAGCTGAAAAAATTGGCACAAAAGTGTCGCACTGTCATTGCTACAAAATTATTTTTACTCATAAATTTTGTTGAAAAAAGAATGAAATATATAACACAACAATACCATATTTCAACGGGGTATTTATCTATTTTGAATATGCGTGATATTGAACTTCCGTTTACAATCGGTATTTAAAAGAATAACTCATATAATTGTTTGAAAGGACATTATTTGTATTGAAAAAAGCTAATAAAATATGCAAGGAAATAGTCTTTTATTTAACAAAATGTTAAACGGATGTTATTGATTTTAGATGCATTTCAATAAATAAATTACTTATATACACCTGATAGATTAAAGGTAAAATAAGAGACGAAAATATCCAGTATTGCATTTTAATTTTACATAATAATTTATAAATAAGTGCATTCTAGAGCATATACTTATCGTACCTGCATTATTTCGTATATGTGAAAGTGTTAAAACTTATTAAGTTTACGCTTGAAGTGCTGAGCGAAGTATTTCTTAAATCACTTTATCTTTATACTTGCATACAACATCATTTTATAGATTAATGATTTAAAGCTGCATTGTGAGGATTTTAATAATTTTTAAATAAATTCAGTGATAAGAAATGATGTACAATAGCTGCTACAACTGCTTAGTTTTTTAAATGATGACGAATGGTTTTTAAGTATTAAGCATTAGAATTGTGTTTCAGGATCACAGTTAATATAATTTAACAAAAATATTTGTCCTAGGAGTGTTTCGGGCATATATAATTTTAAACTTCTTATGGAAACCTTTAATAAATTGAAAATACTTTGCAAGGAAATCAAGGGAAGATACTGAAAAATATTCCATTAGAATGTTGCTTGTTACAAGATTAAGCAAAAAATCTGGTATAAGAACAGCTGCGAATTTCTCACAAATGGATGATTTAGAATTCGCAGTTAAAACTAAGTACGCAGTTTTAGTTAGTATGGTGCCGAGCACTTATTTTTTCAATACTTGCTAGAGCCTCAATCTTCAAACATAGATTTTCTCAGCCTGAATTATCATTAACTTTAATTACACTTTTCCATGAATAAAGAAATTTATGTAAAAGTTTACTTTCGATAATTATTTGCTAACCGAATATATTTCCTAAGTATCAGATATGATTTCATTTCACCGAATATATCCACTTAATCGGCTATTTTTTTATTCAACTTTATATTGGGAAAAAGTTTCCTCCAAACAATATCTTTATTCGTAATATTTATAACATTATATTTATATTTGTCGGTTATAGAATTGAAAAACCTTTGGAGTAATTTAATCATAGTACAAAGGAGGATACATAAATTCCCAGTTCTTAACATTTTTTAAAAAAAATTGGATTATGTACTTTCTTATTTTTTCTTAATTCGAGTCATTCGAATATTGACCTAAGAAAATGCTAAGCACTTAAACAACCATAATTTTACAACTGCTACAGCGAAAGCATTGATTAGTAATATAACTTGATATCTTCAGTTTACATAAGATTCAGTAATGGTTACGCGTTAATTTAATATCTTCAATTTATACTATTTAACTGCAACTTATTAGTTTACCAGTTTCACAATACTATTTATAATGCTTGGAAAGGCTATTGGAATTTTTTAGGAATTTGTGAAAGCGTCATTATTAAAGGTATCAATATTTTTTGAAAAAGTTTGAAATTGATTCTTGAACACTAGCGATTATTCTGGTGTAGATAAATGAGAGAAAATAATATTTATTTAAAAACCTAAACAATTGTAAGAATATTTTCAAAAAAAGTAAAAATACTTATTTTACAAAATAAACCCCTTGGAATTATATTTAAATTTGATTCTAAGTTTAATTTGCTAATTCAGTACAAACATAGACAAATTTTTTGAAGTTGCTCATATTTCAAAATTTTATTCGAGTTAAAAGTTTTGATATGTCTTTATTAATTATATCTAATGGGGATTCGATATTCAATAGAAACATTTAGAGATCACATTCCCAATTTAATAGCACTTTTTAAAAGTTTTAACGCAAAATTTTAAGAGAGAACTTTATTTTATAGAAAAATGCTTCCCATCATTTCAAAAGATTTTTATTCTTTAATCATAATCTAAGGTTTGAAGAAATTGATATTTAACTAAATAAATGCTAATTATGTTTATAGTATTTTAATTCATATATTACAGTTTAAGTTTACTTTGAAAATAATTTAGTTCATTTATGTGGGCATCTAAAGAAACTTACTTTTCAATAATGTCTACAGAAATCTGCAAAAATAATTTTCTTATAAAAATCTAGATTTTTTGCAATTCTAGAAATAGACTTTTAAGATATCAACTGCCTTTTCATTATTAAATGAAATTAATTGGTGAATAATATTATTATTTTTGTTCGTCATTATTTATTATTAAACATGTATTTGTGTGTGTCGATATATTTACACCTAAAATTAAAAGATTTAAATTCAATAAATTATTACAAAGTATTCTATAGTAATTTTAAATAATTAAATTCGAGTCTTAAAATAATTTATATGGTGTTTTATAATTAGTTTACATTAAACACGATGTTAAAATTTTTCTTTAAATATAAAATATTTAATATTAGATGTCTCACTTTTTAAATTCTAGTTAATTTTATGGAAAAAATCTTAGAAAATTTTTATGGAGAAAATTAGGTTTGAACACTAATTTGAGGAAATTCAGGGTCTAGGATAGTCTTTTTCACTGAATTTTGGCTGAACTAGCAGCTAAATTGTTGAAATTTTTGTCTTCCATTTAACAGTTGGTGGTTTTTAAATCCTATATGCTTGGATATTTGTAGAGGTTTGAAATCCACTTTAAACTGAAATTCTCGATCTAATTAGCCCTCGGTAGCAAAAAATGACTATTGAGCGATAAGAAAAACCAATGATTTTAGAAATGTTACTCATTACAAAATAAGGACAAAAATACAGTCTTAACTAATAGAAAGACAAAAATTGTCCTTTTTATAAATAACTAATTATTGATTGCTCGAGATATTGCTATTGAATCTCAAATGTAGAGATAATGTTAACTTAGAGTTAAGTAAAATATGTGCTGTTCAGCTGAAAATAGCCCATTGCAAAGAATCCCACATGTATTTTCATGTAAATTAATGTAAATTATGAAACACTATTAGTATGTAAAGTTATATCGTAATTGGTAAAGAGGAGGAAATGCAAGAAATCAAAAATACCCTTCCGATCCTAAAATTTTCGCAAAAACATTTTTTTTGTAGTTGTGAATAATAAAAATTAGATGAAAATGTTTAGAATTTCTTTCCTAAATCCATTTAACAAAACTCACAAGGATGTTACTTTCCGTGCGTTACAGAGGCTCTTTGCATTAAAAAAAATAAAAATATATATTATCAATTTATTTTTTATTTAAATTTTACCTACAATTAAAATAAAATTAATTTCAAAAACGTTGTAATCAGCTTTTTTTTAATGTTTTTGTAATTGATAAAAACCCTGTATGGAACTATTTCTTAATATATTCAAAATAAGTTTGAAAACAAACTTCTTAGTTCAAAACTATGGTTTGTTTGTCGCTCAACGGTCATTTTTTGCACACGAGGGCTAATTAGACCGGAACTTACGGTTTAAAGTGAATTCCGAACCACTACAAACATTCATGTCCAAGGTGGGACTCGAACCCCCGAACTGTTGATCCGAAGACAAGAGCGCTAACCATTTGGCTGCCAGCTCGGCTTCAAAACTTTATATATATATATATATATATATATATATATATATATATATATATATATATATATATATATATATATATATATATATATATATATATATATATATATATATATATATATATATATATATATAATGTTACATAATGTGAGTTAAATAAAACTATAAGACAAGGAATAATAAGAAAGCGTTTTCTGTGATAATATTTTTTAAAATGTCAAACCTATAAAAACCCTTGGAATTAGAAATACTTTGACGTGAGTAAAATAACTGAAATGATATTGAAAAGCATTATAGTGTATGAAAAATACCTAAAAATGGACTTTGTCAATTTAAAGGGATATTCTTGTTATTTACTTTATAACAATTTAAGTTCGAACATGGTCATTTCTTTGAAATTCCTTATCCTTTCTCATATCACTTTGCTTCTTATTTACCTTACACGCAAAAATGTTTGTCAGATATCAAACTGGATGAGAATATTGCACCTAATTTCAGTGCGGATTAAAATGTGTGGAAGATTAGAAGCGGCCTGATGATTTTCTTGCAAAAAACCTCAAACTGATTATTACTACTTGGAGGTTCTTAATTAAGCAGGAATTTAAGGTAATGAGGTCCCTAGTGAGGCAAAATTACGAACTATCTTCTAGAAGAAATAGATTGAGTTTTGTTCACAAATGATAATTTAAAAAGAAATAGAAAGATAATTACTGCAAAAAAGTTATGAAATGATTTTAACAATGTAAATACTTGTTTCATCGTATCTAATTATGAAACGATAAATGTTTGTTTGAATCAAAGATGAAAATTAATTTTAAAAATATGAACTCAATCCTGAAGATTTTTAATATTTATATAATTCTCTCTCAGGATTATGTGAAAATAACTTTCTTTGACTGGTTTTGTTCTTGAGAGCATTTTAATATTATATGATTGTTATAACTGAATAAAAGCTAATTACAATGTACTTTTATCCATTTACAAGATTCTCTCTCTCTAACATGAGAAAAATATTATTATAAAACTATTTCTAAGCATTTGGTTTTGAAAGTAGATAGTTTCAGTTTGTGAATTAATTTTATCTTCAATTACATAATTTTAGTTAATTTATATTTATTATTTAAGTCTGGATTATTTATCTGAATCAGAATTAGTTTGTTAATTTTGTATGATTATATTAACAGTTATATTAATTTATAATATCTTATTTAAAGAATAAATCTTTATTTATCTACTATTTTAAAACTTTAAAAATATATTAATTGAAGTATAATATTTTACAGCATTATTTTTCCACTATCATATAAGAAAGGCAGGTAAATACTCGGCAAATTCTGGAACAGATATATAGCCTATAAAGATGGAAGATAAAGGTAAGGACTATATTTATTCCGATATCGAATTAAATGTATTGTTAAAAATCTATTTTACTTCTTACTGAATAAAATGTAGATATAAAATAGTTCACATCTGTTGATTACAATAGGGAAAATAAGACAAAAAAATCAATACCTCTATTTTTCTTACAAATAAAATAAAACACATACAGTTTTTATGTTAATTTCAATCAAATTCTCTCAAATATATGTTTTAACACATTCATTTATAAAAAAATATTTTGATTCTTTGCATTTTTTCTCAGTTTTCTTTGTGTTTTGAACGTTTTCATCTCTGCTTCTAAATACGAAGAAGCAGAACAATTTAACGTATATATCAGATAAGCATTTCAAAGGAATGCATTTCATTTTATAAACAGTGGATTTCTTAACTTCATAATGTTGTATCTTCTTTGAATTTGAATCCAGAAACTTATTAAGAAGCACAAAAAGAACATCCCCATTCATTTGTTAGCATAAGAATACATTCCAATGGTCCAATAACAATAACTTCCAACAGATTTCAATTTGAAATTCTGTTTTCATTAAATTCAATTTATTTGATTTTTTTAGTTGGTTTGGCTTTTGTGTGAGAAATATATGTATAATTCTGAATAGAAATCTTCGATTTCAGTCATGCATTCCTATTGTAATGTATAGCGCGAACTTTTTCTTCAAAAATGTTATATCAGCCATAGCAGTTATTCACCAAAACTTTACTTCTAGAATTGCTTCAACTTTTCTGTGAAGAATAAGAGCTGTTTAAATTAAATTAATGTTTTTCCTTTGTGATTTTCTAAGCTTATATCTCCAGCTACACATAATTCCATTTCTTTATAAAAATTCCTATCATGGGTGAATATGTTAATAATATCTCATAAATGATTATCATTAAATTGATTTTGATATTAATCTATTTTATATCTAAAATGTTAACATTTTGGCATAAGAACAAGACTTGAATTCTCGCAATTAAAATTAAATTTTATTTTAATTAAAAATAATAAATAATTTTTCCTGTTTTGTTAATTTTTTAAAAAAGTTTTTTTATATTCTTACGAACAAAGAGTAAAACTTATAAGCAAAAGTTTAAAATATTTTTAGCAGCAAAATAAAAGTTAACTTTAATAAGGAATTATTATTTTAACATGTCTATCATTTCATGTTTTATTTTTAGTCTTCACATTACAAAATTTTAAAGTATCATAAAATCAATAAATACTTTAAATTTATCACCAAATCTTAGCTATATATCTAAAGTTTCGAGAATACTAAAGTCGCATCCCTCACTCCCATATAAATAGGTTTGTTAAATATTTGCATAATCTCAAAATGACATGATTAAATACTTAGTCAAGTGATAATAGTTTTACAATTTCTGAACTTTACCTTATAAGATTTAGTATCTCTATGAAGCCATCAAAATTCGAAGCAGTCTCTCATACTTGCGGGAGTTAAATTTAGAACTCCCGGGTATACACTGCAGCCTTTACAGATAACTTCGTAGCATATTACTTTAGTAAACAAATTACAGCGATAAATTACCTCAGGTAGAATACGTAGCACTGTGTGTTAATTATTATTGAAACGCTGTCTACTAAGTCATTTTACACCATATTGACTTTAATGATGCTCTAGTAAATTTACTCCCCTTCAGCTTATGAACAGAATCATTTCGATCAGTGTTAAGAGGAATACAAATATTAACATCGAAAACAGGTTCCCTTTCACTGACATGGAGAATAGTATATATAAGCTAAATGTTTTCTTATATGAAATATAAGTTAACAAAATCAATTAAGCAATCAGAAACTGAAAGAGAAATTAAGATAAGTTTTACTAAGTCATTGCGTTATTTAGATTTTGATATTGAACTTAGAAATTGGTAGATTAATGGTTCCTCATTCCATTTTATTTTAAGTTTTTTCAGCTGATAGTAATTTTGTCTTAGATATTGACAATCAAATTACAATGAACTGTCTTTTATAAGTGTTGCTATATTTTTTTTAACTTATATGAAAACAATTATTAAAATTTTTTTGTTCCATTCATTAAATATTTTGTATGGATCGAATATAATACAAATATTATTAGAAAAAAAGAAATATCTTTGAAAAATTACGCAAAATCTTTTGTAATTTAGAAACAAGTCTAAACTAACAATATAATCGAATTGTAATTATTCTAAAATATTAAGGGTTTTTAGTCGCTTTTTAACTATAAGAATAAGTATTTTATTAGCTTCATTTAATATTCGGAAATAAAGGTGAGTAAAAGAAGCCAATGTTTAAAAAATCTAAATAAATTTAATTTATTTCACATTTTAATATCTAATAAATAAACACAATTATTTCGATGTTCTATTTCTTTTCTCTTGAAGTAAGTAGATAATTTAATTTCTTTTTAAAATTTAAGGTATAAGTATAGATGTAATTTTTATTTAAAATATGATGGCATAGATGTAATTTTTTTAAATCTTGTTTTGATATAAATCTTTTAAAAAATGTATGTATGAGACAGTGAAGTATATATTACACTGTTTCCTACATACGGGTTACTGTAAACACAAAACAAGTAAAACTTGCACGCAATATATGCAGTGTAAATATTCAATTGCACATACTGCTCAAAATTATTACTACCAAATAAAATAAGTCTTGATCTGGTAAATGATTAATTAAAATATACAAGAAAAAGCATGTTTTGAAGGATTAATTACTAGTTTATCTATAAACATTAAATACATTTTTAATAATTTATACACACACGGTTGTACGCACACATCATATTTGAATCTAGTATTGAAAATAAGTTAAATTAGGATAAAACCTCTGCATTTATGTGTTTCAAAAATTATGAAAGTTGATGCTGTTAATTGATTTATTATTAAGGAAATAATTTTAATTACTTCTTCACAAATTCATATAATTTTTGATCCTTTAATAACGCAGGAACATTTAATCTAAACATGTTTGATCTCCGATGATTACAAGGAAAAAAGATACTAATTTCTTATAATCATCGAAGTGATATTTTACTTTCTTTACATTTAATATTTTGGAAAGGAACATTTATATTTTGCAACAGTTAAATTATAATTGAGCGCACAATACATAATAAAATACATAATTACTTTCGGCGTACAGATTTGAAATGTATTCTGATGATTTTTTTCGTTATTAGTATAAAAATTAAAGGAAAATGTAAAAATAAAAAAAATTGAGAAAATTAAATATTCATAAAAAAAATTTATTCTATTTATAAATTTATTTTGTGTATGTTTATTTTTCTCTAACTTTTAGGAGTTTTGATATTTGAACAAGGCTTAAATAACTTTAGATATTGCATGCTTTAAACTCTGTTTAAAACTATCATCATTATATGTATCCACGGGACTGATTTAAACTATCTCCCTATGTTCTTGCAATCGCCTAAAGCATAACTCAAATATATTATGAATTTACAAATTAAAAAAACAATTTTTAATTTGTAAATTCATAATTCAGAGTTGCTTTTAGTCAAATTATTTCAATATAATTGAAATTCATTCATGCATACATATCTTTTATTGCTCTTAAAGATAAACTGAATGAAATTTTACAAAAATTAAGGTAACCCAAAAGTATTTTTATCAAGCATTTTATAATGCATTATGCAAAGGTATATGATTTTAAAATAAAAATAGGATGCACATAAGAGCGTGATAGCCGTGAAGCACATTCACAGAAATACCAACTTTTAATGTGGGCAAGGAAAGTATCACATTTAAGTATATAATAGATTCAGTTGCCAGTATTAGAGCTATTGATAAATTTGTCGTGTTGCGGACTTGTGATTGCTTTTAGAACGCAACAGTTCGTAGTTGTACAGTTTTTAGTGAACGGAAGCGAAATAAATACTGTAATTTATTGTCGAATGGTAGGTACTTGAGATCAGCCCTTCTTAGGCTGTGAATAAATGATGTAATGACTTTCGTGGAGGGTGGAAATTATATATTTACAATGACTTTTCGGATCAGGGCAAATTATTGCAACGGTCAGTACATAATCCATTACAGCTGTCAAGGAAGCGGTTACAGAGAATTACAGGTTAACAACTCGAGAAATTTGTACAGCATATATCCTTATTAAAAAGTAATATAAAAAAATCATTCGCAAATCCATAATGTTATAAAATGTGAGTACCAAAATACTACAGTTTTACACCCAAGATATGAAGTATGGACCTCAAAAATTCTAAAGCAATATCATTAATGTTTTTTTTATGTTAGCAATGCTAAAGGCTTTTGATCACCGTAGACGTCTTTGACTTTTAAATGAAAATTTTGGTACCTAATTTGCATTTTATTTAACTATTGTTGCAAAATGCCTTAAGACAATGAAAGTTAAAATGATTGATCTACACTACAAACAATTTTCCTTAACGAAAATGTGAAATCAACTTGTCCATTGAAATCTAGGCAATTCTATAAGAAATCTGTGGGAACACGTCTGAACGGCAAATGTAGTATTCAAATTGGTAGCCATGGGATTTCAATATTTTTAGAACACGCAAAAAATTTCATTTAGATAACTAGATTTAGGAAGCAATGCAAATCATCTTCAAACAATATATTATGTCATACTACCTCAAAGGCATCAACCTTCTGTGTTAACAATAAAACCAGAGTGAATGATCTTGAGAATTTTTCCTAACTTCATAATATTATATTTTTTCTCAATATATAGGGTTAAATTGCTGACAGTTCTAAAAAATTCTAGTTAAATCTCATATTTCTGAGAAAAAGTAAATAACTATGTAGTTATTTAAAATATATTTCAAATGATATATATATATATATATTATTCTGTCCTTACTTCCTATTTTCAATTAATAATTAGTTTTTGAAATATTTTTATTTAAAGCAAAATTATGAACAAACCATTGAATAGGATAACTTTACTCTTAAGCTTAGAAATGCACATAATATTTTTTATCTAAAAATGGTTTTATCTTTCTTTTTAAACTGTGGATATAATTACACTTGTTAAGAAAGACTGATATTGAATTAAGTTAAAAAGTACTCTGAGCTCTTCAGAAGCAAATACAGCTACTTGAGAATATCTCCTCCTCTCCTTAAAAGCAATCATCTTAATTACAGAGAATAGAAAGACTTTAAAGCGATCTCTCTTCCAAATCTAAGATAACAATAGGTGTTTGAAAGGATGGCTCTAAACAAGCTGTCATGACATCTAAAAATATTCAAAATTTAATAGTGGTATGTAAGAGCTAAGGATTGAAAGAATTTTTTTTTCTTTTCAACGCCTCGTGGAAAGTCTAATAAGATTAAAATATTTTCTCCTTATCTTATGAAATTTCTTTCTTGTTTAAATTTTTTAAACCGCAAAATAAGGTTAGTAAAACAACATGAGAATCTGGAATTTTTGTCTTTTAAAACTGCTGAGAATAAAAGACCTTGTGATAAATTATAAGATTAAATTTAGTAAGGCACTGTGAAAAGTTTAAAATTTATTTAGCAATTTAAATGGTAAATTATTTTATTAATTACAAAAGTTTATAAGTTGGAATATTTATTATATACTGAAATGAAAATATGTAAAAATTAAAAACAAATTAAATATTTAAGAAATAAATTATTTTTCGCCCAACATTTTAAGTGAAGTCGAATTTTATCCAGTTTCTATCAAATGCTTATTATTAGCTATACTATAAGAGGAAAATTTGAGTTTATGATAAATTAGCTTGAGAAAACCTAATCATACTACTTTTTTCATATCGATCATGTTCTATGGAATGAGGTATATTGATCTATCTTTATGCATTTAAATAATTATTAAGTAATTTGTTGTTACAAGAATCAGTAAAATACTAATTTTTCATAAATTTACATATTTTCAAAATGCATACGATGTGAAATTTTAGTGTAAGTGCTACATTAAATTAAGTTTCAATCTAATAAGCTGATTTTATTTGAATATTTAAAAAGTCCATTTTTTATTTAATGGAAAATCATTATAAAGTTATTAAATCCTATAAGTAAAGTTAAAACAGCCTTATTTTTATGAAACACAGTTCCCAATTTACGTTTTTTACAAATATAGAAGATATGTTGCTAAGCATTTTATTCAAATATATTATGAGATAATAGATATTAAAATGATAGTATTAATTTTACTTTTAAAATACAATAGAAGCACATTTTTATAATTTATCAATTTTTATTTCACTATAACTAAAATTTTAAGTTAACAAACAATCATATTTTACAATTTTATAAAAGAAGATTTATGCCTATTTTTTGAAGATTACATTGAAGATTTTTGTCATTAAGAACATTTATAACTACCCCCATTTAGATATTCAATAGAAGTTAAAATCACTTTAAAAGTTATCATCCATGTAGAATGTGTTTAATATTGTAAGCATTTTAAGCTTTTATTCAAATCTCTATTGCAATGTAAAAATACAGTAAATTTAATAAGACACTTGGAATAAAACTAAAGAATTGCTGTTCAATATTAAGCATTAATGGAACAAATTCTCTTATTCATTTAATACAATCTTTTGATTCATGAAAGAATTTATTATTATATGTTTTGATGGCTTTCTTTTTAACCTCCTGCGTGTGTAGTTGTATACATTTTCTTAAATGTTAGTTGAGCAAAATCTTCATAGTAAAAACCAAAATGGCGCTAGATTAAGCCTGATATCTCTCAGAACTAAGTAGGATGTCATTTCACAAAGCACACTGGGTATTAAAGGCTCTTTGTTTCTGACATGCAAGATACATTTGAACAGGATTCGTCTCCTGTTATCTAGGCATATTCGGATTAGTTGAAATGATTTGGAAACAATTTGTAATCTGTTAAGGAAATTGCATTCCTTCTCCCATCTGTTATAGAATGAAAATCTCGGTTATAAAATATGGCGAATAGTAGTAAACATTAAATGAGGAGAATAAATTGCTGCTTCTGGCAACACACGATTAAACAATTTCCACACTCACTATTTTTTTTTTTCCTTCTGCCAACGACTTATTTTCTTTGCTTCGCCGAAATCATGTTTGTATTAAATGAATATTTTTGTTTGAAAAGGAGATTCACTGTATTCATTTTTGTTGGAAAGAAAAACAATAACGGGAATGATCACTTATTTGTTGCAGGAAATGGGATTATGGGAAATTGCAAAGTCTCCCATTAAAGTACCGCAATGATTATGCGTCTGAGGAATTGTTAATGATTTAATGTGAGTCCCTATATTTCATGTTTTCTTTCTCATAATCTTAGAGGAAACGGCTTAAAAAATCTGACGTATGATTAAATCTCTTAGATTAGCATAACGCTAAATAAAAGAGAGCATATAAATCAGATTATTTCTATTACACAGCCACACAGAGTGCAAGCAGTTTGTTATTGACGTTTTCAACAATGTTGGCTGAATTTCGAGCCCAGTTTCAAATATAAATATTGTAGTTAAATTTATAATATTAATTAGCATATTTCAATTAATAAATTTGTAGAGAATAACAATAATTTCTTATCTAAAACCTGGTTAGTTTTTTTAATATGTATTTTATTATTTTAAAATATTCGCAACTAAAATGCATTTTAATCTACTTTTCTACCAGTGTTAATTGACTTATTTTACATGCAAAATTTTAAATATTTATACTAATAATATTTCTTTTGAATTTTGAATTGAAGAGTTAAAAAAGAGATTAATAAATATGGGTGGAAGACATAGCGTGAACTAAAGTGCATTTACAAAATAAATTTTAATTTTAAATCTTAGGCAAGCGAAGACATTTTTTCTTTCATCCTCTCAAACATTTCTCGGCGAGTGTGGATACATTCTCTCTGAAAAATATTATAATTTTTAATTACAAAAATATTATCAGAACTGTAATAAATAGTTAATATTACTATATTTGATTGAGAGGCATGAGTTTGAAACAGTTTCAAGGCCTGAAATTTGAAATGGGAATAATAAAATTGGAAAAGACAGCGTTTTTCACTGGACGTAATTGCATGGACAGCTGTGATTTCTTCACATTAACATAAGAATTCAAGCTTGAAATTTTCATTAATGTAAGCATTTTTATTAAAATCAAAATTGTTTTATTTTCATGTATCTGTGTAGATATTAAAATTCAATAATTTTAATTTCATTAAATGTAAATTTTATGAAACAAAGAATATGTTCGACGGAAAAATGTGTTTTATTTATCATATTATATTACTTAATTTTAAAAAGTAGTTTTGCTTTTTCGTTAACAACATATATTTGCTCCTGCAAGAGTAGAATATATTGCAATGGACTGAAATTTCTAACTAAACAAAAACACAACAAAAGGTTAATATAATTATTAGTTCTTATAAATGAAAAAAAGACTGTGCTATCATAGCCTGTTCTAGCAAAATTTCACAACTATATCTTATTGTTTTATACTCTTCTCAAATACAATCTATTTACAGGTTTTGTTCAGTGAAAATTAATTTTCTTATGCTATGAAACGAAAAGCATTTTTCAAATATTTTTTTACATTTTATTACTGTTCAATCGTATAAATGACTCGGATTAATCAAATGATATATAAATGATAATTTGTATGGCCACTTGTATTTTCCTTGGTGTATGAAAATCTTAATAAAGATTCATAATTTTATTAGGTTGGTGCGTATGAAATGTCGGATTCTCTTTACATGCGGACGTTTTCCTCCCTGTTTTCGTTATACTTTTGTATTTGGCATAACCTCATTCATACTCGTATTGTCCATTGCCAGAGACTCATTTCAGCAAAATAGGTTTTCTCGAAGGTCTTCCCTTTTTTATTTCTTTTGAGTTTACTGCCGATATGAATTCTGCCGACATTCGCGTCATTTTCTTATATGAGTACAAACTTGGTAATAGTTCTGCAAAAGCTGCACGCAACATAAACCAAGCGTTTGGGGAGAATACGGTTAACGATCGGAAAGTGCAGCGTTGGTTCGAAAAATTTCGGACTGGCGATTTTTCACTGCAAAATGAGCCGCGCGGAAGACCCAAAATGTCTGTGAAGAATGATGACCTGAAGGCTCTAGTGGAAGCGGATCCAGCCGTATCCACGAGGGAACTTGCTATCAGGATGAAAGTTGACCATACAACGATATTGAGACACCTTTCTGAGATTGGCAAGGTTAAGAAGATGGACAAGTGGGTACCGCACGCACTGACAGAGCGAAATAAGCTGGATCGGTTAAACGTATGCTCATCATTGCAGCATCCACCATATTCACCGGATCTCTCGCCGACCGATTTTCATTTTTTCAAGCATTTAGAGCTGTTTTTAAGGGGCAAACACTATGAAAATGAAGACAGTCTAAAAAACTCGATATCAGAGTTTATTAATTCTAAAGACCAAAATTTTTTAAGACAGGCATCTACGCTTTAAAATCTCGTTGGGAGAAGTGTATTGAAGCGAATGGAGCATACTTTGATTGAATAAACAGCTTTTGAAGAAAGATATGCAGTTTTATACAATCACTTAAGAATCCGACATTTCATACGCACCAACCTAATACTTTGTCTATTCACTTAGGATACGAATTAAAAGCTGATTTTATTTTTCACTCATATTTTTAAAGTTACATTAGAAACCTTAATACAATTCTAACGGAAAATTTCTCCATGATACATTTTACGGTATATATTTAGATAACATTTAAAATTATCACCACTTGACTAAAAAAAATATATCCAATTATTTACTGAAAGCACAATAAAAATACTTTTAATATTAGTATTTAGCGAAATGGATAAGTGTCCATAAATGAGAAAATCATTCTTTAGTTAATTATTTTATAAAATTAATAAGGAATATCATAATTATATATAATGAATAAGATAAAAGTACTTTAGAATACTAGGAATTATATATATATAAGTATTATTATTATTGCAAATTTTGCAATGATGGTTATGGAAATGGCAATAAATTAGATGAAGATCGTTATTCAGTTCATCGATGAGTAGTGCCATCTCATAACGTTTGTAACCATTTGAGATAACTGGTTCATTTGAGCTTGTAGCAATTAATATTTGTGTCATAATTGTAGTTCAATAGAGATAAATTCACAATAGACATGAATGGATTGCATTAACTAATCCAGTGCTAAAGATATATCGTGCTGATAACATATTGTTTTAAAATTTTAGGGAAATTTCATCAGATAATTTATTTTGTTATTGTTTTTGATTCTATGCAAGAATTATTTTTAGGAATAAGGCATTTGTGGTATGAAAATATACCATAAATTCCTTATTCCTAAGAATAATTATGATCTTCGGCCAAATCTTTCATTTTATTTTCAAATTCTTCTGTTCTTTCTTTAAATAAAAATAATTAATTTCCTTTCTTTTTATCAATTATATTTATTTATTCTGATTTAAAAATTTTAATGACACTTTAAAAATTAATTTTATTTATATAGTAAACAATGAGTATTAATATTAAATGAAATACACATTTCGAGTCAGTGATAGTGTAAATAACTGAATTAGTTTTCACATTAAAAATTATTGGAAAAATTATTAGCCAAAAATTATTGGAACCGGATTGGGATGTTTTGTCACATGCATCATATAGCCTTGATCTTGCACCTTCAGATTATCATTTTTTTCGTTCCATGCAGAACTCCTTAAATGATAAAATTTTTAATAACGCTGATGATATCACATCACATTTAATTCAGTCTTTTGATAGCAATGATCAGAAATTTTACGAACGTGGAATTTTTACTCTGCCTGAACAATGACTAAAAGGTCCTCGACAAGAACGGACAATATCTAATTGAATAAAGCTGTATTTTTGAACAAAAAGTTTGAATTTTCCATCTTATTTGAAATTGGCAATCACTTAGTTGCCAACCCAATAATACTTTACATGAGATAAAGAATCCTATTACATTACTTTCCAATTTAAAAATTAATATTCGGAGAATTATGATTGCACTTATTACGATGTACACAAACCCTTTGCACAAAACACAAAAACCTTTGCTAATAAGGGAAAAAATTGAATGAGACATATGATTTCAATGTTTTGAAATTTGTTTTAGATTTTTCGTGAAGTTTAGATTTTTCAGAAGTTTTATTCGGGGATTTGTGAAACTATAATTCCTGTTACTAATTATTGGATTCATTATTAATCATGTTGCTCACACAGTTTTAGTTTAATTCATTAATTAAAAATAGTTTAATCAATTTGAATTGCAAATGACATCATTATAGTTATGCAACTTATGCAATAGAAAATAATTTGACAGGAAGCAAGTATTGGAATATCAATGAAATATTACTAAGACAGAAGAAATAGAGTTCTGACTTGATGATTATCGTTGATCAAATGAATCATTGATGTTCTTCATATTCATCTGTACCAAAGAGAAATTTTTGGACTAGATTTTAAGAACGCTTAACAAAGCTTGTGGTCGTATGCTACATTTACTTTGAAAAATCATCACCAGAAAATTTTATAGGAGTGAGATTAAGTGAATAGCGTGACACCATATATGATAATGTTGTGATCAAACTTAAAAGAAAAAGATTTATCTCTGGTTGACCATCAGAAGAGAAATAGCAAGGCTGAAGTTAAGAAAATCAAAGTTATTGCAAATCACAAGTGGTGCACATTTTCAGATAATGTGTACTACAGCTAATTATAAATTTTCTTGATCTGTTAAATGTTTATTTTGGATTCTGAAGCTGATAAACATCTTATTCTGTATTATTATTCCGTGTTCTTATTCTATTATCTTATTCTGAATTTTGATCCAGACATACATGCTATCGCTTTTTTTTCAAAAACCAATGTAACAACAATACATATTTGTGATGAGTGTTATGAGTGAAATTTCGGGTATATTTCTACAAATGTTTTTCGCATTCCTACAACATTCTTCATTCATCAGTACCATCTCGAATTTATCCTGTATGATGAATACTTTGATTACCAAGGTCCAATGTCAAATAATCACACATACAGTATAATTTATCACACTGAATGAAATATTTTTATTATTTGGGCAATTTTTCTTAAGTAAAATGAAAAGATTTAATACGTACAACTATAGAAACCATATACAATTTTAAATTTCATGATTTTTAAAAAAATTTATTTTTTAAACTTAAAAATACTGTATAAAATATTTGTCCAATGGAAAGGAAACATCTAATAATAATAGTTGCAAAAATAAAAGATGAGTTAGAAATTTTTTTTATATTTTATATTATAAAAATTCTTAAATTAGATTAGATTTTAAAGTTTTAAGTTAATATACTTTGCTTCTGAATAAGTACTTTTCATATTACGCAAAATTAAATAGTAAATTTTGTTTAAAAAGTGTAGACTTCTCATTACTCAAGATGTTATCTTTTTCCTTAAATATGGGGCATTTAAGTATTTGTTTAGAACTATAGTAAAGTTTTAAAGTTGAGCATAAAATTTCGTGTTAAAATACTCGAGCTGTGTAGTCATTAATTTCTAAGTTTACAGAGATATTCTATGCAATACAGTTTTAAGTATTTTAATCATAAAGTAATGATAAGCATTTGACTTCTTATCTTGAAACTTGTTTTAGATACTACTATGAAAGACATATTCAGTTTAGACAACATTTTTGTAACGAACTGTTGCTTTTATTTCCAAAAAGATTACTTGTTTTATATATAATATTCATTTTACATGTTAACATATACTCTAATGTAATTAAAAAATTTCGTTAATTATATACTTGAATAATTAATTTAAAAATAAAAGGAGAAGCTTCTAATTTTTTATCACTTTTAATTCTCTATGCACTACAGAAATATACAATCATTTTAAGCCAATAAATTTTTCAATTAAAACTTGAAACGCTTATGAAATAAAGACTAGTAAAATAATTATATATAATAGTAAATATTATTTCCGAGCAAATTTATTAGCTACTAATTTAATGCACCATTTTTTGTTTTTGTATTAGAAAAAAGAATCAATTATTTTCATAATAATCATTAATACTTTGAAAATACTTTTCAAGAATTAAATTTAGAATTTAATAAATCATTTGATGCATTTAAACTGCAGAGGTATTGCTTAACAAATTAGCAAAAAATTTACCTTAATCTTTCTAATAACTTAGTTCTCAGAGTAAAAGAAATTATGGATTGATTTAATTATTAGAATTACTATACATACAACGTTTTTCATTATCTAAATTTGCATGAATTTAAAGAGTTACGATTTTACAATTTCATAAAAATTGGGAAATAAATTTTACAATTTAAGAAATTTATCAAATATTAAAATGAAGTATTTTATTTTTGTTTATATTGAAACCATGACATGATTTTGCAAATTTTATACTTAGTTTATTTTCATATGTTTTGAAGGTTCTAGTAAATTTTCAATTTATTTAAAATGACTCAATGCGAAAAAGTATTAATTTATTTAGAAAATGAGAAATCTGAAAATATACCATTTAAATATTATTTTTTATTGGAAAAAAATATGTTTTAAATTGAGCTTTTCTTAAAATTACGATTTCCATAATTATTCTGCCTGTATATATAACCGGTAATAGTTAATTTCAATTACCCAACAGTATCAAATACCAAATCTTCATTGCCAGGACAGGGAGTATTGTAATGGATTCACCCATCATAAAATTGAATATTCACTAAGCATTTCATTAAGTTGTGTCAGTATTCAGCCTTTCCAAATAATACTCGTCAATAACAATAACAATAACAGCTTATGTCGTTAAATCTTTATTTTTTCTTGAAATTCGTTTTGACTCGATATAGTTCCGAAATACTCCCCTTGTGACTATTAATATAAATCATTATATGTTTTTTGCCTAATGCTAAAGATGGAATTCATTTTAGAGAGAAAAAAAATCAAACTCAAGTCGAGGTCTTCTCGCCTAAGTAGCCTCATTTCTTATGTGAGCTTTGAATAACTTTCTGTAATGTTTCAGGAAGAACAAGCCATCACGTTTTTCAAAGATTTTCTTTCTGCCTCTCCCCGTTTAACTTTGTACGATATTTTATTGTAATAGTGTTGCCAGAAACAGGATGTAAGAGCCTTCAGGGGAAGAACAGAAGAGAGAAGATGAAGTTTTTGGCTCCTGAAAGGATTTTTGTAATATGGATTGTAAATTTCATCATTCAAATACTGTCGCTTTTTTATAATGTCTTTACCTCCCGAGCAAATTGAATCTCGTGATTTGCGCTATCCAAACTTAAAATGATAGCGTTTATTGCCATGCCGATCCAGTTTTTCCATTAAAGAAATTCAACTCACATTTCAGTATTAAGCTCAATTTTCTTAGTTGAAATATGGGGGTAGGAAATGGGGATGAAAATCCTCATTTCCAATCGAGAAATCAGAGCCTCTGTTATTATATCTTGAATATTCTAAGCTTTTTTTTAGTTTATTTATTTATTATTATACTCTTTTCTCGTTTTTTTTGTCGTTTACTTTGTCATTGTTTATTCCAAGAAACCAACCACATTTGCATTCTCACTATACTTCCTTAGGGCTTCCGCAATTAGTTTTTATGTTCTTTATCCAATTTTAGAAATGTCTAGCTGTTTATGGAAAGTTTTTAGTTTTATTTTTAGTTTGAATACATTTTGAATCACTTTGTGGGATTCAAATGTTGCTTTCTTGCCATGTTTATGGAAAAAAATTGTACCTGCAGTTTCCTTTCTTAAATGTTTTCCGGGATTAAACATTAGAAGTGTTTCATGTAATAACGAGTTTTGTAATCATTAATTTTTAGATAAATAAAGTCTCTTGTGAATTTTATAACTGATAAGAGTATTTAAAAATCTTACTATCATGTATATTTTAATACAATAATTATTATTATAATATGCAGTATAATAATAATTATTATACTGCATATTATAATAATAATTTTTATTTAATTATGTATAGCATTAAAATATTTAAATTTTTAACTTAGTTTTATTATTTTGATAGTTAATTTACTTATCAAAAAATTATAGGCTCTAATAATAACTCATTTGTCTATAAACTCATTTGGTTAATTTAATTATTAGTATACATGAATATATCAAGACTATAATGCCAAGAAAATATAAAACTTGTTATATATATATATATATATATATATATATATATATATATATATATATATATATATATATATATATATATATATATATATATATATATATATATAAGCATAAATGATTTATAATTTACAGAACTGAATAAAGTATCAGATTTAAACATCCTTTTCTGTTTATGTGAAAAATTATATTCTTAATTCTCAGAATGTGTTGATCATTTTATGTTTTTCTAAGTGGTTTTAATTCAGATGTATGAGTACAATTCTAAAATGCATCTCTTTCGTAGAGTTTTATTTTGCATGAGCAGAGAAATAAAATGAAATTAGACAAAATTAGCAAAGTAGAAATATTCACAACAACTATCATTGCTTAAATAAGTTTTAAACTTCAAGGAAAATACGATTTATAATTTTAAACTCATAAACATGAATTTTTCAAATTAAAATATTGGATCTAAATCTTTATAATTTTTAGATAATGAATTTAGAATTAAATATAATATTAAAAATTTGTTTTCGAAATTCCTGAGAGCTTGATTTTTCACACGAAACATTACATCATTTCAGTAAAGACATACTAATTTTGGACACTACAATTCTATATTTTAAATCGCCTTTTATTTATGACAATTTTATATTGGACTTAATGTATAGAAATAAATTTTGTAAATTATTTTACTTCCAATACAGTTTGATAATTTCAGTCAAAATAGTATGTAGAGACATGAGAGTAATAATTAGTGCTCTTGTCTGCAAATCAACAGTTCGTGGGCTCTAATCTCGCTCTAAGTGTGTTGGTTTTGTAATATATAGTAGTTTGAAATCGACTAAAAACTGCTACCACATATAGAAAATGAATTTAGAATAAAGAAGAAACGAAATTAGAAATGATTTGGATTTGCAAACGTTATTTAAACTACTATATTAAAATCAAAATTGTCATAAAGTGGATTAATTTTGAAATTTTATTTATTTAACAAAATATTCAATTCCGAAAAGGGTTTTCCGGTTACTATGAATTGATGAACTTTATTATTTCTTCATATGATTATGCAAAAATGTTAAATTCAATTATTAATCAAAATTCAAATTGATTGTCAATCAACATATTTAATTCTACTTATGATGAAACATTGAGCCATTTCACGAATAAAAAATGAATTAGGTAGCTGCTTGCATAGAAGTGAGTTTTCTGAATGTAAAAAGTACATAAATATTGTAGCTTATCTGGTATTTATTTGCTTACCTGTCAATGTACAAAAATAAAATAGAGCCGGCTTACTTTAAATGAGGTTCAACAAGTTTTTTCATCATTTTCATATACAAAGTAGCAATAATATAGTAATTTATACATTTAAATAATATTTTATTTAAATGTGTAAATTAAATATAGAGAAAAACTTGCATTTGACTTCCTATTTAGCAAAAAACAAATTGTAAGTATCCATTACTTACAAAGAGAATACAATATATTTATATATTTTTGAATATATAGTTAAATTGGGAACGAAAAATAAAAAACGCTAATAATTTGCATTTAAGTTAATATTAATGTCGCTAATTGGATCTTTTATTTAAATTTTTACACCTTGTACGTAAAATATGCCATTATGAAATAAGTAATATATGTTTTTAAAATAATATAATAAATAATTAATTTTAGAGTTAAGTTATGTTTCTTAGATTTTATCGGAAGCAAACATGAAAATAAGTTCATTGATTTGAAAAAAAATTTAAGCGATTACATATTAGATTTTATTAGTGTTTTACTCATTATGGAATTCAATAACAATGAAACTTTACCTATTTGCTAATTAATTAATTCAATGTATAAAAGACTATCGAAAAGACATAACAGCTCTTTAAATAAATATATTTACAATATCTCTAACAATAAATAAAAATACAATTGCATGATGTGTAATAAAAACAAAAACATTCAAAAGCATATCATCTTTAAATGAATGTCATCGCGCAAATAATAAATAAAAGAAAAATTTAATCATTTTCCCAACCTCTTTTTCTATTAAAACATTTCGGGGTTTTGTACAAAGTTTCACTTATGAAATACGATAATATATTACGATGACACATTACTTGTTATAAGAAGATTTACTGACATGAATGTAATGAATGATGTAAAAATATATGACGCGTTGAAAATAATGCATTAAATACATTCTTTTCCTGCCACATTTCTTGGACTTGAATATTTTTAGTCATTACACAATGAGCCGTTCATTTTACGCGAAAATGTTCACTTTTTTAGTCTTCAAAACCCATTACCGCGAGTATCGAAACTTTCTGTAGTACAACAAGTTTTAAAGAGTCAATACGCAAGAGAGTCATAAATATCTTTATTCAAAGTTTAAGCTTAAGGGAATATCAATAAATTACGGAACACAATAAATTTGAGTACCAGTTCTTGTACTGAAATTATTACATCAATAATAAAGGTTATTTATTTTAATTAGGACATTTTTTCACCTTTCCAAAAATATTGTTTTCTATAAAATTAGAAATTCAATTGAAAATTTAAGAATCTAGCATAAAGAAATTTTTCGAAAAATTTGAAGCTGTAATGAAAAAAACTTATTTTATAGCTTATGCGTAAATATTAAAATTAGAATCATACATATTTATGCAATAAGTTTTAGTTGACAAAGTAATCGATTTTAAAGAATCGATCTGTTAGCATTTTTATAAATATAAATTAAATTCTTTTATTTATAATTAAATTGTTTATTATAATTTAATTTAATTTAAAAATTAAATTTTTAATAAATTTTCAATGTAAATACAAGCATAAAGTGTGTTTATTTCAACGATATTAAAAAGAAAACTTGATTAATTTATAAAGGAAACATCTAAATTTTTAACGAACATAAATACATAACAATATACATGTATTGAAAAATAATATAATGAAATTAAATAAAATAAATAGCAAGAATAGTAACGAATATGAAAACAAAAGGGAAACGGATCTGAAAAATGGATACTTATCTTTTATTTAGGGGAATAGAAACTAAGAAAACAGACTTTTTGAATATATTTTAGTAATCTCATTGAAATATTGCACAAATAAGTTGCTCTAAAAACTCTTTTAAAAAGATTAAAAAAATAAAAAAGAATATAATACAAATAGGCATTAAACTTAAATCATAATACATAAAAAACAATTAAAACAAACTTAGAATTCAACATGATAAATAAAAAGCCGATGTATATAAAATGTTTAAGATATATAATACTAAATACATAATATAAATTTAGACACGTGTGCAAAATATGTGCATTTGTGTGAGGGAAGAAACATTATATAGTTTAAATGTTGACTCAATAGCTTTTACATTTACAATACTTACTTATTTTTAAAATTAAAAGATGATTAAAAAACATAAAAATGGCACTTTGTGTTTGCATGAATATTTTGAAATATGGATTAAGGAAGTTGTAACTAAATATGTTTAATGGTGTTCAACAAGATTAATATGAAATAGAAGAATAAAATAAGTAAAGCATACATTTCATCTGAGTTAAAAACTGTTTAATGATGCCGTAAGAAGTAAAATAAAAGGCATTGAAAAAGGTTTTCAAAATAATTATTTACTATACATATTAAAAATAATTAAAATAAATATAAGCATAATTTGAAAGGTAAGGCTGTGCAAAATGTATAGAAAAAAATGTAGTTATTAATTTGAAAATAAATGAAAGAGCGTCATCTAAATGGTAAAAAAGAAATAAAAACAACAAAATATGTTATTATTTTAAAATATTTCACACAAATGTAACTGTCTTAGCAATTACTATAAAATAACAAAGAGAAAAATAAAAGATAAAAGTAAAAGTTAAAATATCGTTAATTTAGCACTACTAATTTTTTAAGATTTCCAGTGAAGCGAAAGATAGAGGGCTTATATTTCAAGAAAACAGTTAAAAATCAGTTAGTTTCAGTTAAGAATACATTTTCATGAAATTTCTTGGCTTAAAAATAATTAGTTAGGAAAGACAAATTAATTTTAGATTTTATAAAAAAGTTTTTGAAATAGATATTAATAAAACAACAACATTATTAATGTGACTGCTAGTTTAAATAGCAACACCAAATTAAAATATCAATAAAATAATTGTTGAATTTACATAGTCTAATAATATGATAATAATGTCAGCAAAAACTGTATACAGATATTTGAATTATATTTAATAAAATTAATAATTAAAAAATTACATTCTCTATCTTCTATTACAGATTTTAAAAGACATTAACAAAATAAACTTAATATGAAATAAAATTAATACTTAGGTAGTTAAAAGATTCAATGATGTTTTGATCTTTTTTTGAATACACAAAAGATTGTTATCTCATAATTAAACTAGGCCACCGGTGTATTTATATTTTATAGTTGATTACGTACTTCACTACCAACCAATGGTTGAGTGGTTAGCGTCACTAATTTCGAAACTGCAAGTCCCGGGTTCGAATCCTGGTTCGTTAATGCACATTCCTTTCTCCCTTTCTGTGTGTTTCTGTATTCTTTCACTTTCGGTGTACAGATGGCATACCTACTGGTTCCCTACTGTAAAAACTTCCATCGACTTCTCTTTTTGTAGCGCTATAGTGCAGACAGTCATTAGAAAGAATATATATCTGACTGTGTGTTTTCGGAGGACTATAGTGGATCATATTCATTTGTGTTACAATTGTTTAATAATCCCTAGTATCAAACAAGTGACTGAATATATGTGTGTGCATTATAATATCATCAAATAAATCAGAAAAAATGGTTTTAAATCGATAGAAAGTTTATCAGTTCTGTAGATCTAAAATCTATATTTCTATGGGAATGTAGGCTTTCATTTAAAAAATGTGTGTTTCGATATTTTAATACAGAAACTGTATTTTTTAAAAGAATGTTGTGAAAATATTAATGTAAAATGAAACAATTCGAAAATAAAACTCGATAAAATTATAAAAATTTACTTATTTTGAAAGATTAAAAAATCTTATTCAACTATTTCAAAATTAGTTATAAATAATACCTATATCTTTGATTGTAGTTGACTTACTGGCTTCTAAATAAATAGAATACAAAGTTTCCGTCTTCAAACAATCACATCACAATCTTTTCAAACTGTCTTTACCCAGTTTAGTTTTGGAGAAAGCAAATAATGATATTTTCAGGGAATATAAAAACTAATCCATACATATTTAATTTAATTTGGAAAAGTCAGAGGAAATGATTCTATTTAAAAAACGTTTCTGAAGCATCTCACATCAAAAAAATCTCTTTGATGTGAGATATCCGGCATCAGTTTTTTCTCAAACCATGAAGTAATTGACCAATTCTCAATCATTTATTAATTGACAAAGTGGGTTTTTCAGTTCTATGGATAAGTATCGGTAGATTTTACTAAATGATGGCAAAAATTATGATACTTTCCTGAGCTAGAGAGATGACGTGTTACAAGTATTTTCCACAATTTTGTTAGTTTTTCCACTTGAATTTAGGGAAAATATCTCTGGAATAACATTTGAATCTGAAACTTTGCTAAGTGATAGGTTAATTAGCCGCTTACGTTAAGCTTTCCAAACAAAAAATCGAGAATTAAAATGTGCCTGATTAACATAGGACCATAATTTATACATGACTTCATCTGCTTTCTTTAGTTGCAACCTATTTTCACATTTTTATAAGGAAACAACTCGAAAGCTGATCACACTAAGCTTCGAAGAGTTTTTAATAGTGACCTCATACTCTGCTTACAATATTCCGCACAACCTATTGGCAGAGCGGAAAAATAATTCTGAAACTGAACATTCAACTTTTACTGATATTTTAGCAATCATTTCTTAGGTTTCACTCTTGAGAATTTTTGTTTCCAATTATTTTTATCTGAACCTAATTATCTATCGCTAAACCAAGCAGAGTTTGATATCTTCTGTAAAAGAGAATGATCTGACAAAAGAACATCAAATGTGTCCAAGCACTAATTTTCAGATTCTATAATTTTTATATTGACTGTTGTATTTTATCTATAAAATTTTTGTCTAAAATTATTTACGAATGTTATTTTGAATCTGATTTTAGTATTACATAACATCATTCAGTTCCATAACTAGGGGAATATTTTGTGTACATCTTGACATTTAATTTGAACACAACATTTAAAAGATTTAATTTTGTTTTAAGGGAAAAATTAATTTGTTTCCTGTGTTTGCATCATTGAATAATATTTTAAAATTTAACAATGCAAAGTAATGTGAAGATAAAAAACAAACTTCCATGTGATGCTACTTTATTTGAGTATTGCCTTTATGTGATAAGGCACACTATGATCAGACTTTCATAAAATAATGACATACGGCAAAGAAGATATCATGAACTAATAATTCATTGTAAATTAATATTGCTTGTTTAACAATTTATAAATACAATGTATTAGTATAATTTAAGAATTCCAAGTCTTAAAGAAGATCAAACTTTTCATAGTACTAATATATAAATCATAGTACTAATATGTAAATTCATATATAAAGTTTTTAACCCAAAATATGTATAAAATATATCAACCAAAATCCTCATTTGTTTAAATCATTATATAAGTAATGAATAGACAAGTTTATATATATTATTTATTGGATTATTTTTTAAGTATTTTTTAGTTCTTTTAAATTCAATCTCTTATCTAATAATATTAAATAATGAAATATAGAGTAGTTTTTGAAATATATTTTATGACTTACATAAAAAAGAAATTTTATATTATATATGCACAAATAATTCTTTAAGCAAACATCGAGTTCTTTTAAAAACATATTTGAATAAATTTATAAATAGTTAATGTATATTACATATAATTATAGTATATTTTATAATCTACTAATAAACTTAATCAAATATCATGCAAATACCATTTGATTTTGAAATAGTGTGAAATCTCTAAAGATAAATGATTTCTTATATCGAAAGTATTTTAGTAGCTATTAAAATATAATTTAAAGTGGTGTTATTTAATAAAATTATAAAATATTATCCTCTAAATCAACATTAGTATAAATACCAATATAAAATACTTTATTTATGTTTAAGGCTTGATTTTTCAATTTAAATAAAAAATGTGCTTTTCTATTAAGAATCCAAGTATTAAAATTTTGCTTTATTTTTGTGAAAAGAAACTACTTTCAAAGATAGAAAAGAAGCATTTAGCTAAATGAATATAATGAACACTTTAGTGACTTCTCTCTCTCTCATAAAATACGCTTAGTGAATGTGTACTTTCTAAATTCCAGCGTTTTTATAACTTTATAGACTTGCTCTAACCTGATTCGGTAAATGCAGTTAAGTTCACTATTCCGGGCAATTCGTTCTGACATTTCAAATTTATTACTCCCCATGAAAGTATATTTTCTTGAAAGGGTAGAGTTCATTTTCTTTAGGAGCATTAATATTACAAATGATAATATATAAGCTGATTTAGGTGGATTTTCTCAAGTTAATTCACAGTCATATAATTTTTATTACTTTTCAATGATACCTAGGTGAGAAAAGATTCAATTCATGAAATGTTATAAATTTTATGAAAATAAAATAAATATTAATTGCAAATTCAAACGTGAAATAATTTAATTAGAATATATAATTTTAAATATGTTTTTATAGCTGTGTTTCTTAGCTTCTAGTAATTCATGGCTCCCTTTAGATACTCAAATGATTTTGGGAAGACACAAAATTCTGTTTTGAAATATTAAAAATTTTTCGAACTATGAAAAACTGCTTAGGCAGCCGTAAAAAACTTTTGTTCAGATTTTTTAACATTATTTTTCAACAAGCGACATAAGTAATTAAAAATTAGTCAAACAAAAAATAACTTGGCATTTCTCAAAATATTTATTTTAATAATTAATTATTGATTTTTTTTACAAAATGCTCATCCTTCTTTCAAACATGATGTTGCTACATGTCTGGTGTTTTCATCGCTTAGCTAAATATCATCTGATAGAATAATGTTCATTGAAGTAGCAATTGTCTGATAAAGCTTATACATATTATATTTTTGTTACATATATTTTTAAATAGTTCTGTGTTATTTGAAAGAAATGTAATGAAAATTATAATTTTCGTATATAACGATAACATTTACAAAACTTATTTATGGTACCTCAAAAATTTGGGGAAATGAAAAACAAGGTGGATTTTTGTAAAAGTTAACAAATCAAAGCTATTTATGTTTGGCAGAATACGAGGAAATTTCAACTCAATTCTATTCTCACCATATTCATTCAATAAATTTTCGTATGAAAATGTCTCTATTAAAAATTAACTTTAATATTGAGTGTTTTGCCGCTTAAAATTTTTGACTTGTCGCGCGATGATCTATAATGATCTCATCAAGTTTAAGTTTAAAAAAAATTAAATTATTCAGTACAACAGCTTAGACAAATTAAATATTGGCACGCAATAAGAAGAATTTGCTACATCAGCTTCTGCAACTAACTTGTAAAACAAAATTAGCGAATTTCAAATAATGTTAATTAAGAAGGAGCTTATATATATTATATATATATATTAGATTAAAAATGTTTTACATTTAATCAAAAGAACTCCATCAAAACTTATTAGAAAACAAAATATTGAACTTTTTAATGGCACTTTGAAAAGCTGTGATATTTATGAATTTATGAATCACAATTTTAGAATTTCTGACTCATAAAATGTAATTTTATATTTTCCTAATTTTTGATCATAAAAAATAACGTATGTTAATAATGGAATGCTGAAATGTTAGATTATTTTTAATATAAATATATAATACGATAGCTATTCCCGTGTCTTTATTCAAATTTCTTTCCACACATAAAATCCTTATTTTGAATTACATTTCTGATAAACTCGATATTAAGTCATAAATAGATGAACATACAAAATCGAAACGCATAAAACATGATTCAAAATATTCACTTCTTTCGTAAATGACACAGAGGTTATATACAGTGCATCCCATTTGTTCAGTTTATTACTAATCTTCGATATTTATTCTTATGAGTTATTTATCCTTAATGATTGTGGGGAGAGTTAATATGGTTTCCAAACGGATGACACTTTTGTCCTCAAGTTAGAAAAAAAAATGTCATTTTGATAGTCTGTTGATCATTCTTTGAATGAAAAAAGTTTAGGAAGTTAGAATGGAGAAAAGTTTAGAATTAGTATTATATTTCTCATTTTACTCACAGATTTGAAATATGAGAGTTTCTATTCTTTTTTTAGATTTTTAAAATTTTAATAAAATTTTTATTTTTACTGCAATTTTTACTAACACTTAATGTTCATAAGTTTAAAGTTTAAATATATATACTCACACTTACACACATACATACACTTGCTAGAAAAAAGTCTGCATACAAATGCACAGTAAGCATTCTACAGATAATAAATGCACATTATAGTGTCAATATTAGTACTATTTTTATATGAAGCTTTTCTTTAACAATTTCTTAAATAACAATTTAAGAAAGAAAACAGTAACAATTTCAGAAAGAAAACACTTATTGTTAAAAAAAATAATAATAATTAAAAATTACGCAAAAAGTTATCAGAAAAAGTTTGCTTTTAGGTACAAATCACAAAGATATTTACAAATTAATCTTAACTTTTTTAACTTCCGTGAAGTTGTATAAAATTAAATATTATCTGCATTTATTTTTTTACTATTTATTCATTTTATCTCTGGTGCCAATGCAAGAAATGGAATAAAAAACATTGTTTTGTTGATATAATACATTAGTACTTGCAAACAAGTAAATTTAAAATGGATTCTGAAGGAAAAGAGATTGTTCCGAACAAAAAGAATATCATTTAGAGACAAAGGAATGAAGTTAAAACTCTTCGAGCGATTAGAAAGATAATTGTAAGTACTCATTCTTCTGTTCAAAGAGTAATCAATAATTACAAGTCATCGAAATCTGTTATGTTAAAGCCCTTGAGTAACCAACCATCTAAGCTGACTTTACGTGAAAAGATGTGCATCCTGAAATCTGTAGGTTTAAGTCCAAAGATTACTGCATCTCAAATAGCACTCGATATTAGTGAAAGGCTTAAAAAATCTCTTCAGGAAGATACTATACGGAAAAGTCTAAAAAAATCTGGTTATCACGGCCAAGTTGCTGGTAAAAAGCCATGTATTTAAACTGCCAGTAATCAAAACAGTTGAAATATTGCCAGTAAGTATATTAATAAACCTTCTGAGTTTTTTTTTAAAGTAATATTTTCCGATCAAAGCAAGTTTTATATCTTTGGCATCAAAGGGCGTAAGCTGGTGTGGAGAAAACAAGGTACGGCTTTTGAGAAGTAAAATGTTGCGTCTACAGTTAAACACAGTGGAGGTGGCGTAATGATTTAGGGGTACATGGCAACAAGTGGAATTGATTGATTAACTTTTATAGACTCCACATTAGATCACATGGGATATCTAAATATATCAAAAGAAAATTTGAAGCAGAGTGCACAAGATTTGAAACTTGACAATGACTTTTGGTTTCAACAAGACAATGATCCAAAACATACTGCCCACAACGTAAAACTCTAGCTGTTGTACAGTATCAAATATCATTTGCATACTCCTCCATAATCACCAGACTTAAATCACATAGACATTTATGGAACTTATGGGAGCGCAACATTCGGCAACATAGCATAATATCGAAAGATATTCTAAAAAGAGTAATTATGATAGAATAGAATTATATTTCACCTTCAGAAACCACCAAACTAATTTACTCTATGCTTACAAGATAGAAAGAGGTTCTTATACATAAAGGTTTTCCAACCTAAGATTAAAGTTTAATTAATAGTCCATGAAAGCCGTTTTTTAAAGACTTCTCATCTGTACGCAAATTTTTTCTGACTGCTTTTTATGTAATTTTAAATTATTCTTCTTATTACTTTGAAACAATGTGTGTTATCTTTCTGAAACTGTTACTGATATTTAAAGAATGGTTAAAGAAAAGCATTATATTAGATTTGAATCAATGTTGACACGATAATATACTTTGATTCTCTATAGAATGTTTACTATCCGTTTGTATGCTAACTTTTTCTGGCAAGTATGTATATGTATAGTAACATAATTTCAGAGTAAATTTTCCTTTAAAGTTTATTTTAAAATTAAGTTTCTCAGATAAAATTTGATTGTGCTCTTGATTGTAAATATAAAATAAATATTTTATTTCGAAAAATATACAAAATAGTTTCGTACGATATGCATGTAAAAGGTTTTTAAATTCGATTTTGTATGGATTACAATGATCTCATTCATTGTCTTAAGAAACTTGTGACTTGTTTAAAATAGCCAACTAAAGATATTAATTAAAATGTGAAAAATGCCATAGATGCTATTGATTAAATTACAAGTATATTTTTAAAATATTAAAAAAATATTTTTAAGTTAAGAAAAAATATTATTTTATTAATATGCTTTATTTAATTTACAATTGATTTATATTTTATTTTTCTACACATTTACTACGTTATATTATTACGTTGTAATAAAGATGATATAGGAAGAAATGAGTAATTGTATCAAACGAAAAATATTATACTATCATTCTTAAAATAATATATGAGCTTTTTATAACTAAACTAGTTTTGTTTTTGTAAAATAAACATAACATATCTACATGTACTTGTTTATTATACAGTTGTTGTTACTAAGGACACTTGGGCAAGCCAAGCTCGCTATGCCTTGGCTATGCGAATTTAAGACAATTGGGAGCGTCTTTCGTTTTTAATCAGAGCAACATGAAGGTGAAAGTACGACTTTGCTCTACACACATGCCATAGGTACCCGTTTATAAGGTAGGCAACCATTCACACCTCATTCATACTAGGAAAGGACAAAGACAGGATAGATAGAGAGAGAAAGTACATCCATGCCCAAACTGGGATTCGAACCCAGGACCTCCTTATCCGCAGTCAGGCACGCGGACCACTAGACAAGTTGGTCGGCTTATTGTACAGTACTATCATCATGTAAAACATACGGTTTTTATTGTTTCTCATCATTGCAATGTGTAAGTGTGTTTTTACACTTTCTTAGATTTCTTTGTTATTCCTTTCATAAAAATGCAATAATAATTTTTAATCCTTTTTATTGCAGGATTGTTCTTTTCTTTTAACAATGTATCATATGTTAAGACTGAGAAAGTAACAACAAAATGTATCATAATATAATACTTTGAAAAATGTTGAACATCAGTTATTAATACAAATAAATAGTCTTGCAATTACTTGAAATAATATAATAGTACATTCCAAAGTTACATTCATATAATAAATTTAATTATATATCCATTGCATGGTTTTTGGGGATGATAAAATCGAGGTTATTAATTTTTATTCCCATCGGAAGAGATATTTAACATGCATAGATGATAACAAAAAGGATAATTTTGCTAAGAAATGCTCTTTCATCATATAAAATTTTTATGTGTATTTTTAGTAAAGTAAATGACATAATTAATGCATCATACCTAACATTAATAAGACATACTAAACCAAAAACGTCATAGAATTTGATAAAGAATTTATAAACCATGTAATTTTTATATTTAATTTTAAAAGCATAAAATACATCCAAGCAGTTTGCCTTCATTTTTATGAGAAAATCGTGGATCAGTTATTATATCAAATATCGATTAGATAATGAATTTAAGGTTTAACCCTCATCCCCCTTTCTGGTCCTCAATTTCCTTAGGGTCAAATGTCTGATGGACCTTGTCTAACTACGTCAGACATTTGAAGAATAAGCCACAACAACAACGTTTAACTAAATATTTATATATCTTCTTTTTTATATTAAAATTTACATGAGAGTATGTTAGAATGTAAATAAAAAATTCAAAATGTATTTCACAGTTTCATTTCTTTTTTTCCAAATTCAAATTCAAAATATAAGTAAAAATCTCTTCAAAGGCATTTATAAATAATGAAATAAGTCATTTAAGTTTATGAAAACTTATAAAACTTTTTTCAGGAGTTATGATTGAAACATTATGAATATCACAAATTATATTCAGTTAAATCGATAAAAGAAAATTTAAGAGCAAAATATATTTAAAATGCTATACATTGAAATTTATAATTCTAGAAAAAGTATTTAAATAATTTACCAATAGATAATAGCTGATAATATATAGATAAAAATATTCTTTATTTAATGTTTTTATATTATATATTTAATGTAAATATAACGAATTGAAAGTAACTTTTAACTTCTCACGATCAAAGGTCCTTTTTATGCAGAATGTAAATTTAGATAAATATATTCGATCTAAAATTCCTCCGATATAAAATTAATGCCAATAATTCATATACAATAAATAATTCTCAATTTGTTTCGATTCCATGGTTTCAGTTTGTATCTCGTCCCGAGATGACCAAAGGTGTAACATGAACAAAAGGTTTAGCTTCCACCTAAAACGCTATTAAGTGAAGAATTAACGAAAGTGAGCAGCGACTAGTTGTTCTTCTGTAATGATAGAGCAGTGGAAAAGCTCGAAATATATCATCCACTTTGACGACCGAAACAATTGCTTAATAAATTAGGCGGACGCATGAAGAATACAAGTGGGCATGATTAGCAAGTATTATGAAGGGAAACTCGGTCAGTAACTGCAGAAGAAGGATTTACTGCAGCTCGTGATGAGAAATTCTAAGTGATCTACAATATTATCGATCGCTTAAATAGACAAAAGAATGAATAATTCTTCTCGAAAGTTATAGTTCTTATTTTGTGCCTTTTTTGGAGCTATTAATAAATGTTTCGTAGGTGGAAAACTCAAAGAGTATCATTGAAATTACGGTTTTTGTGATATATTGTGGTAGATTTCAACATCGCATTTAGTGTGTTTTGCTTCTTCAATTTTCATTTTGCTTTCTGGCTTTTTATATTTTTGTATCACGAAATTGTATTTTATTTCCTTTTAGGTTAATTTTAATGAAATATGGAAGATTTTTATCTTAGAATGTATAGAAAAATTATAAAAAATCAAAATGTGTAAGAATTTGTCGTTTACAAAGTAAGTTGTTTCAATGTATGTAATTTTGATTAAGTTACTTTAAGCGATTTAATCGAAATTTACCTATCCATCCACAATAAATAACTTAAAATAAATTTAATAAATAAACTATAATAAATTCATAAAATTTATTTACTACCCCCACAAAACGAAACACATAAAGTACCAATAAATTATCTCTAAAAATATTATATTAAAAAATTAAAAATTATTTTACTGTTAATGTTCAGAACTGTGTAATTTGCTCAGTTATACTTATGTGAAAAATAACTTGAAATTTCAAATCCAATTAAAGTAAAATGAGAAAAGCAATTTTATTAAAACCATAGTAAACCTTTCCATATACAACGTTGATATTCAAAAATGAAGAGTTAGCTCTTTGATCATTGATTCAGCAGCTTTTGGTTTCGAATCTTCCCTCAGATTTGGGTATTTGTAGATGTCTGGATCCATTTTAAGCAAGAAATTACATTCTAATTTTCTCTAGTTTGCAAAACAATTGCCGTTAAGGGACAAGTAAACCAAATATAGAGACTCAAATAAAATTAAATAGCTTATTTTAAGTTTCCTATTTCTATTAACTACGCAGTCAAAAACTAACCTGCTTATTTTACTTTATAAAGCCTAAAAGGGAAACCTTCATTAAATTTAAAAATTTTAAAATGGACTTAGATTAGTTTTTTTAAAAATTTAATTATATGTTTAACTAAATTCTATTAATTTAAAATTAGTTTTAAATGTACAATAAAAAACGATAATTTATATATCACAACATGTTATGTTTTAATTTATACATCACATACAAACTATTATATTGCTTCAAGACACGTATTATATTGCACGAATCTAATTTAAATGACATCAAAGTTTTTAAAAATATTAAGTAGCTTCAATAGATATAAACATCTAGGAGAAATAAATTTATTTATTTTTAATTTTTTCATAAAATTACTTACATTATTCGAAAAAAATATAAGCTATGTTCTAGCTTAAGTTACTTTTAGTATATACAGTAACAGAATACTAAGAATTCATTTTTAATAAATTTACTAAGGTTGCATTAATAGATTATTAAGCTACATTGAAAAACAAGTTCTCTCTTATTTAATAAAATTAAATATTTAATAAAAAATTAATAACCCATAAATTCATATAAAAAAACTCTCTTAGGAAAATTTAATGTATATATGAAAGATAATTTGTAAATTTATGGTTATTTTATTAGAAAAGTTTACATTTAGTAGTTAACGCTGAGTTTCTTTTTTCAAAGCATGTTTGTTTATTTCACGATAGATGAATTCATTTCTGGCATTTAATGTTTACTTGTAAAAATACTAGATAACATAAAAATAAAACTTTAATGATATTTGAGGAGTTATTATTCAAATCTAAATTCATCTTTTATTTCACAAACTCATGTCAAGAAAGATTTTCAATTAAAAATGTACAATTTTTTCCTTTTTCTCAAGATTTCAAGTATATGTAAATTTTAATGAATTTGTTGCAATAATAGAATTCAAGTAAACAAACAGGAAATACAAATGTTTTGGTAATAAAATGATGTATATGAAAATTCATGTCAAATTTAAATACTTGCATAATTTTAGTAAAGAATCTTGAAAATATAAAAGCACATATTTCAAAGTTTCTTCCTTACAAAAAAATACTTTATTTTGAAAACGTATATTTAAAAGAAAATATACAGTAGATCATTAAAAATATCATTATAATTAAAATTATAGTACAATTTTCTTAAATTTCTCCTTAAAATTTTCTCATGCAAGTAGAAAATAACATTACACGTTTCTTTAAATACAAATATCTCTCACTCATTTTGGATGAAGCTCCTACAGTAAATAAGAGAAAGAAAACTTTTGTGAGAAAGAATAAAAATACTATCAAATTAAAAGCTCATGAAAGTTCTAAGGCCGTAAATTTTTATGCTTGATAGGTTTTGTCTGTTCTTTTCGAAGCGGGGATATTTTGTCCGATTTCCTTTTCAACTGTTTGGAATTCAAGCACTGACTGCTATTTAGTGTTAGAATGCACGATGATCAAAATCGTAATAAACTACGTGACAGTTGAAAAGTACGAGCTAAGAGTTTTTATTTTACGTTAGGCATTAAAAGAACATTGGGACCGAAAATTGTCATAAGATTTGAGATAGTGCAGGTTTTATTACTTACAGTTAAGAAAAAAAATTCTAAGCGTTTTATCTTTGATAATATTTATTACTTAAAAGGGTGTGGCAGCACTGGGAGAAGAAATTTTAATAATAAAGATTGAGCAGTTTCGAAGAATTTATCGGCTTTTTCCTGCACATTTGATTATTGAAAAATATTTAAAATTTTCTTATTACTTTTATCAGTTACTTATACATTAATGCATGCTAATGAATCATAAAATTTTATGAGATTATTTTTTATTTTCGTTTAATATTATGTAATGGAGAAAATAAGAACATTACTATATTTTTAAAAGAATTAATTTTTATGATTGTAAAATATTTTCCATATAATTAACTATCCGCAGTCTATGATTTTTTTCTTGTATGCTTGGAAGATTTCCGACACTCGAGTTGAGTTAGATAAATTTTGTAAGGGTTTAAATTCTTTTATTTTCTCACAATTTTATGATTATTCTGATTATACTTTAAGTTTCGTCACAGTAAACTTACATTTTTATACCTATCCTACGTTGTTTATCTTTCAAATAAACGATAATAATTCATAAAATAAATAAGGATTTCTCTAATATAGGAGATTTAGTTTCATAATTTAACAGAAAGAGCCAATAATCTGATCTTAGATAAGTTTTATTACCTAAAATTTTCCATATTCCTTTATATACTTATGCAAAGTTCAAAATTGTTGATTCGTCCTGAAGTTAAAGGTTGTTGCCAATTAATAGCAAATATAAATTTAGACAATTAGTATAATCTATAATTTATATGTTATTTAAATACAATGTACAAATGGGAAATGTAATTATATATACTATGGAACAATGTATACTGAGTCAAAGTCAAATATCACTGCAGATAAAATTAATGCTTACATTTTTTGAGTTTGCTATTAGATTTGGGAGTAATTGGAAACATAAAAAAGAAAGTTTATCAAGTTTCTATAAGTGAGAAGAATTCTAAATTTTGTCGTATCGAATTTCAAACTCAAATTTTGGAAGTCTCTCGAATTCTTTATTTTACAATTCTTATTCTATCCACTTCCTATTCGCACATTCATTAATTTCCTTTAAAAATTAAAAAAAGATAGCATATTACTTTTCATTAAACTAATAATTTCTAGATTACATAGAATTAAAATTTTATGAGAAGAAAAAAAATTGCTCTCAGCTTAAGAAATGTTTAAAAAAAAGAATTATAAAAAAAATGTTAAAATCTGCATTGAATGTAATAACATTTAGTTTATTTTATTTAGAAAATTAGACCCATTTCATTTAGAACAAATTTAATTTTAAAGGTTCAATAGTTTTATCCTTGAGCTTTTTCAAATACCAGAACAATCAGGACAAGTTTATTCTTAAAATCTTGGAGAAAGTATTAGTACCCGTTGATTTTATTTCTTAATAAATTTCATGTAAAAATATTTTATGCTTATATCTCATAATACTGGTCTCCTAAATTTAAAGATAAAAACAAAATAAACCTTCATATCAATTAAAGTTATACAGTGAAGAATTATAGTTAGATTCCAATAAAACTAATATTATATTAGAATTTTGTAAAAAAAATCCTAAATTAATTTTTAATTTTAAATCTTAATGATTTTAAGTATAAGAAAATACAGTAGGATTCAATTTTAAAACATAAATGTTTTTTTAACTCACTACATTATATTTCTAAAAACAGTACATATTTTTTTATCTAAAGTACTCGTTTTCAATATAAGAAAAAATGCTTTAAACTTCTATTAAAAATTATTCATCCAAAATTAAAATTCAGCCCTTTGGAAGCTTACATATTTTTAACTTTATTTATAGTGTTTAAATGAAAATAATTCCTTTTTTCTTTCCAAATGAACAGCTAAACAATTTTAATATAACATAAAAATTTTATTCAAATTTGATTATTCCAAACTTTTAAATATAACATCGGAACATTTTTTATATTCAGAAAAAATATATTTGATTAAAACTGCAAAATGTATTGTACTAGCAAGCAGTCACATATATATTGAACCGAGCTCCACGGGTTCGTGTTGATTGAGAGTTGAATAAAGCAACCACTTAATGAACACAAGACTTTTATTCGTAAAAACTTCACTAGATAAACGAAATTCCCGCTGTAACAATCACAACTATACAGCTACAATTCGTCAGATATAATAAGAAACAGCTTCCAATCACTGGTCTCAAATATCTCAGACAGTGAACAACTAGCAGTCACAACTAATCGTCTTCACTCTCTGACTGTCTTCACAAAACTGCCTGTCTTCACAAAAACTGGCTCTTCCATGTCGGGCTGCGCTATTTATACCTGACTTGGCAGAGAAATTTACCAGTTTCGCCAACGTTCTGGAAGCTTCTAGGCTATCTCGAAAAATATTGGTCCTAGAGCTTAGGTGATGGATGTTTCCAAAGGTATCGATTTCTCGCCAAGTCGCCAAGAATCTCACCAACTGTCGCCACATCATTAGGAAATCCGCTTTTAAACTACAACACGTCTAAATACCACAATTTTTGCCCAAAATGTGAGAATTTCCGATCTGTCTGAGATATTTTAAGACAAATACAATCATTATTTATAAATTTGTAACATTGTCCCCCTCTCAAGGACTGCACGTCCCGGGCAGTACAATCCCCTGATAGGAGGCCAAATTTAATGTAAGAGAATTTACATTTTAAGAGGATACAGAACACATTACAACACAAGCAACTAAAAATACAAATACAGGAAAATAGAAAAGATTAAATTATCTATACTATTTACCAAGAAACCATGGTCTACTAATTTTTAATTTACATTACGATAAGGAGCTAATCTATCATAATGTACTACCTTTGGTTTTGAGGAAGATGATTTCCTTATGCGAACCACGACGTCGTTCAGTCTTTTTAGGACTGTGTAAGAACCTTCTCAGTTGGCTTGCAACTTTGGAGAAAGTCCTTTACGTTGAATCGGGTTCCACAACCAAACTTTGTCACCTTCTTGAAATTCATGTCCTGTCGCTCTTGAGTCATACCTTGTCTTCATTCTTTCGGTCGTCAGGTTGATTTGGACTCGAGTGAAGTTATGGACATCTTCAAGACGTGCCTGAAGGTCTCGAAGGTATTCCTCTGGTGATGAAGATGTATCCGGTGGACGACCAAACTGAAGATCACAAGGGAGACGAAGTTCGCGACCAAAGAGCATCTGTGAAGGAGTATATCCGGTAGTCTCATGGACAGCACTGCGATATGCAAGCAGAAATAGCGGTAGCTTCAAATCCCAATCTTGCTGATTTCTGGAAACCATAAGTGAGAGATTATTCAAGATGGTTCTGTTAAACCTCTCTACCATGCCGTCCGATTGTGGGTGTAGTGGCGTGGTCTGCGTCTTGTCTATTCCGAGAATTCGACACAGTCCTTTAAACACAACAGAGGTGAAATTTGTCCCTTGATCAGAATGAATTTGTAAGGGTGTGCCAAATCTGGAAACCCATTGCTGCACTAGAACCTCGGCTACTGTAGTCGCCTCTTGATCGGGGATTGCAAACGCTTCAGGCCACTTAGTAAAGTAGTCCATGACAACTAGTATGTATATGTTGCCATTTGAAGATCATGGTAAACGACCCAAAATGTCTAATGCTATTCGCTCAAAAGGTGCTCCTACGTTGTACCGCTGCAGCCTTCCTCGGCTACGTTTCCTTGGTCACTTACGTGCCGCACAGTCATCATAAGATTGACACCATTTCTTTACATCTTGTCTAGTTTTGCTCCAATAGAAGCGTTCTCGAACTTTCTGTAGAGTTTTCATTACTCCAAAGTGGCCTCCAGTTGAGCTACTATGCAATTCCTTCAAAACATCTGAAATTCTTGATTTTGGAAGAGCAAGCTGCCATTTGCAATCGCGTCCATCATCGTACTCCCATTTCCTGTATAAGACACCATTGCTTATATGGAGTGAGTCCCAAAGAGCCCAATATTGTTTAGTAGCAGGACTGTAGGTGGAGATATCCTGCCAAATTGGTTTCAACTGAAGTTACCTTATCTTCCATTGCATTCATCTTCCTCTGAATGATGTTGGAAAATTCTTTTTTAACACTTACAATGTCCTTCTTAAGATCCTTTTTAAGATCCTCCTGTCCAGATTTTATCTCTTTCATCATCTCGGTTTTAATCTCTTCTTGTCCAGCTTTCCTCTCAGCCATCTGCTCCACTAATTTTTCGAGAAGACTTTTCATTAAATCCATATCCATTTTTCTTGTGACAAGCTGCATCAACTCTACAACCCCGATTCTGACACCAGTTGTACCGAGTTCCACAGGTTCGTGTTGATTGAGAGTTGAATAAAGCAACCACTTAATGAACACAAGACTTTTATTCGTAAAAACTTCACTAGATAAACGAAATTCCCGCTATAACAATCACAATTATACAGCTAAAATCCGTCAGATATAATAAGAAACAGCTTCCAATCACAGGTCTCAAATACCTCAGACAGAGAACAACTAGCAGTCACAACTAATCGTCTTCACTCATTGACTGTCTTCACAAAACTGCCTGTCTTCACAAAAACTGACTCTTCCATGTCGGGCTGCGGTATTTATACCTGACTTGGCGGAGAAATCTACCAGTTTCGCCAAGCTTCTGGAAGCTTCTAAGCTATCTCGAAAAATATTGGTCCTAGAGCTTAGGTAATGGATGTTTCCAAAAGTATCAATTTCTCGCCAAGTCGCCAAGAATCTCGCCAACTGTCACCAAGTCACCAAATTATTAGGAAATCCGCTTTTAAACTACAACACGTCTAAATACCACAATTTTTGCCCAAAATTTGAGAATTTCCGATCTGTCTGAGATATTTTAAGACAAATACAATCATCATTTATAAATTTGTAACAATATATATATATATATATTATTATTATTATTATTATTATTATATATATATATATATATATATATATATATATATATATATATATATATATATATATTTAAATACGATTCGTTTTCCTGCCATAAATTTTTCTTCAAATAACTGTATAATTTTAATCAGAAAAGAATCAGTATATTTATAAAATTATGAATGGTAACATGTTTCATTAAAATGCCTATACATTTCAAACACTTCTTTTTAGGAAACATTTTTGTTTGAACTTTTCAATTATTTTTATGGTTTAGATATAAATAATCATATATTACAAGCATTAACTAAAAGGGGAGAATTTTTTTAATAAAGTATTAAATGAGTAATGTTTAAAAACCCACTTTTTCATATGGTAAAAATATTGCTAAAATCAAAGTATTTAATTGAGCTTAATTATTTTAAAATTATGAAACACACTTTATGGCTGTATTTTTAGATAGTTGTATGTGCATCTCGCATTCCATCACATATTCTCATGTGGTGTAAATATTGAAATGAAAAAAAAAAGATAAATTCTGGATATATACCTCAGTCTCATTGATTATTTTATAAATGACTACCATCAAACTCACGACACTGAATAAATAAAATATTAGTAAGAAAGAATTACGAAAATAAATTCAATTGGAGGATAAAAATGCTAAAACAAGTAACTCACTGTCCCAATGAAGTACTAAGTGATCAACATTTAAAGAGAAATCAGGTGCGAAAAATAAGAAATTGATTGAAAACTGATAATTAGTTTTGATGATGGAAAACTGATAATTAATCTTCTCGGCATCATAATATTCCATCAAGCATAATTGTTTTTGATATTTAAATGATTTAAGAGGTATTCATAAACTATATCAGTAGACTTTTCATTTCTAACATTTTATTAATATTCGAAAGAGAAATATTTTAAAGTTTCGAAAAGCATTTAAAATGTAGGGAAAAAGAATGAATTGGAAGAGTAAAAATGTGAACAATAATTCGTAATTAAATAATAAGATATTTTAATTGAATTTTGATTTTTATAAAACATCTTATGTTTCTTAATTATTGCTCTTAAAATTAAGAATAAATTTAAAAAAATGACTGTTACTCAAAAGTTATACGCAAAGTTTATTGGAAATCTACCATAGTACATAGCAAATGTGCGAAGATATAAACTGATAAAGAAAAAAGGTTTACCACAAATTTCATAATATTGTTTTTAAGATAATCACTGGTATAAAAATAACAAATTAGATCTATCATATTGGTATATGATATATGAGTCTGGTCTGCAAATATTTTTTATTTCATACTCTTTTTTTAATTAAAATATGGTCACCCAAAGAACAAAGACAAAATATTTTTCTCCGTGAGATAATTTCAATTTTGCACGTTATCAATTCTGTAAGAATTTAGAACTAGTATTTTAAGAACATAGTCATTAGAACCATGGAGGCTTGATAAAGAAGAATGAGTGCAACAGCACGTTTTCCGAAAGCATGCCATATTAATAGCAATTATTGAGATTAAACTGACCCCTCTATGTGGTTAACTGTTTGTTACAGAAGACTATATCATACACTGCAAGAGCATTTCTGATCACAGATACTTCTCTGTTGCAGGAAATAGCTACTCATGCCCACAAACATCAAAACATTTGTTTCAATTGATGGGGGATATCTTTTTTCAACATGGGAAATATGGAGATTTGTGTTTCTCTATAAAAAATTGAAGTTTCAAATGTAGATACTATCTTTTTTTTATAAAAAATGCTTTCATGGTCGCTTGATCAATGAATTATACCCCATGCCCTTTTTAAATCAAACTAGCATACTTTTGCTGTACCTTCTATTCACCAACTCTCCAGTTGACTTAACAAGGAAACATAAATCTTTTCTCAGTTTTCTTGTTATAACAGTAAGAGATAGTCCTAATGAAGCTGGTCGTTACTTGTACAAACTAGTTTGAGGCTGTCTACGCACCATGGGCATTGATACCAACCTTCCAATGAGTTCAGCAAAGGAAGACTTGAAATGATTAGAGTTATGTTTCAGTTAATTTGTGTAATTAGCATACAAATATCCATCATGGGGGCTCATCATAATAATTTACAACTCTTGACAGAACCTTCTCCATATTAAAACACTGATTTAAAATTATAACAAAAATTGGAGAATTTCAAATGTAAAAACTCAGTTATTTGACCTCACCTCTTTCTGATTTTAACCTACTTGTTTCTCAAAATCATTCCACACAGCTTTTTTAACAGGAAAATGATGAATTGAAATTATTGTTACAAATTTATTATCTCAAAATTTTTTCTCATTATCAAAGTAAAATTTACAATCTGTCTTTGAAATACACATTTTTACAATCAGGAATAAAATATTTTGATTCTATAGCAGCCAAATTACACATTTCTGTTTTATTTAGCAATTTTTTTTATCCCATTCACATTTTGTGTGAAATAGTTTATTTTTGAATGAGCATCAGTATTTTTCAGTTTTTTCTTTGTTTTTGGATATCAAGGCATATTAAATATTTATATAAGGTGTGCTAAAAATATGAGATAATATGCATCATTCGAATCCAAACTTACTTGAAAAATATGTCTTACAATTCAGCGATGTACTTTTATAACAAATAATCTCAGAAATTTTGAATACCAAATAAATGCGAGTGAAATGTTTCCAGAAATTACTAAATTAATCATATGTAGTTTATAAAGATGTAACATATGTATATGATCAATAGTGTTCAAAAATCATAAGGATTCCATTAATTGAATTTTAAGCAATATTTATGTTTTTGTTAGTGATTACATCTATTTTTAGTTTATTTCAAGTAAGAAAATTAAATACTAGAATTGGATTTTGAAAACACTCAAAATCTTTCAAATGAGTAGTAAATTTTCAGAGACATCTTTCAGGTTTTTTACACAGAATTACATCATACGCTAATTTTTTATCATTCAGATGGGAACTGCTTATACCATATTCAATCCTTGATAATTACAAGCTAAATTGGCCCTAATACTTAATTTTAAAACATAAGACACATAAAAAAACTCAATATAACAATATCCAACATTTTTACAACAATTGCAACAATAGTACGTAATTTTATTTATTTTATATAATTCATTAGTACACACACACGCACACACTTATAGACTCCCAAGTTGAAAATCAGTCCTAAATGATAGTACGGATAAATCAACTTATAAATTAATAAATTATTCAATACTGGCAATGAAGAAACAAAAGTAATTTGATTCTGATCATTAGTCATGAACTAATCAAGTTTCAAGGAAATCGGCATATAATCTTAAGCCATCCGAACTAAGCATGTACTTCGAAGATAGTCAAGATTTATTTAATAATGTCTACAGGTATTAATATGCACATGTTTTAACAGGTAGCTGCAACTCTTGAATTTCATGAGAAAATTGCAAATGATATGAACATGGATGATATTAATTTTATGATATTCGAATCCTGCACACATGCATGGTAATTGATATGCAAATTACAAATTAAAGCTTTTCTAAATTTATACATGAATTTGCAGGCTCGGATTAGTATGAAGGAGTTTTAAACAAGTCAAGAGATTTAATATAAACTTGTCTTAATAATTTACATGAAAATTATTGTGGATTGTAATATAGCAAGATTATTCTTAATTAAAAATTTTAATTTATAAAATATGTATATATATTCTTAAAATAATGCTAAATAAGTCTAAATTAAATAGGAATTCACAAACAGTTATAACATATTATGTAATACTGTATTGTTAATATGTTTATTTATAATATCAATAAGTCTTTGTGTAAAAAAAACTATCCATATTTATATGAGATGTATTTGTGACGATGATTATTTACAGTTTATTTCAATACGATTATATTATTGCACTGAATGTGCATTATAATTCTTAATTTATGTGCCAAGCTAGCAACTGAATAATAAGCGGTTTATAGCCTATGGTTTAACTGTTGTTGGTTTCAATTCCGACTTTGGGAGTGACTCTTTGTAATCAACTTTCTATATTCTTTCAATTTATATTAAATATTTTATATTCATCTGTAAAAATTGCCATTGAGTGGCAAGCAAATAAAACTTGGAATTAAGCTGGCATAGTGTTGGTTACATAGACATAAAATCATTAGAGTTGTTAAATTTTATTATAATATTACTACAAATAATAATATAAATGTAATTCCTCTTTCTTTGTATAATGCTCTTAGAACTCTTAAATTATGAAAGTAACTGTAAAAACAAATTGTATGGAAAAATGTATCACTCAGACAATATAATTGCAACACATTACTTAATTATTTTTATTTTTGAAAATATAAAGTGTATTATAGAAAAATGGATAGAAATTAATTTTTTTCCTTTTTAAAATAGAAATACAAGGAATTATTTTTTATTATAAAAATTACTGTTAAAACTTCAAATGTGGTTATAAAATTCTGCGTAATTTGCTTATATAACATTACATACATAAATAAGATAAGATATAAATTATTTTAATGTATATAATTACTATAATGTTTTGTCATCACTAATTTCCTTATCTTAAATATGAAATAAATATGAATTCTACAAGAATAGAGAATTTTAGAGGATAAGAAGAAGTTTAAAATCATTTAATAATATAAAGATAAATATGAGAACAAAGTCACTTAAAAAATTTTATTTATGTGCTAAATAGACATTGTTAAAAATGTTTCAAATTTTTATGATAACAGCTTATATAAATTCTTATATAATATACTCTATTTTTATTTCCAGAAAATCACTTAAATGGGAAAAATTAAGAATAAACTGCCCATGAAACACATTTAATTAAATCCTAAATTGGAACGTACAGGACATAAAAATGTGAAATATTCAAACTCGTGGGAAAAATTATTCAGAAAATTCTGACATCTGAGTTAAGAGTTAAAAGCATACAGTTTCTAGTTATAATTATAATATTTTGTGATGCTTATCAAACTGAATAAAATAAATTCTAAACATTATGTATTTTTCATACAAAATAATAAAAAAATATTTAATTAACTCTTTAATTATTTAGAAATACAGTATAATGCAGTCACCAAAATACAAGCAGCGTGTCTCTAATCTTACACATCTAAAATAAAAAATAAAAAACGTTGAACAACTTTAATTTGTAGTTATATATATATATATATATATATATATATATATATATATATATATATATATATATATATATATATATATATATATATATATACATATATATATATATATATATATATATATATATATATATATATATATATGTATGTATATATATATATATATATATATATATATATATATATATATATATATATATATATATATATATATATATATATATATATATATATATATATATATATATATATATATATATATATATATATATATATATATATATATATATATATTCAACTTTAATTTGTAGTTATATATATATATTGTTCAACGTTTTTTATTTTTATTTTAGATATGTAAGATTAGAGACACGCTGCTTGTATTTTGGTGACTGCATTATACAGTATTTCTGAATAATTAAAGAGTTAATTAAATATTTTTTCATTATTTTGTATGATAAATACATAATGTTTTGAATTAATTTTATTATTATATTATTATATATACAGTCATATGTGTGTGTGTATTTCTGATTTTGCTTGAATTGCTTACTTCGAACTTTAAGAGTATATTATCTTACTTCCTATTATATAATTTATTTTCTAATATACATTACGATGCTCATAATAATATATAAATTATTATATTTCAATTTTCCTTATACAGCTTCAACTTCAAATGCTCTAAAACAATATGTTATCTTACCAGCTATTATTTTATCGATTCCTCAAATAAAATGTCAGCTATGTTTCAGTCACTTGAACATAAAATCTCAAATCGTGCCTCCGAATCCGACAAACAGGTCAGTATCTAATAAAGCTAAGGTCAAAAACTCAGATCTGCATAACACAGGTGGACTCTGAGAGTTTTTATAATATCATAAATATGACAAGAAGTTAAGATTTCCAAATATTTATAACATTTTGCTGAAGTTTTTATGCATTTCGTAACCTTATGCATTGTTTTTTTTTAACGTGATTTCAGGTCTTATTTTTATATTTGATTTTTAAGAGTTATGTCTGAGTTTAATGCTTCCTTCATTCAAGGAAAGCTTTGTAGATCTTAATAAAACCCATAGAATCATTATAAATCTCAATTGAATTGAAACACTAAGTTAAGAATTTGGATATTGATGATATTTAGAGCAAGCTCTTTAATGATATTGTTATTTTGCAAAATTTCATCGTGACTAGTCAAATCACTTAAACTGTGCCATTCACGCACACATTATCTGAAATATATATAATCTTCTAGGTATTATATGCTTTTGAGGACAAAGAAACTAAAATAAGGATACATACGTTTGAAAAAATAACAAAACCAGGATCACAAAACTTTTCGACCTATCAAGAGAGTGATTAAATTAAGAGAATTGTTAATTAAATTTTGATTTATTAGAGTTTCGTTATCATTTTTTCTGCTACTTCTTTATATCTCAAATAAGAATTTGTTTATTAATGGCGTAATAGCGAAACACGGTAACATCAGAGTAAACATTAACAATATATATATGTATATATATATCACCACTTGTGTAGATTTAATTTCAATTACGTGAAACCTATAGGGAACAAATTTTTCACATATTCTGCGGTAATATTTTTGTCTAGTAATTTGGATTTTGTTAAAAAAAATTTTTGTAGTTGTTCTAATCTGAGAAAAAAATGACGCTTTTTTTGCCTATAACTTTAGTAATATAAAATCAAAGTGAAAATAAAGAAAAAAAAAAGAGTGACTTTTATAGTAATAATTTTGTGAATGAGAAATCCCGTATAAAATCTGTTAAGTCATTTAACAATCTACACAATAGTTCTCTCGAATTTAAGATACTTTAAAAGGAATCTGGCTTTTCAAGAAACCTGTTAATTATGAATCTGCGATTAAGAATGATTTTCAATATTGAAAATACGAAGAGATTAATCATTAAACCTTTGGAATGCATTCAGGAACTGTTGTCATACAAACAACTTGGAATACAAATAACTACGAAAATTTTACTGAGTGTCCATTGTAGTAATTGCTGATCCACTACATCATAAGATTTAAGCATACAATATTCAATAGAGTAGTGAGCACAGGGGAATGCCCTTGATTTTTCATGACAATAAAATATCCCAACCTCATGAATTATTACTGCTAATAATAGTGAGAGGAATAGATATAGCCGATGTTCATTGCTCTTAGATGATGTGATGAAGCTCATTTCTGTCTGAATGTCGTTATAAACTCACATAACTGACAATTTCAGTATAGAAAGAATACCTGAGCTCATCTAGGAATTTTATGAATGTAGTTCAAATTTTGGGAAGTAATGTTGCTTTACATGATAGTTCATATTGGTCCCTATTTCTTTAAGGAAATTGTAACTTCAGAACCAGTAATATGTTCTGTCAATGCACCTAGCAAAAAAATAAATAAATAAATGTATTCCTGAACTTTGTAGTTTCATTTTTTTAATCGCAGAAATAGTTGGGATGAATTTCTTAAAGCGTTACGCATTTTTATACAGCTTTACCAGCGCAAAATTACTTAGGCAAAGTTTTTTTTAAAAATGTGTGTTAGCAGATAATTTTCTACACCTTAACTTGATAATCTCATCCATATTACTCACCAGTAATTGGTGATTGTAGGTCTATTATAGGAGTTAATATATCAAATTTAGATACCGAATTTAGTTGACTTAAAATTTCATTTATGATTGATTTCATGACAAAAGTAATTTCTATTGTGTTGGCTACTATGCAAATCTTCGATTTCAATTTTTAATGGAAATTAATAAATGGATGTCGATTGTTACTAATGAAAATACTGTTTCGTGCAATTGTTTCCCTATTTGCATTCAAACATGTAATATCAGTAAAGTCATTGAACATTTAATTTTATATTTTGCAGAGTCTGTTATTTTTCCAAATATCCCAATTAACTGTACTACCATTCCATATTTCTGATAGAGAAAAATGAGAAGAAATTTTTCCCCGGAAATTAAAAACGCAAACTCAAAAGATCATTCAACCAAAGTTTGAATCGAACAGTCAACTAAAATTTGGTTGATATTTCTCAAATTTTTATTACTTCAGAGAGGTCTACACACATGAGTGCGTTATATATAGTCAGGCCTGACAAATCAGTTTTCAAACAAAACGCTAATTGCTAATAATACTTCTGCTTTCAAATAAACGGTGATTTCGATAAAAAAAATGACGATCAATACTTCTAAACTACTTGTATGATTTTTATTGCTGTTGAGTCTACTAGGAAGAAAAGTTTCAATACATTTGAAATAAATGAGATCGCACCAGAGTTTCAATTGCTTTTCAAATTATATATGATAGCTTAGTCAATAGTAATTCATCATATATTAACCTAGGTGCAGCACATGGTTACTGATTGACCAATAAATTTAACAAAATGCGTATTTAAAAACATAAATATGTGATAAAAATATTGTTAAAAGTATATTGCGTATGTTAAAATATATATAAGCTGTCAAGGTTTATTTATGAAGTTTTTGCCAATGTTGAAAAGATAGATTATATTTCATGTAATTCAAATACTTTTATTTTCTAATTTTAATTAAAAATCTTTTTTCACTTTAATTAATTAAAAGAAATTGCATGAAAAATCAATACTTTAAAATGAACCATTCTGTACTCAAAGAGAAGAAAGTGTGTGATCATATGAAGTAATCTGATTTATTTCATAAAATTAATGGTGAAATGAAGTATTTTTGCAATACTTAATGTATTATAATTCTGGAATGAATAATCTACAAATGTAGCCAAAATTACTGTAAAAACTCGTAAAATCATTACTGAAATTTCCAATCAATCAAACCATTAATTGTAGTAAAAATATCAAAATAAATAAGAACATTTAGAATTATAAAAAATAGCCTTTATGACAAAATAAATCAGAACTAATTTATCCTTATCTGATTTTGAATTATAAATTAACTAAAATTAAGGAGTGCTATGATTAGATTATTTTTATTTTCAAGGAAATATTTGAGAATGTTGTGATACAATTATCAAATTAGCAATTGATAAGCGAAAATATTAATATTTAATTTTAATCAAAAAACTTAATAAAAGTTAAATAATCCTTAAATAATGAATTTCAAATCTCGTGATAGAAAATGATATAAAAAAATGGAGTATATTCAAAAACCATTTCCCTTGTGTTTAAATGTTGAGGAAGATATTTGTATTGAAGGGCTCAACTTCTCTCAAAACATAAAAAACTGTAGTTGAAGGAGGAAGAATAATCTTTATAATCTTCACCTCAAACCCCTTTAGTTCATCAACGATTTTTACCAAGAATATTTCATTCCTGCTTCGTATATTTCTTTCCCTATATGCATCTTTATCAGAATATCGAAAACGCATAAAGATGTATTACATGCATAAATCAGGAATACACTTATGACGTAAGAAGAAGGAAGTAAACATGACAAAACCTCCCCTAGTGAACTGAACAAATTAAATATGCACCCGAAAAAGTATTGTTGAAGAAAATAAGAAATGCGTGAGTGAAAAAAAGTAATACATAACTACTTCCACCGCCAAAGGCAAACATAAATTTAAACAAAAAAGAACCATTCAAATTTTTACGAAGTAATCAAATAGTTTTAGTTTCCATTTTTACTTAGATTTTTCATTCCAGATCCTTATATCAAGGGAATTAGTTTTCTTTTCCATAAGTAAAAATATATAAGAAAAACGGTTTTTTTTCCTTTCCTTTGCTTCTAACAACGGATCTTGAACTAAATTTAATATTTCTTAAGGGGATTAAGCTTGGATTTGAAAAGAGAACGGAAATTATTGAATGTAAATGAGAGAAAGTTGAAAAGAGAACTATTTTTCTCTTAAGATTTAACTTGTTTGTATAAGAAGAATGGTTTTTAAGTTGAAAGGGTTAATAAATGAGTTTCATAGATTATTAAGGATTTTGTTTCAATAAATGTGCCAAATTTTAACTAGAGAACGATCTCACTTAAAAATTACCTACAAAGTAATTATTTAATAACTAATAGTTTATAGAAAATGGCTTTGAATGTTCAAATTTTCTAGTGTTTGAAATAATTAATTAACACATTTTAGTTTGAGAGCAGGACTCTGATGTAGGAAATGCTAAATAATATTTGTGGCGCATTTGTAAAGTGGGAACTTTTTCGCTTTTACGGGTAAAGTGACTAATTTGATGGATTATTAGTTATTAGAAAAGCATACATTTTAATATCAAACACTTGTTAATAAGATATAATTTAGAAGCTAACTACACTACTGGCCATTAAAATTGCTACACCAGGAAAGCGGCACACCACACACGTGAAATTTGCATGACAGGTAGAACTTGCTGTGATGTGCAAATGATTAGATTTTCAGCGCATTCATACAAAGTAGGCGACAGCAGCGACATCTACAATGTGTATAAAACCAGAGATTTTACAGCAGTTTTCTCATACTCAATTTCCGTTTCAACGTTGTTTTCGGCAAAGAAAGTTGTTGTAATGCCTCGTGTAAGAAGAAAAAATGCCTATCAGCACTTGTCTGACTTTGATCGAGGAAGGATTATAGCCTACCGGGATTGCAGTTTATCGTCCTGCAATATTGCTGCTCGCGTCGGTCGTCGAGACCCCATGACTGTTAGCAGAATATGGAATCGATGGGTTCAGGACAATCATGCGGAACGTCATGCAGGATCTCAGCGACCCCCCATCACTAACAGCAGAGAAGACAGACATCTTATCCGCATGGTCACAAGGGATCGTACAGCCACGTCACGAACCCTGAGTCGAGAAATGCAGTCATTTGCAAGACAAGTTTCTGCTCGAACAGTTCGATGACGTTTGCAGCAATATGGATTGTCTGCACGGCGACCATGGCTTCAGCTACCATTGACCCTGCGTCACAGACAAGAGCGCCTTCAATGGTGTGATCAGCGAAGAACCTGGACGCGGGAATGGCATCACGTCATCTTTACAGATGAATCTCGGTTCTGTATACAGGACCATGATGGCCGCATCCGTGTTTGGAGGCATCGGGGAGAACGCGCATTTCCAGCTTGCATTGGACATCGCCATACTGGCCCATCTGCTGGAGTGATGGTATGGGGTGCCATTGGATACATGTCTCGATCACCTCTTGTTCGCATTACCAGCACTTTGAACAGCAACCGTTACATTTCCGATGTGTTAAGGCCCGTGGCTCTGCCCTATCTTCGAGGCCTCCCTAATGCTTTGTATCAACAGGATAATGCATGACCGCATGTTGCCCGTACTGTTCTGAACTTCCTTGATACAGAAAAGGTTCGACTGTTACCCTGGCCAGCACGTTCTCCTGATCTGTCACCAATTGAGAACGTGGGGTCAATGGTTGCCGAGTGATTGGCATGCCATCACTCACCATCCACTACTGTCGATGAACTGTGCCATAGTGTTATAACTGCATGGACTGAGATCCCCGTACATGCCATACAATCTCTGTTTGACTCCATGCTTAGGCGGATAAATGCTGTTATTGCAGCCAGAGGTGGCTGTTCTGGGTTCTTATTTCTCAAGATCTATACATCCTAATTTCCTGTAAATCTAATCACTTGTTCTTTCCACTATAATGTATGTGTTCAATAAATTTCGTTCTGTTATTTGCATTCCTTCTTGGTGTAGCAATTTTAATGGCCAGTAGTGTATTACACTGAGAAAACACTATTAATTTAACGGGATTATTAAATATTTTCCACCGCTACAAGTTTGTACTAGTACATTACAATTAGCCAATACTGAATATGCTTAAAGTTTTATACATACATTTATTTATTAAGAAAAGAGGCATTAAAGGTAAGCGATCAAACTTACGAACTAATACAATGACCATATAATTATGTAAAGTAAATAATGTCATTAAATAAAATTTATCCTGAAATAATCTATCATTAAATATATTTAAAAATCCTATTATCTAAGACAAAAAATGTTATTTTGAAAGCTCCTAACTAACCACAGAGTGTTAGGAAGAGTTAAAAATACTTATGTTTTTTCAGCTGTTAATCGTTGATATATAAGAACTTTTATTTTTAAAATATTGAAAAAACTAATTAAAATTAATTTTAAAATAACAAATATATTTGATGATATTTTATGTCTAACGTTTTAAAAAAGGTTACTTAATCTATTTAATGTTATATTTCGTAAAATATTGGTTTTATGATAACATTCTTAACTAGTTAGGTAAAAAGAGCTTACAAGTTACTAAAATTCTTGGTGGGCAATCTTTCATATTTCATAAATCCTCCATTTTTAAATAGTACTTAAGAAAATTAAAAAAATATGTTAGAAGAATATACCATAATAATAAATTGTAATAAAATGTTAATAAATGGGTATTTAAGATAACGATTTTGGTTAGTGGTCCAATATAATACAAATAACAAAAGTTTTCAATTTTAATATAAGTTGCTTTACAAAATGTGGCAAAACTAATTTTCTAAAATAAACATAAGTATTTTAAATTTAATACTTATGCATTTAATAACTAAAATAATTATACGCAAATATAAGTATTTAAAGTTATAATTGCGCAGTATCTATATAGTTTTGAGGATTTAAAAACAAAGTTTTCTGTTCTTAAGATTTGACTATGCGACATTGAAAATGCAAATCCAAAAAGTAGATGCCAGAAAATTATAAAATTTTAGGTATATGCACCTCACCAAGTTATATATATATGATATCAAATGCAAAGCTCTCTATCGAACATTGAATACGACATAAAGGAAATACTCTTAGAATATACATTTTCTGTGTCATCATTTCTGATAGAAAAATCATTGTAGAAATTTCGCTCTGATCTCAGAGAATGCGTGTAACAGCAGAAAATGCCAGGTCACCGTCAATGATACGGTACTTTTTGCAGACAAACGATTTTATGAGGGGTATGATTATCGGAATGAGATGGGCAAGTTGGTCTTTATGACAAATCTCAGCTGGCACACACTTGGATGCATCCACAGGGATGGGCCGAAGATGGTTGGAACCAAAAAACATTGCAAATTTGAGAGGTGCCGTTGTAGCCATAGTGACGTAATTACGTGAATCGATGTATCGGACAAGCGATTGCGCCTCAACAAGTCTCTATTTTTTCCATTCTGCAGCATGTTCAAGACTTTCTGACTGCTCTCATATCACTCAGAAAAATTTCTCATCAATCAGTTACTAGAACCCTGTACTTTTGGCTTACGCTAAGAAGACTATCATTGAACCACCAGCGTAGAACCCAACGTCTGAAATAGTGCTTCACCAGAGGATCTGAGCGATTGAATATCACAAGATGTGTTCTCAGAGAAATCACGTTTCTATTTCTTCAATGATAGTCATAGAGTATGAATGTGATACTAACATGGAGACAGGTTTAATTCGGTAGCAATTCCCGAAATCCCCACCACATTACAATAAGCATCATCATTTGGGGCGTAACTGGGTAAGACTTTTATATCGTATCTTAGTAGTAACGTTTAGTTTAGTCAACTTTAGTTCGTATTTAGCTTGATATCCCACTTATACGGGACTGATGTACTGTGAGATCAGTGAAAAAACCCCTGTTTTCCAGGAATAACCAGAGTTTTTTATCAACAGTTATTGCCCAGCCGCACACTTTTCATATCAGTCAATGGGCTCTGCAAGATGTGAAAATGCTTCCCCAACTGTTGTTTTCTCTAGATCTGGGGTATCTGGAGTCTGGGAGTCTTTTGAATCTAAATTATCCCCCTTCATCTAAATTAACCCGCTTCTAAATAACGAAGACCCTACTTGAAACTTAGTTAATCTTCAGCCCTTGGGTTCCTCATTCAAGTGAAGCTGTGTATTACCCTTAGCCATAAGCCATTGCTCTTATAGTCTGTTGAACTTGGTGCTGACTTTCTAGCACCAAGGTGATGAGTAACATCAACTGTGGCAAATTGGTAACATAAAATGAAGAATCATTGTTTGAACGTTATCCGTACTCTTATTGACTCATCAGGCTTGTTGCTTTCTTATCATCGTCTACGGTGTTCCTACAATACAAAGAGCTTATACTTTTTTTCTCATTATGTATATCATTTTGAAATAAAGATCACATTCGTTGCTGTCTTTCTCTGCTCAGTTTCATCACATTCTAGGCAATGCATGGTGTTTTATTTTCAGTAATGCGTAGTATAAAGTTTTCCCATTACAAGAATATTTTTATGATATATGTACATTTATATGTATCAAAAAATTACTCAAGATCTCTTAGAATTGAGAACTGTAGAAAATGATCCATTTTTTATATCTCATAAAAATGTTTATTTTTCTACTTAAAATTACCAACATTTGATAGTCAAATTAATACATATTTCCCTAAATTAATATATATTCCCCTAATATATATTTCCCTAAAAATATATGCATTCATAAGTGCTACAACGCCAATTAATAATCTTTAACTTACAATCTTTAAGCAATAAATTGTAATAGCTTAGAATGCTGAAAAAAAAACAGATTTTAAATTTTACACTTTTACTTTTAGACACCTTTTCGAAAATTCCGACTTCCTTCGTTACTCGTGAGTTATTAAGCAAACAAATAGAATTATCATTATGGAACATTTAGATTTGTTTATGTTAAATATATAATACCTTAATTCATTTATTATATAAAGTGTTGACTATATTGCAACATCACAAGTATCAAGTGTTTTACTTGATTTGCATAAGCACTTATATTTTATATTATATAAATTTTGAGAAGATATATATTCTTGAGATTTTTACCTGCTTTTTAAAAATAAAAAAAAACTATTTCCAGTATATTTATTTCATCCGTATCTATCTATAAAAACTATTGAGATTTATTTTTTTTAATAACGGTGGACACTTGGGTGACTAACCCTTCGCCACAACAAGGCCGGAAACTGCTACTCATTTTTCGTTACCCAGCGGTTACCTGTGAACCAAGTCACGGAAACGAGTAGCATTACCCGCGTCATACCACCACAGACTCGTTTATAGGGTGGGCCACATTCATACATCAACACACAAGAAAGGACAGAGAAACACAGAGAGATAGTAACATCCATGCCCGAACCGGGATTCGAACCCGGGACCCACAGCTCAACAGTCAGGAACGCTAACCACTCAGCCATTGGTCGGCACTATTGAGATTTTAAACTTCCTTATTCATAAAACCTTACTACAATGATTTTTTGTAGAAATTGGGTCACCTATTTCTGAAAATTATATTTTGTAACTAAATCTAATTTCTAAAAGAGTAATTTTTATAAAGAAGTAACAACTTTATAATTTTTAAAAATTTTCAAAAAAAAAATTTTTACTTAGAAAAAATGGGATTAGCGAAAAACAGTTTGCAAAATTTAAAAAAATCAAAATTTTTGATAGAATTTTAAAGAAACACAATCCTCCAACTTTTAGTTACTAAGAACCATTCTTAAATCCATTCAACAGCTTCTAAATTACAGTTCATTTATCGATCAATAAATCGATTGTTTTCAAGTCAGTAATAAATTACTGAATCACAAATATATTACATACATATTTAAATGAAATAATAAATATTTATAAGTGGAAAAATATGTCTACATGATTTCCAGTATCATGCGGTTTTATAGAGGTCTAGCTATTAAAGTGGCAGATTTATTGGCTCAGCTTGATACACTAATAATAGAGTTTGCATCACGCTGTGCTCTACTTCAAATGGTGGCACACTTATCCAGTTTTACTTCATCCTGATATTACATAAGATCCAATTACTCATGAAATACTGGCCATTTTTCACGTTAGAGTTATAAGAAGAAACAAGCTACTAAGTCTCCTCTATGGTATGACATGTATCCGAAGCAATAACTGTGATAATAAATTGTAATGTTTCTGTAATAATACATTAGGAAAATTTGTTAGACATATGTTTTTTGGATGATAAGTAAAATAAATTGAATTTTTTTTAATTTGATTTTATTAAAGAATTAGTTCCAGTCTCAAAAAAAGCTGGACACTTTTTTCAATTTTCTCTCTCTCTCATAAATTGCATTAAAATTATTGATTGTAATAATACACAAACACGGTTGAAAATCATAACAGTTTTAGATTATATCTCTTATTTTAAGCAAAATATTTCATGATGTTTAAACATCAGGTAGAAAGTTTTGAGAAATTAATGAGGCAAATTTATATTATGGAATTTAAAGGATAGATTAACCTCTTAAAGATGCAATCTTAGATTTTTTATGAACTTTTGAGGAAAATTTCAAATACATTTTTATACTTTTAAGAAAGGCATGTTTTTGTTTCATCTTTTATCCTCAGTTTTCATAAATGATTACGATAAAGCACTTAAATGTCACAATGGGTACGTGTGTTTTGCAAGACAGATTATCACATATATTTTAATACAAAGATAATTTTACAGGAGAGATTGCAGGAAAATTATTTCAAATGCATCCTACAACGTTACAGTTTGAAAATAATATTTTAAAAATAAAAACTACTCTTAAAACAAAGTATATTTATGATATAGTGTAATTACTCTCATTCTTTTTGCATTGAAATTAAAAAAAAATAACAAAAAAAAACATTAACATATGTATTTTATAACATAATTGAAACTGCAGATTTTTTAAAAAAATTCACTGAAAATACATTTTTATAATTCTTTTACTAAATATATTTTCTCTTTTATTTATGATTTGAAACTTTTTTATTGTTCTCGTGTATTAGTGTATGAAAATTTGTGAATGTGTTTGAAATTATGATTGTTTGTTTTCTAGGGTAAAAATTTATTAGTTGAAAACTATTGTCCCAAAGCACATGTCATTATTTTCTTAAGCAATTTGGTTTTATTCTAAATCCATCGTAAATTTTATTGACTCTAGAAAATATAAGCGAATTTTGTATAGTTGGATAATCTGATATAACTGATAAAAACGTTCATTAACACAGCAAACATTATTAATGAGTTAAAATAAAATACTTGATATTATATTAAAAAAATACATTAAGGATATTTAAATAATATCATTTACGTAAATGTAATTAATCTTTTAAAACTGAAAATTACTTTTTTCTGTTAACTGATTTATTTATAGGAAACAATGTACATTAATTAAATGAATTAATCCCCATAGAATTCTATATATTCAATCACAAAGTGAATACTTTTTAACTTATAAGAATTTTGGTAAAATAGTTTTGTTCTTCTATTCAAAAATTTGTTTGTGATTCAAAAATGAAAGGAGTCATTAATTTTGAATCTAATTTATAAGTATCTAAATTATTTGATATTTCAAGTTTTAATTGTTTTTCTTCTTTTGAATCTATAACTTATACAAAAGATTGTTAAATTTATTAATCATTATAGCTGGAGTCATTTAATATTTGTATTTTAAACTAAGCTAAAATTTCTTTCACTGAAACTAGTGCAGACGATAACATGAAATTCTTCACAATAGTGGCTTGTATCATCATTATTTCAATTTTATGAAAACTGAAATATTACTGCAATTCTTCCAAAATTATTACTAAAATTAAGAAGACACTGCTTTTTTCTTGTTATCTGATGGATGTTTAAATTTTCTATGAAAATTTTAATTTTATGTAAAAGATTTTATCACTATCACTATTTTCTGATTTTTGATTCAACAGAATTGAATACAGTTAATTTTTAAAGCTTATTTTTATCACATTATTTTAACTAAATTATTTTAATGACACTTTTAAATAAAAACATAACTATACAGCCTTTTCCAAGATTTTACTCTAACAAATAAATTTTTTCTTAAATGCTCAACTTTAAATGATATATTTTTAATTTTGAACTCTGCAATTCAATGACATAATCCATTAAAAATAAATAAGCAAATGCAACTAAATTACAGTTTGTAGCATTTAAGTCTTGTAAATTAAACGACAGATGGCGCTCAAGCTTGTAGCACACTAAAACATGTGAGTGATTTCGATTGAAAGCGAAGTAATAAATAATAAATGGTGAGATGGAAGCGAAGAAAACTACAAGCTTAGTCCCGAAGCAGTGATAAAATGTAATGAATGTGAATTGTAAATAAATGTCACCATTGTGGCCATTGGGATTGGAATAATTTTATGTTCAATTTTATTTAACTTTTATTTATTTATTTTTTTGAAATGACATTGAATAGAACTTATACTTATATTCAAATTTATTTGAAATATATTTTTGCAGTTGAATTTCCTTCTTTCATAAATATTTAAAAATATTTTTAAAATCCACATACCATTCCAATTTTCTTAGTAATTC